>JASVEL010007087.1:0-600000 GCA_032618575.1 Nicotiana noctiflora | reverse complement strand
CTTGACGGTGGCAGGTGTTCGAATGGATCCTTTCATCATCAAACCAGCAATACAGTTGCCAATAACTGATAGCAGAGCTATTCCATGGAATTACGATCGGGTCACGACAACCTACAAAGGAAAAGAAGTTAAAGAGGAAGTCTGCGAAGTGCAAGGTTTGACCCGCTCAGGGAGATGTTTTGCCCCTGCGAAATTGAGGAAGACTACTCCGGCAACACTGAAAAAGCCGGTAACTGACGAAGAGGCAGAAGAATTCCTGAAAAAGATGAAGCTGCATGATTATTCTGTTTTAGAACAGCTGAAGAAAACCCCTACGCAAATCTCATTGATGTCCTTGCTGATACATTCGAAGAACATCGGCAAGCTTTGATGAAAGTTTTGAATGAGGCCACGTACCTGATAAGATCTCGGTGAGTCATTTGGAGAAGATCACCAATAGGATCTTCGAAGCGAATCGGATCACTTTCACCGATGATGAATTGCCTGAGGAAGGCACCAACCACAATAAGGCTTTATATCTTACGGTAAAGTGTTAGGAGTCGGTGGTTACCAAAGTCCTAGTCGATAATGGATCCAGTGCTAACATTTGTCCTCTCTCTACGCTAAATAAGTTGAAAGTGGACATCGGCAGGATACGCAAGAACAGCATATGTGTTCGAGGGTTTGATGGAGGAGGCAAGGCGTCGGTCGGGGACATAGTGTTAATCTTGACAATTGGGCCGGTGGAGTTCACCATGGAATTCCAGGTGCTGGACATGGTAGTGTCATATAACCTTCTGATAGGGCGACCGTGGATCCATGCCGCAAGAGCAGTTCCATCCAGCTTACACCAACTCGTCAAGTTTGAGTGGGACCAACAGGAGATCGTCGTCCATGGAGAGAATGATCTACAACCGTGCACCATCGTCCCCTTCGTTGAGACGGAAGAAGATGTTGGGCCATGGGTATACCAGATCTGCGATGTGGTATCCGCCAACCGAGTTCCAGAAGGGGAATACATTCCCAGTGACAGAATAATTACTGCAGACGTCATGGTGGCTCATGAAATGTTGAGACACGGTTTCATACCCGGCAGAGGTCTAGGTGCATCTCTGCAAGGAATCATACAACCGGTATCAGTGGTCGAAAACGTGGGAACCTTTGGCTTGGGATTCAAGCCAACATTAGAGGATATCCAGCGAGCCAAGAGGAATAAGTAGAAGACATGGGTGCTCCCGAAGCCTGTTCCACGCCTTTCCCGGTCTTTTGTCAGGTCCGGAGTAAGAGGACATCCGACGACAAAGGTTCCCAGTCCTATGGTTAGGCCGGACGAAGAGTTCTTAAGAAAGTTCGAGGACCTATTCGCAGATGTATGCATGCTCGAGGATGGCGAAGGATCCAGCCATGCCGAGATACGGTTTGTGGGATCAAAAGCAAAATTGAATAATCGGAAGGCTACTCCTCTCCCTGTCCAGAAGGAGTCTTGGTAGTTTGTTTTGGATTGTTTTCTTTCGAAATTTTGTGTTGGGGTTGTCCCCGGAGTAAAATCCGTTTGTTTTAGTTCATTTTTTTGAGTTTGCAAGTTTTGTTTTTCCTTGTACTGTTCCCATTAATGAAATTTTGTTCCCTTCGTGTCTAATTTTGTTTATTTTCCTTCTTTCTTACTTTTCTGAACAGCTTTCTTTCAACTGATCTTAATGGTATGGCGTGCTTAAAGATTAATCAACCCAGTCTAGAAAGTCAATCAGGTTTGGAAATAATAACGCATGAAATAAGAAGTGACGAGAGTGGATCGGAATACGGCGATGATGAAGCCGTAGAAGAAATTGGTGAAGAATTAAGTCACTTCGAGGAAAAACCCAAACCAAATTTAAATGATATCGAGGCTGTTAATCTGGGGGACACAGATGACGTCAAAGAAACCAGAATAAGTGTCCATATTGAACCCAACCTGAGAGAAGAGTTGATCAAAACACTCATGGAGTTTAAAGACATTTTCGCATGGTCGTACGATGACATGCCGGGACTCAGCACTGATCTAGTGGTTCATAAATTACCCACTGATCCGGCATATCCTCCCGTCAAGCAAAAACTGCGGAAATTCAAGACGGAGATGAGTGTGAAGATTAAGGAGGAGGTAACCAAGCAGTTGCAGGCGAAAGTCATTCGTGTCACCCGATACCCCGAATGGTTGGCTAACGTAGTACCGGTGCCAAAGAAAGACGGAAAGATCAGGGTATGCGTGGACTATCGCAATCTCAACAAGGCAAGTCCTAAGGATAATTTCCCACTTCCCAATATCCATATCCTGATTAATAATTGCACCGGACGTGAAATCGGATCCTTTGTGGACTGTTATGCGGGATATCATCAGATCTTGATGGATGAGGAGGACGTAGAAAAGACGGCTTTTATCACACTGTGGGGGACTTACTGCTATCGGGTGATGCCGTTCGGTTTGAAGAATGCAGGGGCAACATACACGAGGGCGATGACTACGGTATTCCATGACATGATACACAAGGAAATTGAAGTGTACGTGGATGATGTGATCATAAAATCTAGACGTCGAGAAGACTACGTTGCCGACCTCAGGAAGTTCTTTCAAAGACTTCGAAGATATGATATCAAGCTCAATCCGGCCAAATGCGCATTCGGAGTTCCATCAGGAAAGTTGCTAGGATTCATCGTCAACCGACGGGGCATTGAGTTGGACCCATCCAAAATCAAGTCCATTCAAGAGCTACCCCCGCCAAAGAATAAAACAGAGGTAATGAGTCAGTAGGTTTATTGCTCAGCTTACATCAACCTGTGAACCCATATTCCGTCTGCTGAAGAAAGACGCTGCGATAGAATGGACGACAGAATGTCAGGAAGCGTTCGACCAAATCAAAGGGTATCTATCAAACCCACCCGTACTAGTTCCGCCTGAACCGGGTAGACCCCTGATTCTTTATCTGACGGTTTTGGAGAATTCGTTCGGCTGCGTGCTGGGACAGCATGATCCTACTGGCAGGAAGGAACGGGCCATTTACTACCTCAGTAAGAAATTCACGGTCCACGAGGCCAAGTACACTTATCTAGAAAAGACATGTTGCGCTTTGACTTGGGTAGCCCAAAAGTTGAAACATTATTTGTCTTCTTACACCACTTACCTCATTTCGCGTTTGGATCCGTTGAAGTATATTTTCCAGAAACCTATGCCTACAGGGAGGTTAGCAAAATGGCAAATATTACTTACGGAGTTCGACATCATATACGTGACAAGGACGGCTATGAAAGCTCAAGCCCTAGCCGATCACTTAGCTGAGAATCCTGTTGATGACGGATACGAACCTCTGAGGACGTATTTTCCGGACGAAGAAGTACTACAAATTGATGGGTTGGAATTAACCGAGGATCCAGGGTGGAAGCTTTTCTTCGACGGAGCGGCGAACGCAAAAGGAGTCGGAGTAGGGGCTGTGCTCATCTCTGAAACAGGACATCATTACCCTGTCACTGCTCAACTGCGTTTTCATTGTACCAATAATATGGCCGAGTACGAGGCATGTATCTTGGGTTTGCGATTAGCGGTGGACATGGATGTACAGGACGTCTTGGTCTTGGGGGACTCGGACCTTCTGGTACATCAGATTCAGGGAGAATGGGAAACCAGAGATTTAAAGCTTATCCCGTATCGTCAGTGTTTGCATGATCTGATTAAGCGTTTTCGATCAGTAGAATTCAGGCACATCCCAAGGATGCATAATGAGGTTGCCGACGCTCTAGCTACTTTAGCGTCAATGCTACATCACCCGGACAAGGTTCGTGTCGATCCGTTACATATTCAGGTCCGGAATCAGCATGCTTACTGCAATATGATAGAGGAAGAGATGGATGGCGAGCCATGGTTTCATGACGTCAAAGAATACCTCAGGTTAGGAATATACCCAGAGCAAGCGACTGGAGATCAAAGGAGAGCTATTCGGCAATTGGCAAACGGATTCTTCCTTAGTGGAGGGGTGCTGTACAAAAGAACCCCAAATTTGGGACTGTTGAGATGTATAGACGCGAGTCAAGCCACGACAGTGATGACAGATATACACTCCGGAGTTTGTGGACCACACATGAGCGGATATGTATTGGCAAAGAAGATTCTTCGAGCGGGATATTATTGGCTCACTATGGAGCGGGATTGTATAAGTTTCGTGCGAAGATGTCATCAATGTTAGATACACAGAGATTTGATTCATTCTCCGCCAACTGAATTACATACAATGTCAGCGCCATGGCCATTTGTTGCGTGGGGTATGGATGTTATCGGACCTATAGAACCTGCGGCTTCCAATGGTCATAGGTTCATTCTGGTGACGATCGATTACTTTACCAAGTGGGTGGAGGCCAAAACCTTCAAATCCGTGACTAAGAAGGCAGTGGTGGACTTCGTACATTCCCACATCATCTGTAGGTTTGGAATTCCAAAGATAATCATCACAGATAACGGTGCAAATCTTAACAACGGATTGATGAAAGAGGTATGTCAACAGTTCAAGATTACACACCGAAATTCCACACCATATCGTCCCAAAGCAAATGGTGCGGTTGAGGCAGCAAATAAGAATATTAAGAAGATATTGAGGAAGATGGTAGAAGGGTCTAGGCAATTGCATGAAAAGTTACCATTTGCACCGTTGGGTTATCGCACTACCGTCCGGACTTCGGTAGGTGCAACTCCTTACTTGTTGGTGTACAGGACTGAAGCAGTAATACCCGCAGAAGTTGAAATTCCATCCCTCCGAATTGTCGCTGAAGCCGAGATTGACGATGATGAGTGGGTCAAAAACCGATTAGAGCAATTGAGCTTGATCGATGAAAAGAGATTGACAGCAGTATGTCATGGCCAATTGTATCAAAAGAGAATGGCAAGAGCATATAACAAGAAGGTACGTCCCAGGAAATTTGAAGTGGGACAACATGTGTTGAAGAGAGTTCTACCACATCAGGCCGGAGCGAAAGGCAAGTTCGCTCCAAATTGGCAGGGACCGTTTGTTGTGACTAGGGTATTATCCAACAGCGCGCTATGTCTAACTGATATTGAGGGAAGATGCACTGATATGGCTATCAATTCCGATGCAGTCAAGAGATATTATGTGCAATTCTTTAATGTATTTGTCAACGATTGGTTTCGTTTGTGTGTATTTTGGCATTTTTCGGAGAATGAAATGACAGAGGCAATTTTTCTACTACCCAAACACTTTAACCTTTGTTTTCCCCTTTGAGCCTTAATAATTCTTTCATATACCCTCTTTCGGAATCACCAAGGAAGATGTGTAACAAAATGGAAAAAAGAAACAAAGAAAATACACAAGAAAAGTGAACTACGTTTGACCTGATTCCTCAAGAAGGATACGTAGGCGCCACACGGCTCGGTCATAATAAAATAAAAATGAAAGATTCCCCAAGCAACGAAACTGGGGCAGAAGTCATTGTTTCGTTTGAAAGATAGGGTGGATTCCGAAAGTTGTAATGAGCTAACCGTTGAGGTTAACCCCCTTTTCTTTAGCCTCACGCGCAGAAACCACATTAAGAACCAGAAAGACCTCTCGATTAGTATTTGAGAAATGCCAAGTCATGCGAGTGAAACTACGAATGACACTTCAATCCTCGACTAAATCTAGGACTTACAAGCTGAAAAGGGATGGCCCCTTTAGAGGAAATTCTATGGATAATACCCCAGCCCACCGCAGGGAAGGAAAGCGAAATGAGAGAGTCTTAACGGTGAAAACCCTCGCGGGCACCTTAAGGCGAAGAAAGTTGAGAGAAATAAAATGAGAGAGTCTTACGGTGAAAACCTTTACGAGCACCCTAAGGCAACGGGAGATAGAGAGAAATGAGAGAATCTCATTAGCGAAAACCCTTTGAAGGGCACTATGAGGTGACAAGGCGAGATGGTTACAAGGTGTCTGCATAAGACAAGGTTTGGACATTCGTTTACTTCTAGCAAAGCGCGGCCATCAGAAAGTGATTGACATGAATAGACTGGGTAGATTAATCTCAAAGGCGCGGCATAACCATTGGATCAGTCACACATTCAGATAAGTTTTTCCTATTTTGAGTTCAGGAAAGTTTTCCCTTTCTTTTGTCATTTGCGGCCAGCATTCTTTTTCTTTTCTTTCGTTTTCGAAAATCGATTTTTCAAAGCTTACTACCAAGTCTCCCAAAGCGGTACAATGAAAATGAATAGGCATGGAACGAGGCAATAAGGCAAAAGGCGTTCCGATATTAAGATGGGAACGACAGGTTGATCGGAAGGTTCACAAGAAACGTGGAGTACGATGGACACATATTACACATCCGGAAGATGATTTCTCACAACAGATCATCGACTAAAAGGGTCGGACCAAACCGAAGGTTGAAATAAAAGGAGAAATGAGAGACCATCTGTGGAAAGAGCATCATCCCCAGCAAGTGTCAACGGCACCCCCAAAAGTTCGAGGGAGGCCAAGCAGCTGAAAAAGAAAAGGAAAATGGCCCCCAACAAGAGTGGCACGACCACTCACTACGTTTTGAAACTAACAATTTTTCTGTGATTTAAAGCAGGAAAATAGGGTTCGTCAGCAGAAAAGCATGCCGCGTGGAAGGTCATCAAACTGGGGCAGAAAATTTTCTCCGATTGCGAAAATTTTCTTGAAAGCAAAACACCCAGTGGATAAGGATCGAAAACAACACGAGACTTCGGAAAATGCCCGTTCCGAGTAGAATAGTGTCGAGAGAGGCCGGACAACACGAGGGGTGATCTTTGAGCCTGGTATCATCCCCAGCAATCGTTGGAAAATGAAACACTAACTCCAAGATTCCCCCCAGCAGCATTATATCCCATAAGTTCTTCAAGGAAGCAAAAGCGTGAGTCCCGGAGGAGGTCTGGGAAGAAGGAAAAGGAAAAGGGGTCCCCCGCCAGGGTAATCCTCAGTTAATGACATTTCAATCCCCGGCAAGTCCGAGAGAGAACGAAGGGTGAAGGAAATAGAAAAAGAAGAAATAAAGAATACTTCCCCAGCAGCATCATCCCAGCAGGAGTAAACAGTTCCGAAGATATCTCCAACAGCCAAAGGAAAAGTAACACGACCCAGTGGGAAAGCAATTCCAAGACAAGGTAATTCAGAAGAAAAGGGTGGCCCAAAAGGCGATGCAGGAAGAAGAAAATGGTACAAAAGGCAAAGGAAGGCGATCAGGATGGGATGAAATTAGTTGAAGTTGCAATTGAAGTCAGGGAGCCCACCTGAAGAATGGAGTGGCGATTTTATTTTGAAGTTGTAATTGAAGTCAGGGAGCCCGCCTGAAGAATGGAGTGGCGATTAATTTTGAAGTTGTAATTGAAGTCAGGGAGCCCGCCTGAAGAATGGAGTGGCGATTTTAGTTTGGAGTTGTAGTCGAAGTCAGGGAGCCCGCCTGAAGAATGGAGTGGCGATTAATTTTGAAGTTGTAATTGAAGTCAGGGAGCCCGCCTGAAGAATGGAGTGGCGATTTTAGTTTGGAGTTGTAGTCGAAGTCAGGAAGCCCGCCTGAAGAATGGAGTGGCGATTTTACTTTTAAGCTATAGTTGAAGTCAGGAAGCCCGCCTGGAGAATGGAGTGGCGATTTTATTTCGAAGTTGTAGTTGAAGTCAGGGAGCCCGCCTGAAGAATGGAGTGGCGATTTTATTTTGAAGTTGAAATTGAAGTCAGGGAGCCCGCCTGAAGAATGGAGTGGCGATTTATTTTGAAGTTGTAGTAGAAGTCAGGGAGCCCGCCTGAAGAATGGAGTGGCGATTTATTTTGAAGTTGTAATTGAAGTCAGGGAGCCCGCCTGAAGAATGGAGTGGCGATTTATTTTTGGAGTTGGTTGAGGAAAGCGGTAGAGTATAACGGAAATCCCCGGCGTGAATCCAAGTTCATAATCGAAAGGAAGGCAACAAGGATCAGAAAGATAGGTACAAACTTCGAAGGAGAATAGTTCGAAGATTACAAAGGAAGGGACCAACGGTCGGAGTTCGGCAATCAAGATGGGCCGAAATAACAATTGTTAGAAGAGAAGAAGTATGTGAAGAAACATCAAGGCCAGTGGGATGGCAAGGAACATGGCAAGATCAAGTTGAAAAGATAGATAAGAATTTGCAATACTGTAACTTAGTCTAGCTTCTTATTTTTTGTTTAGTACGGTGTAATAAGGAGATCGGTTAAGCAGTGGCAACAGCAACAACAGCAGTAACAGCAAGATCACAGCAGTCATGGTAGTCCCAGCTACAAAAATTTCCCGAACTACATTGACCTGATTCCCTTTTAGCCAGGGATATGTAGGAGATCTTTTGAAGCAAGGTTCGGTCAAACTTTTCCAAAATGCTTCACACGGAGTGCTCAAACGGGCAAAAATCGCTCGTATTTGCTCACTATCTTTGCACGAAAGCTCTTCATGTTTTCGCGCAAAGAGGGGCAGCTGTGAGCACGTGATTTTTGCCTCACACGAATTACTCCTAAAAGATTCAAAAATAAAAGAGTTTTGCGTTGTTTGCAATATTTGTGATTTCGTGTTATTATTTTCTTATTATTCGTATCTGTGTGTGCATGCACATTTGATTAAATTAATGAAAATATAAAAAATAATAAAAAAATATATATATATATATATATGTAATAGAGTTTGGAACTTATTTTTAATTTTGAGTTAACTAGTAAATGAAAAAATCACAAAATAATAAGGGTGTATTTTATTTTGTTGTCATTATATGATTTTTATTTTCTTTGTTAATCATGTGTCAATTGTTGTTAAGTATTAATATCCGTATGGTTTTATTTTTAATGATGACAAATTAATTAGAATTGTGGTTTTGCTATAAAAAAGGGGAAGAAGAAAGGGTTGAAAATTAAGTTTGGGCTTCTAAATCCGGAGCCCAAACGATACAGGCAGCCCAAGCCATGCATTAGCCCAGTCCGTCTCCAGATACGCCCAAACGACGCCGTAATTGGCCAGGTTATCCAAGCCATTCATTCATGTTGATCCAACGGTCGAGATCTCATCCCCCAACCCGTTACGCAGCCCAACCCAATCAACCCACAGACAACCCGGCTCCAATAAACGACCAAATGGTATCGTTTGGATAAATGAAATGATCCAGGCCGTTGATGTCATCAGATCAAACGGCCAGGATTTATTTCCCGCATTGGTATATAAATCCAAAGCTTACCCCAGCCCCCCCGATCCACATACCCCATCGTCGTCTCTATCAAAGACGAGGCAAATAAGCTCCACCGCCCCCCGCCGTGCACCACCGCCGGGAATCGCCTTACGGCGGTGGTCAGTCACCAAAGCCCCCCATTTTTACACCATAAGACCATCTCGACTCCCCCATTCCAAATCTATGAACCATTTACCTCGAATCACTCCGGAACTCCTCGAATCTTCATTTGAAGATTCGAGTCAAACTCGAACTAACGTCAAACCACTCCAAACTCACCCCAAGCCCTCCCATGACCTCCCTCATACCCCTACCAGCCCTGGTTTAGCTCGAATCTTGCCAGGATATTAAAAGCCCCAAATCTCGGCCATGAACCCTAGACTTCGCGTTTCTTCCTAATTGAGGTCTAATAGACCTTAGTTGGGATGTTTTCATTGTTGAAAACATCTCAATTAAGGTCCATTGGCCTCAAAAACGAAAAGTCCAAGTCCGAATTGAATCCCAGATGGGTCCGGGGTCCGTTCAAGGGCGGATTTTCTTCCTACATGGTATTCCTCTTTTTCCTTCTTCATATTTAGTTTGTTAATCATGTGAAATTTTTATCCTTTGTTTCTTCTTTTAGTTTTCTGTTTTTCTTCATCTCCAATAGACCTTTTATCCGGTCGATTCCCATCCCTATCTGTTTTAGTTCAATGCTGATTGCTTGGTATGTCTAGTTTCACTTAACGTCGACAAAAATTAATTGACTTGTATGATTGTTCATTTTTTTGGGTCTGCCCGTATGCCATTCATAAGGCAGGGACTGGGTGTTTTGGTTTGGGTCTGGATTAGGGGTTGTTTGGACATAATTGGTAGGGTTTAATTAGTTAATTAAAGTCAGTTATTTAATAAGCCTGCCCATAAGAAAGGATTAGTGGAACCTGCAGCAGAGCATGGCTGTTGCAGGCAATATTTAATAAGTAAATCCCATGCTTAGACAGAGGGTAGTGATGAAACAATGGCAGGTCTGCCCAGGGAATATCAGGGTTCAGCAGAATAAAGGATAGGCAAAGGTATTTGTTTTGTAGAGGGCTATTGGCTTCTGGGACTGATTTAACTATAAGTATAGGGAGAAAGATATAGATAGAAAAAGGGCTTAGACATTCATATACAGACACAGACCTTAGAAAGAGGACACTGGTCGAAAAAAATATACACAGGATAGAGAGCATTGGAGAAGGATTCTGGGAAATACAGTGATAGAGAGATTGAAAATAACTACTGTTCCATTGAACTTAGTTCCTCCTTTGGATTTCTGATATTTTACAAGTCTATCTTTGAAGTTTTCTGTGGATTCAATCTGATATTCAAAAGGGTATACATATAGGGGAGTTGAGGGAACTTACAGGGAGAGTTTTAAAACATTAAAGAGGGCATAGATCTTAGACAGAGAAGAGGCATACACTTCTTTGAGAAAAAGAAACAGAGTGAGAGTGTTAAGTATTTAAGTTCAAACACGTTGGCATATCAGAAAGGCTAGTGTTTCTCTTACACCTGTTTTCGACTTGGTTTACTGGGATTTCAATTGATCTTGCTTGGTTTGCCATTAGATTCCTGGTTGTTGTCTCGTTGGTTTCTTGTCTGGAGTTTACACGGATTTCTCGCATCTATTTTTGGGTCAACTGTTCTGCTGGTCGTGGGTTTTTCTTTACTGTTCGTCGCTGGTTGTTGCTGTTTGGTTTGCTGTTGTTGTTGCTGTCTGCTAGCTGCCAATTGCTAGAAGTTATCACTGACTCACCTCCATATTTTTTGGTCTTTCAAACTCCAGGTATGTGTTTTCGAGACTGGCTTGGTGTAACTTCAAATTGAAATGCTGAATTGAAAAATGTTCAACCGTTGGCCTGTTGAAGGGCATGTTCAAATATGATATTAGAATATACATTAGGAGATATGTACATGTCTATTCTTACCTCGTATTTGTACTTACATTATGTTAGAAATTGGACTGTTTTCTTTGGGAATACTAAACCAAGTAGATAGCTTATGAATGTTATATCTAGAAGTGTTGATCTAAAAATGCAAAGCTATGTTGCTAATGTTGGCTCAAGCCAGTGAAGTAGGAGATATGCATAAACTAGAAACCAATCTAGGTTCCTTTCAAGATAAAATTAGAAGCAAAGTTGAAGCATGTTAATATAAATCATACATTATCCGGAATGGCTTGAAACTTAGGAATTGGAAAGGGTTAGTTTATTCAACAATAAGTATTTAGGCCTCTCATTCATATTAAATCATGTTTTTTTCGAATGTTAACTTCGACAACTCGAATTACGTGGCGTAAGCATAAGTCACTTAGAAGACGATTAGCTTATGATTATGTTGTTCAAATCATGCTTCTTGATTAGCAATTAAATAAAAAATGAAGAGGGCTTTAAACTTGAACGCGAATAATCAATACGAGTAAGTGAATGCGGGTTTTTCTTTGCTAATAAGGTTGTTCACGGATTAATCAATTAGGACCTTTCTCTTTATTCTATATTTTTTTTTCTTTCTTTTCTTAGAGACAAGAATCAAATAGAAAATCATAGCCATGTTAGGATCAACCCTTAATAAATAATAATGAGATGAGCCTCGCCAAACAAAACTACCCAAATTGCGGGGCCCTCAAATAATTGTCATGAGAACTTAGACTCGGAAGGACTGTTTAGTGAATTTCACGGTCTTTTCCCAAAGTTAAACATACGATAGACTCTTTAGGCACGATTGGAAATAAAATTACTTTCCTAAATACGGGTGTGCATTTATGTGACCCAAATCTTACTCTCGGCGAAATTGAAATACATTAAAGTCGCAGGCGTACCGGTTTCGGTGCGGCTCGAAATGTGTTTTCGTGACGTCGCAGTTCTTCTAAGAATTAAAGCAGAATATAAGAGCATACAAATAAAAATATATAAAGAAATCAGATAGCAACAAAAATTGCAGTTGAGCGACCGTGCTAAAACCACGGAATCCGGTAGTGCCTAACACCTTCTCCCGGGTTAACAGAATTCCTTATCCAGGTTTCTAGTTTCGCAGACTATATTATAGACTCATAAATTTCCTCGGTTCGGGATCAAACCGGTGACTTGGGACACCATTATTTTCCCAAGTGGCGACTCTGAAATAAATAAATTGATCTCGTTTCGATTATCCTTTAATTGGAAAAACTCCCTCGCGCTCACGCGGGTGCGTAAAAAGGAGGTGTGACAGTACAAATTAGAAGTGAAAACAACAAAGATTGAATTAAAAAAAAACAGCACAAAAGAAAAGAATAAGAAAATGTTCCCTCTTATTTCTCTGTTTATTTTCCCTTTTTCCTTCAACGGCTAGATAACGACTAGCTGACGACTAGTTTGACTCTATTAATTGTAAAATAATTTACTAAATAATAAACAAAGTAAAAATACCAAGATAGACATTATCTTTTGAGATATCACTAATTTTCCAACAATAACCATCAAAAACTCAAATTAAGCTTAATATGTTTTGATGAGCTTTTCACTTAAAAAGGCAAAATTTTAATATCGAATTTATTAGTTGGCTACTTAAATTTTCACCATGTAATTTTTTTTATATATTTAACTGTTATGTTCATATAAAGACCATGTAAAGTACAAAGGTGCTCTTGATATTCTCATTTATGTCTTTTGTTTTTAATGATATGATCAAATATATGTGAATCTTATTGTCATACAGTGGTATATTGCAGCTAATAAAAAGTATACTTTTTGAAATGCAAACATACTGGGGACATGTATTCATTATTCCAAAGAAGATTATACAGTTAGTATATGTTGTATGTCGAATCTTTCTCTGGACAGGCAACTACAGCCCCTCAAAGAGAGCTCTAATTGCATGGGAGAGAGTATGTATTCCTACTTCTGCAGGGGAATTAAATGTAATTAGTTTTGAACGGTGAAACAAGGCTTCTATATGCAAAATGATGTGGGCAATACACATGAAAAAGGATGAACTTTGGATCAAATGGATACATGTTATGTACATGAAGAAGAAAGACTTTACGGAAATGCAGACACCAAGGCAAGCTAGTTGGTTAGTCAAAAAAATCTTTGATATTAGGGATTAGTACAAGAAGATAGAAACAGTTGCAAACATAGATAAATTCTATGTGAAAGGCAAGTTCAGAATTCAAAAAATGTATACTCTATCAAGACCTCAGTACTCTAAAGTTGAATGGAAAGCATTGACACTGAAAAATGGTATTCCTAGGCACAACTTTATCTTATGGTTAGCCTTAAACCACACTGACTACTATGGATCGCCTTGCAAAATAGGGGATTCAAGTTGATCAAGACTGTGTATTATGTAAAGAGGACAGACTGAAATATGAAACACATATACGTTGAATATCAACATACATGGTATATTTGGAGCTAGATGCTGGTTTGGATGGGAGAAAATTACCAGATAGGCACATGGCTTGAAGAGGTTGCCTGGATGAATAAAAGAGCAAGAAATGGTCGAACCCAAAACAACATTCTGGTCTTCTTGTTTGCAGCAGTAACGTATCAAGTATGAACGGAAACGAATATAAGAAGATTTCAAGGGAAGGAAAGGGAAGCAGAGAGAAAGGTTAGAGACATTGTCCTCCAAGTTCATATTAAAGGACAACAAAATACGAAGTGGAAGAAAAGACTTGAGCAGCTGAATAGTTTTCCATAGGAGTCTGTGTTTGGTTGCTATTGTATGCTGAATGAGTCAAAAATAGTTTTCAAAAAGTAGTTAAAGTGGTTATATTGATGTAATGAGTCTAACTCTTAAGTCCTAAAGAGTCAGAGGCAATGTATAATTGTTTCTTGGTTAAATAAAATTTATTTTGACCAAAAAATAAATATATGCGAATCATTTGGTATTTACCGTTTAGACATGAGTTTTTTCCACTTATTTTCAATTTTTTTTTTTACTTTTTTTGAAATTAGCAATTTGGCTATAAATTTTAATTTTTAGCTTGAAGATGAATTTTGAAATTTTTCGAAAATTAAAAATTCCAAAAAGTCATTTTTCAAAATTTTTACTTCAATTACTCACAAAACTTCAAAAACAACCGAAAAATATATTTACGTTCTAACACAACTCTTTAAATACCATTTTTTACTTTTAAAAAATTCATTTTTTTAAAAAAATTTTATAATTCTTATATCCAAACGCCCACTTAAAAACTAAGCCCCCCAAAAAAAGGAAAAAAAGTTAAATGCAAACCTTTTGGCTTGTAGGATAATGTCCTATCTACTACAATACTCTATACTCTGCAAATATTAGTCTAGGGGTCCACATACTATAGACATTATAGTCCATTGGCTTATCCTATGCGTCCTTTTCCCTAATTGTCGTTGGGTCAATAGACTCTGACAGAACACCTTGTGACCACTTAGATGATGACACGTAGATAAAGTTTTAAATTTGGAATTGATTCGTAGGCATTTTTGGGACTGAAAGCAACCCATAGGTCTTTTGAAAGAAAAAGTAAAGTGCTCTTGCCGTTTCAAGTTGTTATATATTTTTGCTTATCGAAATTTATTTTGAGTAATTATTCATACTTACGAAAATTGCATAAAATTTACAATAAGTTATAATTATATTCGCATCTAAGTGATGCAAAAGTATAAAATATTGATCAATACACTTATAATTTGAATTTTGAAAAAAAAAGTGTCAAACATTTGGAGAAAAGAATAATATAAAATAGGAGGATTACCTTTGTTTAAAAGGGATAAAACAAGAATCTCAACCTCTGGTTGGAACCTTTATCTTTGAATGTGATTTTGTTTGGGTTATGTTTGGAAAGCTACATGATAATATGAATTAATGTAATTACTAGGATAGTAATTACACAATTTAGTAATTATACAATCTGGTAATTATGACGACATGTTTATTTGTTATAACGTATTTACAGTGTAATTACAAGCGTGTTGTTTGGTTGTACAAGTGTAATTACACAGTTAGATCAAATTTTAAATGAATTAATTATTAGAACTCAAAATTTTATATAATAAATATATGCATATAAATATTTTTTTATAAGTATAAATGATATTATTAAAGTATTTAAGATGCATGCTTTTTTCTGTAATCATATATTTATAATTAATATTGTAAAAATAGTCGGTATATATTTTTAAATTAATAATATTAAATTTAATTGATCTTTTCAATAATTACGAAAACTGTTTCAAAATAGTTAGTGTTGTATAACACTGAAAAATTCGTCCCTCGGGCACAAATACCACAGTACAATAGGTAAAAGGCAAGAATTATGCAAAATGAGCACATAAAGCTAGCCCCTCGGGCAATATCTCAAACTGTACCAGCCCCTCGAGCATACTCTCATCAACACTCTCGGCCCATCGGGCTCTCTTTATCAGGTCACTCTCAGAAATAGTATCACATAATAACCGCCGCAGCATGCAGCCTGATCCACATATCGCTACGATGTGCAACCCGATCCATATGGGTACCCACGCTCAATGTGGGTGTGTAGACTCTGAAGGGGCTCCTATAGCCCAAGCGCTATCAATAAGGCCAGAAAGCCTCAACAATATATATACATACTGAGGCGTACAGTCCGATCCATATAATATACTACTGCGGCATGCAGCCCGATCCATATAATATATTACTGTGGCGTGTAGTCCGATCCATGTATATACTACTGCGGTGTGCAGTCCGATCCATATATATATTCCTCACATCCAGGCCCTCGTCCTCACATCCCTCAGTGTATCCTTACATCTAGCCCTCGGCCACACTCAATCAGAATATTATCACAAGCCCCTCGGGCATTGGTAAAACAGTAGTCCTCGGCCCAAATTATCATTTAAAAGTATTATTTAAGACTCAATTTGAGTAAAAGCGACTGAGCTGTAAAATAATAGAGAAACAATATGACTAAGTTCAAGTAATAAGTCAAAATAGTGAGGAAACGGTGAAAATAATCTCCCGAAAGGTTCAAATAGTTGGCACGAAGCCCCAAATATAGCAATCAACCCAAACAACAGTGATAACAAATAATTTCCAGTAAAATACGCAGTAGTTAATCAATTGCGGCGAACCAAGTCACAATCCCCAGTGGTGCTCTACCCCACACCCACTAATTGGCGTGCAAGTCACGTCAATATAGCATTATGGTGTGCAAATTCGGGGTTTCAAACCATCAGGATATCATTTACAAGTATTACTCACTTCGAACCGGTGAAATCTCAAGGTCGCGATGCCTTTAAACCTCGAATCAGCCTCCACGTGCGTCAAATATAACCAAAATTAGAGCGAATACATCACAACATGCCAATGAGACAACACCCAATCGATATAATCAAAATATAGCAACAATCTCGAAACTAGCAAAACTCGAGCCTTGAGCTCGCTTCTTAAAAAATTATGAAACTTACATTACAGGATTCCTCGTCTCGCCACGAGTCCGTACATACCAAGAACTCCTAAATCCGAGCTCAAATGACCTATCAAATTCCAATTTGAAATATAAAAAGTCAAACCCTAGCTTTACCTCTTTTTGATGAATTTCAACCAAATTTCATGTTAAATCTAACATAATCTCATGTATTTAGGCTAAGAAACTTACCTCCAATCGATCCCCCTTAAATCCCTCTTCAGTTAGCTCTCCCAAGCTCCAAAATCGCTCAACAATGGAGGAAAAATAACATAGGCTCGCGAAAAAAATATTATAAAAATAGGTCTTCCCAGGTGCAAATTTAACTCTACGCGAACGCGGCTCCCAGCAAGCGAACACGAACCAACAGAAACTCTAACTACGCGAACGCGTACTTCTTTGAGGCGGACGCGATGAACAAATTCACAAGTCCCTGATTTCCTTCTACGCGAACGCGTTGCCTCCCACGCGAACGCGATGCTTCAGTTGCTAACACTACGCGAACGCGCTCACCTATACGCGAGCGCGATGCATCCCATAACATCATACAGATTTGTTCCAATCATCAAAATACGTCAAACAACATAAAAATTATCAGTTCACCACGGATTCAAGCCTAAGTTTCTCAAATTCTTCCGAAACTCACATTCGATCAAAAATCCAACCAAACGACATCCGAATGATCTGAAATTTACACACACATCACAAATCACATATCGAAGCTACAACAACTCTCGGAGTTCCATTCCGACCCTCATATCAAAATCTCACATATCAACCGGAATTCGCCCAAAATACAAACTTCGCCAATTCAAGTCTAATTCTACATCGGGCCTCCAAAATTAATTTCGATCGCACTTCTAAGTCACAAATCATCTCCCAAAGCTAACCAAATTTTCGGAAATCACATCCAAGCCCGATAACTCATAAGTCAACCTCCAGTTGACTTTTTCAACTTAAGTCTTTCTTAAAGAGACTAAGTATCTCATTTCTTATGAAAACTAATCCAAATCATCTCTCACACACCACATACCGATAATGAAACTCGAAGAAGCAATAAACAGAGAAAATGGAGCAGTAACACATGAGACGACGAGTCGTCACAATATATGATAAATAAAACTTAAAAATACGAAAAAGGTCCAAATATCCCCTATACTTTGCGAAAAGGACCAAATATACCCCTCGTTACAAGTTTGGCTCATATCCAACCTTTCCGTTACACTATTGGCCATACCCCATGAACTTTAAACGGAGCCAAATACCCTCCTAGACTTTACGATAAGGTCTATATATAACCCTCGTTTTTTTAACAAAATATATTTTTTTTTTGTAAAAATATATTTGTAAATGCTGAAAATAATTTCTTCAGTTCTTAAAAAACAAAAATATTTTGTTAAAAAATAATTTTTTTCTGTTTTTAGAAAGAAAAAAAACAATTTTTACAAATTTGTTTTTCCAGTTTTTCCCATTTTTTTAAAAAAAAATTTAAAAAATTGAAAAATGAAGAATTTTTTTTTCAAAAGCGAAAAATAATTTTTTGAAAATATTTATTCAATTTTAAAAAACAAAAATATTTTTTTAAAAACTCAAAATTTTCTAATTCCTCTATTTTTATATTTTTTCCAGTTTTTACAAAAAAAAAATATTTTGTTAAAAAAATAATTTTTGCAATTTGTTTAAAGTTTCACAAAAATAAATGTCTTTTTATTTTGGAAATGTCCTAATTTCTTTTTCTAACACTTTAAAAAATTTGCAAAAATCATTTTTTTTAACAAAATATTTTTTTTTTGTAAAAACATATTTGTAAAAAATATAAAAACAGAGGAATTAAAATATTTTCAGTTTTTCCAAAAATATTTTTATTTTTGAAAAACTAAATAAAATATTTGAAACAAATTATTTTTGCTTTTGAAAAATATTTTTTTTCTTCATTATTTAATTTTTTAAAACTTTTTTTGTAAAAATTAGAAAACAAATTTGTAAAAACTGTTTTTTTTTTGTTGTAAAAAAGAAAAAAAAATCACTTTTTAACAAAATATTTGTTGTTTTTTAAGAATTGAAGAAATTATTTTCAACAAATAATTTTCAGTTTTTACATAAAAAAAAATCTTAAAAAATAAGGGTTATATATAGACCTTATCGTAAAGTCTTAGGGGTGTATCCGTGCCAATAATGTAACGGCAAGGTTGGATATGGGCCAAACTTTTAATGAGGGGTATATTTCGCCCTTTTCGCAAAGTATATGGGGATATTTGGACCTTTTCCGTTTTAATTTTTCTTCACTCTCGCGCGCATAAAAGAGAATGTGGCATGGGAGTAATGGCTCACAAAATGTTACATTCAGGGGGATAATTAAGACCACGAATAATCTAGGGTTAGTAACTAATAATCCATGCCAATTTTGGATTTTCTTTTTTTTTTTAGGTATTCCTCCTTTTGGTTAATAGTACTCCGCTATTTCACAGAGAATACATAGAATTCCTCCCTAAGAGGTCAGCATACTTCCCTTAGTTTGCTTCAGGAATTTATTTTCTTAGTTAGTGATACTTAGATAGCTAGTTGGGTTGTAACTAAGATGTAGCTTTGGATAATTTTATATTGGTGGTTAATAAAACTAATAGTTACCTTTAGAAAACAAAAAAAAGAGGGATACAGATAATATGAGAATATTTATATTTGAATTATCTTTAAAGATAAAATAAATTAAATAAATGGTACTGGAAAATTTCACTTTAGAACAATTGAGCTCTATGTTTTTCAATTTTATAGCTCATATTTCTATTTACAACCAACTAACCCAAAAATAATATGCTAAGATTCAACATCCAACTCTAATAGGTTCTCAGAATCACTATATAACTTTTAAAATAGATTCCTCAAACTTTTAAATTAATTTTCGAATAGTATGACTCAAATATTAATTTAACAAACCAAATTTATTTGGGTGGTGAAAATTAGATTTTTAACAATCTTAAATATGTGAGTTTAAATTTCGGATTTGATTTTATGAGAAATTTGGAGCGGGTGTCATTTAGACTTGTTAGAAATAGTATAAGGAGGTTGTAAATAAAATTTGAAGTCATTTAATGGAGATTTGGACTGGTTTTGAACAAACATTACAACTGAAAATCGTTAAAGAAGTTCGTCTACAAACGCTTGTATAAAGATGTATAAAAATGTATAACAATGTATAATGTGTGTTTATACACACATATACACTATTATACAAGATTATACATAATTATACAAAAATCTAACTCTGTCTTCTTCCTTGCGTTTTTTCTGAAATTTAACTTAAATTTTGCCCAAACCTACTCCAAATCACTTCCAATTTAAATTTTGAACTCTTTTTGATATTTTCAATCAATTGGAACAACATCCAATCCAAACAACTAACAAATTAAAAAAAAAATCAAAATCAAAGCTTTGAATAGTCTTCAAAGGTGGACTTCTACTCTTCAATTTTCTTATATTCCAAGCAGGTGACATAAGAGGATAAGCAGAAAATACACGGCCACTTGAATCATATGTAGAATATGTGAGAAGAAAAGAGAGAAAGCAATGGTTGTGAGAACAAAGAATTAACTCCATAAGTTTTAGAAGCAATGGTTGTAAGAACACAAATTTTGAATTTGCAAGTGCTTTCAAAATATGTACAATATGGGCTAGATGGGGTAAAACTTAAAAATATAGGCCATTTTTTGTTATTGCGTAAAGTCATGTGTATTTTCTTGTAATTCTTTTCTAACAATACTATTCATAATTTAGACCATTCAAAAGTTGTCAAATATAGACTAGAAGTTTAAATGCAAAAAAAATATTTTAGGAAAAATATATATTTATATTATATCAAAAGAAGAGTGGTGAAAAAGGATATTAAGCAAAGGGACGGGCTAATAAAAAGTAGTGAAGTAATAATACTAAGTAGTAGGTAATCTAATCAAGAAAAACGAAGAACACAAATTATTCGACGACTATTTGATTTGTTTTCTCTAATTTATAGAGATTATGTTATTGGCTACATTACATTAATAAATAATATGTCCATTGAAATTTTACTAAAGCAACATTTTCTCTAATTTGCTCAAATGAGTAAGAGCACAATTGGTCATGAATAATATTTTTGCTCAAACAAATTAGAATACAATTTGACATGATTAATATTCTTTAACATTGATTGCACATCGTGCTGGTTCTATGTACAATATGATTATAAAATAGGATTGATCTTATATATCTATTGACAACTTTGAATAACTTTTTTGCAACTTAACCTAATGTAGGATGTTGTTATATTTTCCAGGTTTCTAATTTCATATATTATTCCTTGAAAAATTAATTCAAATAGCTGCCTATCAAATCGTTTAAATTAAAATTAGTCGGCGGGTGTAATATATATATAATTCATGTATTATATGTGTATAACTTCATATAATCAATGTATAATATATGCCTACCGACAAGAAAAGGTAGACCGGCTATTTGCATTAAAATCCCTTATTCCTTTTATTACATTTAAGGTCACACATAGTGTAAATTGTAAAAAATAAAATTAAAAAAATACTTTATTAATGTACGAAAGTTAAACTCAATAAAGTAACAATTAACGGTGATAATGATCCAACACCAATGAGATTTCGTTAGTCTATTAACATAACTCACAACCTCACAAATTATTCGTCTGTAAATTATTATGCATTCAATTTAGAAATTAGCAAAATAAAGAGGCAAGATAACACCCGAACTCACTGACATTTTGATTTAAAATTAGACTTGTTGACTAACGTATTCTTGAAAAAATGGGTGGGGGATTCAAGTCCGTCTGAAGCTTTTCAAATATTATTTATTGATAAATACTAACTTCTTCCTCGCCTATCAACAACAAGTCGATATGTCCGAGTGGTTAAGGAGACAGACTTGAAATCTGTTGGGCTTCGCCCGCGCAGGTTCGAACCCTGCTGTCGACGATTCTGCAAATTCTTTTTTTCTTTTATCCGTACTAGTTTTGTTTTACGGAAAAGGGGGTTTGATATATTTCTCTACTACTCTATTAGAAATAGTTTAAAAGTACCCCTTGTTATACTATTCGATCAAAAGAACTCCTGCCGTCTTACTATCCAAACAAATATATCCCTGAATTGACGGACTGGACACGTGGCATCCATCCAACTATTTTGTTTCATCTTATCTTAGATTATACCCTCCCAGCCTCACTACCCGTTAGCCGTTCCTGAAATAAAATACAATAAGAAAATAGCTATTAAAATAATAAAAATTCATGAAAATAGAAAAACAAATAAGAAAAAGAAAAAGATTGGTGCGCTCCAATTCTTCATTTGCAATCACCGTCGTCCCACCACCTTCACTTTTCCAACTACAAGCATCATCCCAGCAAATAATAAATCTAACTATTTCCATTTCAAACTCTTCAAATCACATTCTTCTCCTTAAATATTCAGCTTATTTGGACCACAGCAAGACCTTAAAATATAGCAGAACAATTTGGTCGGAGAAGCTACAGAAAAAATGGTAGTTTCGACGCTTGTAGAGCAATTTTAAACTGTCAGAAAGGTACATCACTTTATAACATCTTTAGCTATAAAAGCCCAACTCATTTCACACCGAAAATCGCCCATTAAACACAGCAGATCCAATGCCAAAGCCAAATCATCCAAAGCCTTCGTCTACGCAAAATACCACATCCCTTAAAATTCAAACTAATTTGACCATGTCGTTTGCCAAAAAACTGAGAAATACTTGAGCTATAGTGCTTGTCTCTTGTTGATTAATTCTTTTGATACGCTCTATTATCATTGAAAATCCGGTACTTTCAACCCAACCCTCTGGCTTTCTTCAATTCATTGTATTTCTGAAAGTATTCTCATTCTTGTTTAAATTAATTCTATGCACATATGATGTTTTGCATCGTCATCATCATGTTCCTCTATCATTGCTCGTCGGCTATGCCAATTTATGGATGAGAGATGTGGGTAGTGAGGCGAGTCGCGTCTAATCTATGATTCGCTGGACCAAAAGTCTTGGATGGATGCCACGTGTCCAGTCCACCAAGTGAGGGATATATTTGTTTGGATAGTAAGACGGCTGGGGTTCTTTTGATCCAATAGCATAACGAGGGGTAGTTATAAACAAATTCTAATAATAGAGAGATTTATCATACCCTTCTCCGTCTGTTTTAAGCACGTTCTACTGCTCTGCCCTTAATTGCTGTCTCTCCATTTTATACTCGATTGGTTCTCAAAGTTAGTAGGTAAGTTCACAGCAGAAAGGTGCATCGTTTCTCTTCCTAACATTGAACAAACGACAGATTCACATCCGGTATCCACTGAGCAACAATGAAGAATAAAACAATACAGGGCACAACCTTTCAGCAGCTGATGTTTCCGAACTTGCTATCTTAACTCGAACTATATATAGCAGAAAATTTATAAAACACACACACACTTAACTAGGTGTGTGTAATCATGGTGGCTTGTAATCCTAGATACCGTCTGAACAGAAACCGCAGCCTAACAACACTGCAAACTACAACAAGCACCGAAAAAACAAAAGTTGATTGGTTAATGTCATACACAACCTTCAATAGCTTACTGTTGCTTGATTTCTGCAGAATAACACTTAAATTACCCTTATTGTTATCTAATGCAATTATTTTCTGCATCTTCTTTTACAAATCATATGAAAGTACTTTGTCAATCACCGGTTGCAAAGGATTGAACGCATAGTTAATAAAAGGTTGCTTTGTGGTTAGTTGGAATTTGGGATGAAGGCGTTCAGAGAGTCGAACAGGAAGGAGAAGTGCATTCCTTATGTTTCTTTTCCTTTCTCTTTTATTTCTGTAAGAAATATCGCAGCCCACATTTAAATTCCTGACACTGTTGGCACAATAAATTCAATACAGTTGCCAGTTCATTGTTGAAGACGTCAAGGTAAGGGAGTTATAGGGCGTAATTTACATCAGTATAAAGTATAAACCACAACCTGCAAATCTGGACGCAGGCAAAAGGTAAAAGTAAAATGATTCCCGTATAGAGCAACCATCCAACCATAGCACCAAAATCCATTCAAATCAAATTGACCGATCGAGCTCACACAAATCGATGTGCTATTCCCATTCCCCAATCTATCAAGTGGTAACTTATTTCAAATAATCAGTTACCAGATCTCCTTAAGAATGCTAGTACGCCTAAACCCGCAACTAATGCAGCACCGGCTGCTACAGTGCTGTAGGCTGAAGCCCAAGCAGATTCTGTATGAGCATAATCCAAACTACTGGAACTTGAACCCCTCCGATGGCCAGTTATTCCTGAATAGTCTAAATGCAATTTTAGCCCCTGTTCAGGTTGATTTCTGTCATCAGTCCTTACATCATATTCAAGATAAGATGGAAACAACATCTAATAACTAGTTCTAACTCAATCTTCTTTCCTGTTGTTAGGGTATATGCTCATTCACATCAACTAAATCAAGCATCAAAACCCAGGGGCAGATGAAAGCCAATCATACCTTCCAACCTGCAGATCTTGCATGGTCAACAGCTGCTGTAAGATCACTATCTGATGCTAATACAACCTTGTCATGATCTTCATCTTCATACTGCAAGAGAGTAATTGCCTTGAATATAATAGTCAACTTGCTCAAACAAGGAAAACCAAGGGGAGGAGAAACATTCAAATGTACGAGGAACAATTAGAGCATTCCAACCAGAATCTGAGGAAGATTGTCCCGGTCAATGTCATCCCCCACTCTCTGAATGATTGCAGCTATAAGATCTGTCATGTTCCGAATATCTGAAATATTGAAATATCCATCATGGGAGTCAAAATTATCATAATGGTTGAAGTATGAGGGAGAAAAAAGCAGACATCATATCAATTTCCTAGAATTAGTTTCAGCAGACAATATATACAAACAAGTAATGGGAAAACAACAGTTCAATGTCGCTCTAATAATAAAATATGAATAAGAAACAGCATAGCTAAATATACGATGCATGATGTGGAAATTCAAGAGTACCGACACAAAGAGCAAAACGAAAACACATGTGATATGAAAACAGTTGCAAGGACATAACTCCATAAATTTGATAGGAGTCAGGAGCCTTGGGAAAAGTACGACAGTTCAGAAGGCAAGTTTCAAGATGCCTGAAAAAGAGAAAATAGGGGTTTGCATTTTTAGCTCTGTTCACATGATATCAAGGTTACTGCATGATTCAGTATCCTGAATCCTGATTGCAGATATAAAATAATTTGTCCAATGCAACAAGAATTTCCAGTTAAAAGATACACTTCGTCATAAATGATAACACTAACAAGTGCTTACTTTTATGAACCAAAAACATATTCTCTAAACATACCACAATTGAATCTGTGCATTCTTCCCTTTTTGTCTTCAATCTTGAATGAAAAACTATTTGGCTGGCTCGATGAAGGAAAGGGAATAGATCTTCCTGTTTCTGCCCCTTCAGAAGCCAATTTCAAGGAACTGTCACTGGAATGTCGAATTAACAATGTGAGGCATAATAAAAAAAGGAAAAGAAAATATGAGTTCACAGATACGGAGATTAAGGCCTTAACCTCCGTGTCTCTTCATCATCATCCGGAGTCAATGCCATAGCCGAATCCCAAAATCTTTGCATCATAGAGTTTGCAGCTTCATTATTTATTCCAGCAGTATTTCCCACCTGGTTAGTGAGTAACAGTCCAGAAGTAAATCTCCACAAACTTTGAGAAAAAGAACTTGACATATTAAATATAGAAACTAAGATTAAATACTGTGTGACAAGAGTTTCAGTATTCCAAAAGATTGTTTGCTACTTTAACGAAAATTACATCCTAGAATACCTTAATTTTGACATATTAATAGTTGAAGAGTGCCTCCAAAATATAATGCTCATGTTAAGTTTCTAGTCAATTACTGAAACAATAAACAATAACGACCCAGTAAAATCCCACTAGTGATCTAGGCAAACAATAAACATTTTAAAAAAATAGCATATGTGAATATTGAGCAGCTTTCAACTCAAAGCAAATACGACTAACCAATTAATATTTAACTGTCAGTATGATATACAAAGGACTCAGGAACATAAGCATATCGCAGCACACTGTCTGGAAAGCACAAACAGCAGCGGTAACAGCTAAAGGATTGGTTGAAATATTCATTGATCAGAACTAAAATAAAAGGTTGAATATTAATACTGGCAGTGGAGGTCAAAATCAAATGCAAGAATCTTTGGAACATCCTTGAGCAGATTGCTTTTGTGGATCGCGACCAAAGTTAATTTTCAAACATTCAACAAAGTTGTAACTTTTTAATATTGGTAAATTGACAACATATTTTACTTTCCTTAAGAAGTCAGTCTTAGCAAAGTGGTAACCAAGATTTCAACTTGATAGATCCAGACAAAAATTTATATGCTTCTGAATATACACAGACAAATGTAAAGCTCATCAATGTAGTTAGAACTGTTAGAAGGTTGTTACTTGAATAAGGTAATTACTTACAAGGCAGAATTCAGAAGGTGAATTGACCACCAAAATGGTAGCTCAAAAGATATCAGTTGCTTATGATGAGTTGAGAAGGGAGAAATTAACATGTTTGTATGTGCTGCCTTACCGTGGCTACAGCTGCATGAGTGATATGAAGCACATCAAGAACAGCAACAACAATTCCCTCTGCCACAAAAAAAGAAGTACAAATTTAAGCAAATCTAGAAAAGAAGATAACCAGTCTCAAAATGTAACTGAAGGTGAGTGATACCTTTATCAACTACAGGAAGGTGTAAAAATTTCCCATCATGCATTGTATGTAAAGCATCAACAATTGGCATATCTATTGAAGCACATTCTGGATTGGGTGTCATTACCTGGATGTTAGATGCAAAATAAAATGAAAGTTATCAGAGAGATCAGATAACTTACCTACAACATCTCAAGAAAGGAAGGGAAAAGATAACAAAAGAAAATATAATTTCTAATTATTTAAAGAACTATTATTTAAACCTTTTACTTTGATACTGAACAGAGAGCTATCTCAAACAAAGATATCCCCTCAGTTATCAAGAGGAGATTACCTTCTCTACGAGAGTGGACTCAGGGGAAAGATCTTGTGCTATGACTCGCATCAATAAGTCCTTTGAACTGCACAGTCCATGAGGCATATCTTGTCATGAGATGACTAATATGCATATTACACCATAGCACGGAATCTATGAATGTAAACAAGTGGATGCAAGGGAAAACTGCTCACGTTAAAATCCCTCGTGGTTTGTTGTCAACTGTTACGATTGCAGAGCTTGTTCGACATTCGAGCATTTTTTTTGCTGTGGCTAACACAGTATCACTTGGTTCAACTGTAACAATCCTAAAAACACCACAGATCCACAACAAATAGTGACTAACCTGCAGATTACTTAGAAGATTAAATTATTCTAAAAAGTGAACATATTACCTACTTTGAATTTTCAGAAATGATGGTAGATAGTGAAGGCCTGAACATTTGCTCCCGAAGTGTTTCTATAAATGTGTTAGAACTTGCTATAAACAAGAAAATATGAAAAGGTCAATAAATATACTTGCAAGCCCAGTCAAATAACATCATCCAGTAACAGGAACTGGGCAAACAGTCAGTGTATAGACAGTCCTACACTATACTAGTGAAGATTAGTAGCGACACAAAATTCTAAACCAACCAGAACCAGATGTCCCCCAGTGTTTTTCAACTCCCTCAACAGCAGCTGCAATGGCCTTTCCTTTCTCAGCTGCCCTTTCGAGGCGAGCAATTGCATCATAAAGGCATTTTGCTATATCAAGCAAAGCAACGACCTCTCCATTTTCTACAACCGGCAAATGTCTAAATTTTCCTGTCGTCATGACAAAATTAAGATGTTGGATAGGCTTTCAAAAGTTAACAACTTCAGTTATTTCAGATAAACCAACCTAGCACCATTTTCTGCAAAGCCTCCACAGCAAGTGTGTCAGAAAGCACAAAAACGGGATTTTTCGTCATAATCTTTGAAACAGGTGTTTCCTGTATATTAACTTCTCGAGCAATAACCCTTGTTGCTATATCCTTCAATATGCGCAAAGGAAGTAAAAGAAAAGGACCCATGAAGAGTTAGTTAAAGCCATCACCCTTAGTAGGTATAGGAAAAGCATCAGTGAAATAGGCAGCTCTACGGACTTCTATTTACTAAATGTTTTTACAGCATTTTTGCATTATTCAAGTCAAACCTTATCCGTCAGGATACCACATAGTAATGCATTTGAATCAGTCAACAATAAAGCATCAACTCTGCGAGCAGCCATCTTGCGGCAAGCTTCATAAATACTTGTAGTATCAGGTACTGTTAGGGCTTTTGACAGCCGCAGTCTCTTCACTGTGCGCTCTCCAGTCAGTCCCCTGTTCCAAATGTGTGAGAGAACAAACTACCAAAATTCAAAATAATCAACCAAATATGATGATTTCAACTCAGAGTGACCATTAATGATCCCAACTATGATCAAAACAAGTTTTTAAAATACTACTCTTCCTTACTAGCAAAGGAATCTCTTAGCTACAATTTGTTACTTAATGAAATTTCACAGCATGTGCCAAGAATATAATAAAGAATCAATGACTTTAAATTGATAAGCAACCTCCAAAAGCTGCATCAGAAACCAAAATAAAATAAAAAATCAACCAACCCAAAAGGGCAGAGCAAACTCAAACCAAAACACTGAACAACAGAGCTTCAAGGAAGCCTGCACACTGCAGCCTACTGAACCACTCAAAAAGTATGATGAAAGCAGTTGAGTATTGGACACTGGTGTATGGCCAAAAACCATTACATGCTATTAAAAGAGCTGTACATAGGCGAATCAAGACAAATAACCAAGTGAATGACCTCCGAAGTAGCATTTGTTAGTTGCAGATCATCTTAAGACAACAGTGTCGTCAAAGGCGAAAAACATTTAAAAGCTTCCCAGGTCTATCGGGGGCTTTAAGCGCAATTAAAGTGTGGGCTTTATCTTTTAAAAAGGCACAACGAAGAAAAAAATAAATATACATATGTACAACAACAACAACAACAACAACCCAGTAGAATCCCACTAGTGGGTCTGGGAGGGTAAAGTGTACGCAACAGATCTAACCCCTACCCTGGAGGTAGGGAGGTTGTTTCCAGGAGACCCACGACTCAACATACGAGACAATAATTTCATTCTGATACTATGCAAAACGAGACTCAAAGAAAGCAAACTAAATCATAGGTACGAAAGATTAGGGCTGGCTTCAACAACCCATAAGGACGGCTTGTCAAGCTACACAAACAGTTAATTTGCTTATAGTCGCAAAAGTTTTCCTACAAAGGGGCTGGCTTCAACAACCCATAAGGGGCGGCTTGCCAAGCTACACAACTCAGAAAACTTTATACTATAACCAACGTTAGCTGCTTATAACTCAGAAAACTTTCGTACTACAATAAGCTAACTTTCTTAGAGTATTCTTACTTTGTTCTTTATAATGTGGTAACACAATATAATCCGCTAGCAATCCTAGACACAACTATATCAGACTAACCAGTACAAAGAGAAAAAACGCTCGACTACCCCCTAACCTACAACCTTAATGCTCGATCTCCAAACCTTCCTATCAAGAGTCATGTCCTCGGAAATCTGAAGCCGCGTCATATCCTACCTGATCACCTCGCCCTAACACTTCTTAGCCGGCCCTCTACCTCTTCTCGCACTTGCCAAAGCGAACCACTCATACCTAATAAAATATCTTTTTGCCAAGCATATTTATCGTTTAGTACCACTCTATTCAAGATAGAAACTATGGGCTATTAAGTGTGCACACCTTACTGCCTTGCACGCACTGAAGCACAGCCTAAGTGAAGTGAATCGCCTACCCTGAGCTTGTATGAGCTTCAGGGCTTAAGCGTGCCTCAAATGAGCCTTTGATAACAATGACAAACACTTGCAGTACATGCGATTAAGCACTTCCATGATGCAGTTTTGTAACTTTAAATTAGACATCGAGAGCACAGTGAGAATGACAATCATTAAGCTGAGATCCCAATTACAAAACCTCTTTTTCACAGTGCCAATATTCTAACTCTAAAGTATAAACTCTTTTCTTTTCCTTCATCTTGCTATAAATAAGCAGCAAATAAATATTCAATATCCCCCAACCCGAGCTCATATCCATCTCCAGTGTTCAAGTTGGGGAACAAATAAGCAGTGAAAGCATCAATTAAAGCTTAAATTTCACGTGGTAATCATTTCGTGTCAGTGGCAAGACAAAATCAAACTGCAATGACGCTGATGGCCACAAAAAATATTACATATACTAATTAAGCATCAGTTCAAATAAAAGAATGAAGCGTACATGTTACGAGATGAAGAAATGGACTTCCGGTGAGCGGAATCAGGTTGCGCTCCTCCATTTTCAGCGGCTGCTTTCTTCTTAACGAGAGACGAAGAGCTCGTCAACGACATGCTTTTCCTCGACGATGATCCTCCTCCTTGACTCGTCGGCATCTGAACTCTACAGCAATCAAAATTATCCAAAAATAACTTTGAATTTAAGATTTCAAAATTGAACAACCAAAAATCGTGTAATCACGTAATGGATAGTTTTCAACGGTCAAATAATGGCAAAGAAGGCTTTGCGGTAAAAAATTGGAGCAAAAACAAAATGAAATTAAATAAAAGAGTGAAGTCAACGGCGGCGAATAGGGTTTCCGACAAGAATATTCCGGCGAGGAAAAGGAAGAGATGGAGGGAAACCCTACGAAATGGGAGAGGGAAAGAGAGGATTAGCGTTTGAGCTCTCAATTGAACCAAAAAAAAAAAAAAAAATTTGAACAATCTGTTGCGGACGCGTGTGCTGAGTCGGCCTTGGCCAATACGATTGTACCACGTTAACCAATGACAAGGATTCCAATTTCACTGGATGCCATGAGGGTGGAATTGAGACAGTGAAATTCTATTTTGGATTTAACTGCTATTCGTTGCAGTCCTCAACTTTCTTTTTCCATTCGCAATACCATAGTATTATCCAACACAATTTCAAATAAATCTTTTATTTTTATTAGTTTTTTTAATTATAAAATTTATAATTCATATGTGATGCCTATGACGGGGGCGGACCGACTAGAGTAGGACAAGCTGGCAAAGTTGTGAAGAAAGGATGCACATATATTATCTTAGGTTAACCCCACGTTGGAATGAAAGAGAAAAGTGAACAACTTTATAAAACATGATATAAGTTTATATGGTTCGTGAGCTTTTGGAGCTCGAGATGGCATAGCCTAAAAGATGAATCCTGCGGCCTAGGTCTAACGCCGGATAATACACGTCATTAGCTTGAGTCATGACATCATAGGTTTATTGTAGTTTCTAAGTAATATCAATATTTTTTGCTAGTTGAAAAATATATATATTTAGGGTGTGTCTGGTACGAAGTAAAATATTTCCTAGAAAATATTTTTATGGAAAATAATTAATTTTATCACTTATTTCTCCTTGTTTGATTAGTGAGTGTAAAAAATTTTCCGGAAAATATTTTCTAGTGTTTGGTTAGAGTGTAGAAAAAAAAAATTATCTCTCCTCATACCCTATTCACCCAAGTCCCCGAGTTTCCTTGCTCCCCCCCCCCCCCCCCCCAAATACCCAAAGTTTTCAGGACTTTATTTTCTTCAAGAATTTAATTATTTTCCAAATTCACACAAACCCAAAGGAACTAATGTGTTGCTTTACTTTTTTACACGAAAATAACGTTAAAATATGTGCTTCATAACTTAAAAAAAATACTCTCTTTTTTGTTGAAAAAGAAAGTAATCTTTTTACAACATGAAAATAAAGTACTTATTTTGTTGAAATTAAAAAAGGTACTTTTCTTACATCACGAAAAGAAAATATTTTTTTTTTAATGAAAGAAAATATTTTTTCTATGAAAGAAAGTACTTTTTTGTTGAAATGAAAAAAATACTTTTTCATACATACTCATTTGTTGAAATGCAAAAAAAAAAAAAAACTATCTATAACATGAAAAGAAAGTAATATTAATAATATTTTTATTTATGGTGGGGTGGAGGTGGGGCGGGGGTTGGGTGGGTGTGGCGATGAGTTGGTGTGGATGAAAAATAGGGTAGGGAAGATTGAGAAGGAGTTTTGGAAAATATTTCTTTTCTCTTGATAAGGAAAATATTTTCTTCCAATTGGAGAAAAATGAGATCATAAAGAAAATATTTTCTAAAATATTTAAGCCAACGGAACATTAAAAAATTGGAAAACATTTTGCATAAAATTCCTTTCGTACCAAACACACCCTTAATTGTAAAATTAAAAGGTCAAAATTGGAAGAATTTGATTCTCATACTCCAAATTATGAACTTTAATTTAATGGAAAATAGATAACAACTACTTCAATTCTTTCTCCCCTCACCTTGCCTCCTTTCAACCCATATGGGATAGTTTTGCATTTTCTTCCAAGATAGATTCCATTGATAGCTACTTCAAAGTCAAGTTGGAGGTTGCATCCGTATTACTTAGTAAGCATATATATGAACCAAACTAAACTCCGATGCCGGCTATCATTCAAGCATATGCCACGATATCATTCCTATAACAAAATCATCAACCATGAGGTGGTAAATGTGATTTTTTAAATTAGAGTAACTCGTAGCTATAAGAAGTTAGAAAGGACATTAATTAATCTAAGAAAAAAAAAAAGAATGGACAAAACAAACATAATATAACATGCTCAATATAAGTGGATCTAAATTTTTTAGTACATGGGTGCACTAAAAAAAAAATATATATATATATATATATATATATATATATATATATATATATATATATATATATATATATATATATATATATATATATATATATATATATATATATAGGCCATAATTACGTATTTTAGTCGCTTATTACACTCGAGTTTACTTCACTTTAATTGAGTTTGAGCTTTAATCGCTAGTATTTTGCACTAATTATGTATTTTATGGTGTGATTCCGAGCTATATAGATGTTACGGAATGAATTTAAATGATTTGAAGAAAATTGATAATTAAGTACGAACGAAGACTCGATGAGCCATATTACGCACTGTCTAGTAAAATAGACATAACTTTTTTCTCAGACCTCTAATTGGGCTCCATAATATATAGTTGGAAAGCTAACTCAAAGGACTACAACTTTCATGTTTAGCATTGTTGCGAATTCCAAACGGAACATGGTGAAAAACTGCGGTTTTACCGCGATCGCGGCAGAAAATCAGAGACCATTTTTTGCTGCGGTTCTACCGCATTTTGGCCGTGGTCGCGCCGCTCCAGGCGACAAAAAGTATTTTATTTCGTCCGGGACAAGTTTATTTCGGCCCTACACTATTGCAACTTGTATAAAAGGCGTCCTAAACCAATTTGGGAGCGTAGGAGATATATTTTGGACACAAATTAGACCTAAGGAGGCAAGAGACACTACTAGAGGGTTAGACAACACCCTTGGAGGCAAGAACACATTGGGAGCAAGGCGAAGAATTCTTCTCCGAGTTTTTCCTTTCCCTTCCTATTTTTCATTGTTGGTTATGACTTTTAGTATTGTAGTTTTACATAGTATTATGAATAGCAAATTTTTTATTTAGAGTTTTGATAGAACCTTTTGTAGGATAAATTCTTGTTATGTTTTTAAATAATTGAGCCATAGCTTTTCTCTATTTGCTCAACTACATTTATATTATGGTTGATTGAAGAGCTCTCAATTAGTTGTGCCTATTTAGTATGCATAACTCGGGACAGAGTGCATATTTAGGTAATTGTTGAACAACACTACTCTCAAAGTAAATGAGGGATCAATAACCGAGGGTTTTAAAGGTGGAATTAGGGATAACGAAGTCTTGGGTGCGATCTAAAGTGAGCTATGTTAAAAGCCTGCTAGTGTAGCTCGGGAGAGTGTGTCTAGTAAATTGTCGTAATTACTCGAGAGAGATTTACGAAATAAAAGTACTCATGATCGGTAGATAATACTTAGGCAAAATTATAGAAGACATAGACGGAAGAATTTCGATAATTGGGGAAATCATAACTATAGACCTCCTTAATCTTGTCTCTAACCCTTAGAGTATTTAGTTATTAATTTAGTAGTTTAATTTGTTAGTTAATTAGTTAAACATAAGAATCTTACTATCTATAAGTTAGAAATTGTTCGAGCTTGTCTTCTTGGTGATAGTGAACAGTTGTAGCTAAGCCTTAGTTCTCTGTGAGATTTCGATTTCGGACTTATAAATCGGATTATATTTGCAGTGCCCGCATTGTCCTTTTTAGAAGGTATAGTTGGGCGTGATCAATCTCTCTTCTCTTGGCAAATAACTTAACTTTCAACCAAGTGTACCATTCAAACTTATTCAAGCATGGGTGCCAACAGTTAATAATATACATGTTTGACCAAAAAGTATGAAACTCTTTGTTAAACTAATTAAAGCAAAGATAAAGGGTTAATCCTAGTTAAAAGACAGTAATCTTTGATCTAAAACGGGCTTATGCAGATAACATAAGGACCATGTTAATATGGATTTAATGCAATACACATTAAATGTTGTGATTATTAATAGAGTAAGAATAAATATAAGCAATAAATGATATTAAATATGATAAAGATGAAGATTCATCCAATATTGGATGAGGTGGAGGGTTTCTTCCCCTGACAATGATGAATAACAAGTATGTAAGAGAATATAAGACATGTTCTTGGATCTGGTGCAAATGATAATAGATAATCTAAAGAAATCGAATCTCTTTCAAAAAGTAGTCCTTTGTATTTAGCTAGAGATCTTATTTTCAAAAGTGTTCTTATAGTATGATTATATTACATGCCTTTTGCTTTATCTCTCCTACTATTTATATGGGATATTCCCGAAACAACAATATTATTTAAATAACATCTAACAAATTGAAATAAAAATCTCTTAAAAATTTAAAAACCCAAAACGATCAATACAAGTCATAAGTTCTACAGAGTTTGCCACAACTTCTAAATATAACTACAACAACAATCTAGTGTGATCCCACAAGTGGGGTCTGGGGAGGGTAGGATGTACGCAGCCTTACCCCTACACTGGAATGATAGAGTGTAGCACCACATACATTCAGACTAGGTGTGGATATGTTAAATGGGTATTAATATGATATTTTAGACATATGAAGTCCTAGCGGAATGAGTATGGGTGAAAATAATTGTTTTAGAATCAAGATGGAGAATGAGGTGCATAAGATTCGATAAAATCTACGAAGTTTACAAAAAACCAGTTTTACATAAGGTGTAGTGAAAAGCGTGTAAGAAATTTGGGAAAACACAAAACATGAAAGTTGTAGGTCTTTGAAATATCTTTCCAACGATATATATTGTGGAGATCTAAAGAATGTCTGTGCAAAAAGTTATACATGTTTTACAAAACAAAATGCAATATGTGCGCCCCGAGTGCGGCCGCATTCATGTGGCAGTGTTACTGCCATTTTGCATGGTCATGAGTGCAGTCAAGCCTATAGGTGCATGGGGGCGCTCATGAGGGGTCATTTTAAAGCCTTACTTCATCCCTCATATCCCCAAAACATAAAAACTTGCTCTAGAAAAGGAAACTCTCAAAAACCTAACTCCTTAAGGGTCCCTCCACCACCCAAGGTAAGTTCTAAAGGTGATTCTAAGTTAATTTTAATTTTCCAACATCTTATTAACATGGTTAAACCCTCCAAATCATTATATATTTGATTGGGGCTTCAATGTTTAGAGAAGGAACCCTAGATCTCGAATTCAAGAAGATTGAACGTCGAGAAGGTAATATCTTCGCCCTCTAATTGATTATAGCATTGGATTAATGATTGTAGACTACAAGTTCATGAGATATGAGTTGATGGATTTGATAGAAAAGAATGAACAATTATAGGTATGGCTTGTTGATTGTTTATTGTTAATTATTGATTAAGTGTGTTGTTTATCTTATGAGTGAAGAAGAATGACACTGATTATAAGAAATTTGAGATTTTATAATTTATCTAGGATCAAGAGAATGGCTTGCTACACATAGAAACACCATTAATAAGGACTATGAAGCTTTATATTACCAAGTGTTTGAGAAAATTCTTAAATGACTAAAACATGAGAATTATTGCTAATATGGAATCCCTTTGACTTGTACTGATATAGATTAAAGTTGAAAGAGTTGGCGAATGTTGTAGTATGCTCAAGAGCAGGAAGTTAAGTTATGTGAGTCTAACTCTCTATGTTTGAAAATATTAATGATTCTCCATACAATATGTTCCTTTTACGATGTTACTAATTGCCTCGGAAATATAGTTTAGTACAATTCATTGAATAGTTGTAGAACTTCTATTCTTTAGCTTCATAACTTGTTTGTAACTTTCGTTCTAAACATTGTGAGCTCAGTGCGTATTCAATATAGACTTGGGTTTAATGCCCCGAGTCTTATTATAGATTACTCAGTATGCCATAAACAGTTGAAGTTTCAAGGTTCATAATCAGTTCAAGAATATATGTCTCAGTCTAGTTCTATTCAGTATTCCAGTATTATGTAACTCAATATGATCAGTATTCTAGTATCATGTAACTCAGTGTGATTCATCATTTTACTATCATGTATTACAATATTATTTTTAGCTCATGATTTTAATTCCCTAAATATTGAACATATGTATTTGGGCCTGAGGCTACAATTTATGCTTTATGTATCTTTGGGCTTGAGGTTGCAGTTTATGCTTTATGCATTTTTGGGCCTGAGACCGCAGTTAAGTATACGTATATTGGACATGAGGCTGCAGTTTATTTATTCATATAAACAGGTTGTTCGTCATTCAGAAAAGGGAGTATTCATACCCTTACTTCATTTTTTTAGTTCAATTATTAGCTATCGTTTCAGTTATCATTTCAGTCACCAGTTATCAGTTTAGTTATCAGTTATCAATTTAGTTATCAGTTACCAGTTATCATTTCAGTTTCAATTTCAATAGTTATCATTTCAGTTATCAATTATCAGTTCTTAGTTATCAGCTTAGTTTTAGTTTCAACATTTATAATTCTTTCTTTTAGTTACTTTATATACCAGTGCAATTCAAATATACTAACATCCCTTTTGCTCGGGCTTGCATCTCACATTGCAGGCAATAATTTACAAGTTGATGATTCAGAGCGCTAGGATTCTCATACCAGCTACTTGGTGATCCCCAATTATTCCGTGGCATTATCATTACCTTACACTCTTCACTATTTTCAGACAGTCAGTATTTTTAGTACTTCATTAGAGGCTTCATAGACTAGAGTAAAAGTTAGAGAGAGTCTCAGGTTTTCAATGTTAATCAATGTTGGCTACATATTTGTTTTAGACTTATTTTAGTATATCCGCACTTTAATTTATATCATCCAGACTTTTAGTATATCAGCATGTGTTAGTTTATCTTCTGCATTCAATATGTTATGATATCACATGGTGATTCACCCAGAAGTTGGTTCGCTCAGTCACATGTAGTTAGGCACCGAGTGTTGTGTTACATCCAGGCCCAGGTTCGGGGAAAGATACAGAGAGAGTGTTTCCGATAGACCCTCGGCTAAAGAAGGTAAGAGAAGCCTTAGTAGCAAGTAATAGCAAAACTATAATTAGAAAACTAAATCGGAGATAGCAACAAATAATATGAAAGGGGTACTGATAACAAGTAGTAGCAAGATAACACATTTAGAAAACTAATTCCAAGGCAGCAAACGAGAATGTGAATGAAGTACTGCTAGCAAACTACAAAATTACCAATGGCAAGTAACAACAAAACGAGACATGCAAACATAGCAAACTCAGGGAAAAGGTACCGTACTAGTGATAATACTATCGAGCTAGATAAGACAAAGGGAGATGCACGACTACCTACTAACCTTCTACCATAATCTTCAACCTCCACACCCTTCTATCTAGAGTCATGTCCTCGGTTAGCTCAAGTAGTGCCATATCCTACCTGATCACCTCTCCCCAAGACTTCTTTATCCTACCTCTACCCCTCATCTTGCCTCCTAAGGACAACCTCTCACATCTCCTAACATGGGCATATGCGTTTCTCCACTCAACATGCCCGAACCATCTCAACCTTGCCTCACGCATCTTTGCCTCCACAAGGTCCACTCCAACCTTGTCTCGAATAACTTCATTCCTAATTCTATCAAACCTAGTATGCCCACACCCATCTCAGCATCCTCATTTCCGCTCCCTTCATTTACTGGACAGAGTTCGCTACAACTTCTAAATATAACACTTTGGAAATACGTATAAGCAACGTGAATACAAAATAGAAAGGTGACTCTGAAGCCTACAAACGCAACGATAGGTTCACCTTGAGTCTTCTCAGTAATGGTCCGCACTACGATTTGTACAAAAATATATAGAAATGTAAAATGAGCACACCAGAGTGGTGCCCAGTAAGTATCAAGACTAAACTTGGTGGAGTAGTGACGAGGAACAGTCAAGATACCTATTGGTCTAATAAATTGAACAAGTATAAGTACAGGAACAATAGTGTACGATTTCTACATAAAGAATATTACTAACAATACCATAATTGCAATAAGAAAGAAAATGACAAGTGTCGGCGGAATACCATAATAATGACATAAAAGAGTGTACCGAAATACAACTTAAATCTAAAATCACAGGTGTACCATGAATGAGTAACAATCAGCAACTACGATTACTTTCACAAATGATTTTAGTCAACAAACTCTGCGAGGTACCGAACCTTGGACAAATCACAACTCACAGGTCTCAATGCTTTAACCCTAACACTTGGAATCTTGTGTCCTCATGAAACCTTATAACCACACTGATGACTCACGTGCCAAATAGAGCCATTCTCACATAGAGTGCAAGTAAACAAGGGTGTGCATTTATACTCAACAATGTCAAGAAAACCTCTTATCTGATAAGGGTGCTTGGATATGTGTATGCTTATGCAAGTGTCCTAACATAGTTTATACCAGCCAGTAAGCATAAGAGAAAGAGCAGACAACATGTAGAACGTTTGCAGAATAGGGGGATCTATCGGAATACTATTCCGTAGTCCCAAAGTAAATATGTAGAACATGGGGATCTACCGGAATATCATTCTGTAGTCCCAAAGTAAATATGCAGAACGAAGGAATCTATTGGAATATCGTTCTGTAGTCCCAAAGTAAATATGCAGAATAAGGGTATCTACAGGAATACCGTTCCATAGTCCCAAAGTAGATGTACAGCTCAACTAATAGAGATAATAATTACAACACGACAAAAACCTTGTGCATCACAATATCAACAAGTGCAACAACGACGTTAATAATAATACAAGGTGCGACAAGTAAATCAACTCAAGAAATTTAAACCACAAAGAAACAATAAGACCAATTCACAAGGAATAACCACAGTAAAGAATGATAGGCGTAAAGAGAACAACTCAACAAGGGAAAACTAGTATGTAACAACGATTTCACGATATACAATTTAATAATAAGGAAACTAACACAAGTCATATAGTTCCAAATAAGGACTAGTCAACTAAGATATAGTATATCTAAACTTCTTCTAAGGTTGTTAAGAAGAATATACAACAAATTCAATTAAGGATGAGCGGCGAAAAGGTAATCGTTCAATTAAGACTAAACAATTACATGAGAGATAATATTAATTTCTAGTAAAGACAAGCAGTTATGAAATGATAACATGATAATATGAGAGGTAAAAATCTTCAGTTAAGTCAAATAGGCAATAAGAGGGAATCAAAAAGCACATATAAAAGCTCAATCATATCAAGAACAACTTCATACTTAGTGAATATAAGGACCTAAGAACCCTAAAAGGCCAACTTTCACAAATAAGTGTGAGAACGCACTCGTCACCTCGCGTACACGGACTATAATTAATATAGATGACTCAAATCCTAAGGAAAAATCTCCCACAAAAGGTTAGGAAAGATACTTATCTCAAACAAGACACATCGATACTATAAAATAAACTTCTCAGGTGAGATGACCTCCGGACGGATCAAATCTAACCAAAATAACTTCAATGAACAAACAAAACTCATAAGAAACCGTTCTAGATCATAAAGCCTCAATCTTTATCAAAATCTAAAAATTGGTCCAAAAGTCGACCCCCGGGCTCGCACCTCAAAACCAATTTTTTTTTACAAAATTCAAACACCCATTCGAGTTCAACCATACTAAAATTATCAATTTTTATTTCGTCCCTCAAATCTTGATTTTTCATTTTGAATTTTTTTCAGAGACCACCATTTTCCTCTACTTAAAACACAAATTAAATGATAAAAACAAAGATAAAATTATGGAATATATTAAATTCTAGGTGAAGAACACTTACCCAAAGGATTTGCTTGAAAAGCCCCAAAAGAAGCTCCCAACATTGAAGTCTAAAACTCAATATATGAAGAAAATGGACAAACCCTCGACTTAAATGTTTCTGCCAGAACTCCCGCATCTGCGAAATCGCATTCACGTGAAAAAGGCCGCATCAGCGAACTCAGGTAACCAGGTGTGGGATCGTATCTACGGATTTACAATCGCACCAATGGCAGCGCAAAAGTGAAAGGGGAAGCCGCAGAAGCGAGTTTCTTCGCACGTGTGATCACTGGACCACAAAAGCGGACTTCGCACCTCCGTGACAACCTCCGCAGAAGCGAGCAAGATCCTACGCCTTTATGGACGCAGAAGTAGAGCTTCACCTACGAACCACGGTCATAAGTGCGAAATCACATGAACCAGACATGTTCAAAACTATGCAAAACATCAACTCGTCCGAAACACACCCGGGGCGCCCTGAAACCTGTCCAAGCATACCAACAAGTGCCATACCCTAACATGGATCTTCTCAATATCTCTAATCACATCAAACAATACCGAAACTACAAATCGCACCAAGAATCGAGCTTATGAACTTTCAAATCTTCCATATTCTAAAACTCGCATTGAAACCTATCAAACCAACCCAGAATAACGTCAAATTTTGCAGGCAAGTCCCAAATGAAATGACGGAGCTGTTACAACTCTCTAAATCACATTCCTACCGTGATATCACAAAAGTCAACTATGAGTCAAACTTCTCCATTTTTCAAACTTTAACTTTTCCAACTTTCGCCGAAATGCTCCAAATTACCCTATGAACCTTTAATTTCGAATATGGATGCACACCTAAGTCCATGTAACTATACAAATATGCTAACATCATCCAAAACTCATTCCAAAGCCATTTACATAAAAGTCAAATTCCGATAAAATTCTCACTGCTTAAGCTTTCAAAACTAGATTCCTTTTTCCAATTCGACTCCAAATCCGGTAACTGAATTCAATCATGTACGTAAGTTGATACACATAATATGAAGTTGTTCAAGACCTTATGTCGCTGAACTGAGCTTACATTCTCAAAATGACCGGCAAGGTTGTTACAAGAATAATTTTGTTCATTTGTATTTCTGCTTTTATAACATTTTTTATTTTTGAATATATTTTCGAACGCAGATTACTAACAACCTTTTATTTGCATTTGTCCATAGTTTGGATTAGGATTTTTTTGTGAATTATGTTTTTATTTATTTCGATTATTAGTTAGTAATATCTTAGAATTTGTCTCATAACTTTAAAATTTTATTAATAGTTAAACCCTTATTATTACAAATAAATTTGACTTTCATATGTACTATGAAGATTATTTATATAATATTGACATATTACAAACAACTACAACAACTCATAATCCCACAAGTACTACGAAATTATTTGTGTAATATCATAAATGTGGTCTCAGAAGGATAGTGTGATGACCAAGTAGGTCATTTATAGTTTTAACCTTTACCTTTTTTGTGCTTTGAGACCTTGACTAGCTCTGTTTAGCCTTCCCCGATTTACATGCGCAGTTCGTGTATTTTTTTAGGAAGGTTTTATGAGAAAATTTACGAAAATATGAAATCGTGCCTTAAAATTTATTTGAGTTAACTTCCGTCAATGTTGAGTGTAACCGGTCTCGGATTGGTATTTGATGGTCCCGGTAGATCCGTATCGTAATTTGAGACTTGGATGTATGCTCGGAATCGAATCCAAGAGTCCTTAACTTGATTTAACATAATTTGTTGAAAACTAGAAGTTTAAAAGTTTAAAGAATTTCTATGTTTGACTGTAGGTTGACTTTATTACTAGCGGGTTCAGGTTTTGGCTCTGGAACTTAGTATAGGTTCATTTTAGTATTTATGACTTGTTTGTAAAATTCAGTGTAAAATGGAGTTGATTTGAAGTGATTCGGACATCCGGTTGAGAAATTGCATGTTCTTAAGATTAATTTGGTCTCCTATTCATAGTTCTATGTGTTATTTTAATTTTTTGATTGCGCGAGTGAGTTCACATGATATTTTTGAACTTGTGCGCATGTTTGGTTTGACCCTCAAGGACTCGAATGAGTTTCAGATAGGTTGCTGATGTTTTTTAACTTAAGGAATTGTTGGTTCTAGTGCAGGTCTGTGACCTTGCAATTGCGAGGTCAGTGTTCGTATTTGAGAAAGTGCAATTGCAACATTTGCGCCTAGACAAAAGAGGAATAAATGTGAATTAGCTCATTTCTTACAAACTCTCGACCCTAAACACCCTAGAAGCGATTTTTCCAAGAGACTTTCTTCCTAAATTATTTGGTAAACAACTTTAATCTATTTATTTTCAATTACCCATTACATTTCATAAGTTTTAAACATTAAAATCTAGGATTTTCATGGTAGAAATTAGGGATTTCGGTAGAATTAGGGATTTTATAGATTTATTTAAACCTCGAAATTGAGGTCAAATTTCAAAATAAATCACATAACCGGGCTCGGGGTAAATGGATAATCAGGGCAAACACATAATAAAAAGAACATCATTTTCATCATAATAGAACATAGACTAAATCTTATATATAGAGGATTATTAGGCAATTAAAAAAGGGAGTTCCTCCTCTTTGTGAGGATTCTTAATGACTTGATCAAGGGTGTCAATTGTTCGGTTCGATTGGTTATTTTATAAATTTTGTACCATACCAATTCATCAACTACTCTACAACGGCGTAAAAGAAACTCAACAAATGAATATAAAAAAATATCTAAATTTATAAATGGTCATGTCTACACCCTCCTATCAACGGTCATGTCCTCGGTAAGCTGCATAAATTTATGCTTTTGCAATTTTCGCTTACTTACATATCATATAATTAAAAATGTTAACAAATTTACAGAATTTTAGGTTTAAATATAAATTGAAAAAAGAAATCTTCCAAAAAATAAAAATTGAAAAAGAAGACGGGTTTGTTCGTCCTAGCCTGCGACTCACTTAGGGTTGAGTTGGGCTGACTGTCTTAAGGCCTTTTTAAAAGTAGGGTCAACCCGTCCTAGCCCGTCAAATTCTATGGCCTGTGACTGTGAGGCTTGGGCTAGGCTAGTCTGGCTACCTGTTTTGACAACTCTAAGGATACTTTACTTGTGTAGGAGTTATAAGAAATAAGTTGAGGTCAGATTCCTTTATTTTCCATTTTTCTTCTCTATTCTGTTTTGAGCGGTGACAAGTGAATAGGAGGTAGGGAGGTATTAGTGAGAAATTCGAATCTTTTAAGTGATGCAGTGTGAATTATGAAATTGTATCCATTTCACTGTAACTTCAATCGACTTGGAATTTTTACACAACAATACTAGCTTTATCGTATTTTTAGGCCATCTAATTAGTGGCATATATTCAGTGTTACACAAACGAAAGATGACAAAGGTAAGATGCTTTGCCCTCCATCCTAAGACTTTGGCATGCATGCTTATACTTCTCTTGAAGAACAAGCATGGAATATAATGTTATGACCAAACAATTTAAGTAGGTGCAAGCAGAGAGTAAATGGAAACAGTACCTATTCTTCTTTACATTGCCCTGCAACTGCAAATAAAGGAGCTAGGAAATTGTATTAACTTAAAGGAAGACAAGAATAAGAAAAATGTTAGATTGGGCACCAATTATTATAGGTTATCTTCTCTTCGTACTTCTCTCGCCTGGACTCTTATTTCAACTGCCAGGAAATCAGCGTCATGTCGAATTCAGCAGTTTCGCTACAAATGGGAAAGCCATTCTCCTCCACACCTTACTTTTCTTCGTCTTCTTTACCATCCTCATTTTGGCGTTTCGTATTCGTATTCGCTTTGGCTAGCTCCTAATGTACACTCTTTTGTTTGAAACATATATTGTTTATTAATAGTTCAGTTATTCTCTGGGATTTATTGGATTTTGTACAGTTATTGTAATGTTCTACCTCTGCCTTTTCATTTTTTTATTTGTTTGTTTCTTATTTGCTCGAACATTGTAAAAGCGAGGGAAATTCTACTCAATATATGACATTTTGAATATAGGTTGTCTCCGCTGAAAATTGTTACGTTTTGTGCATTTTAAGTTGTACACTTTTTTTTTTTTTGAGTTTGGATTCAGAGTTTAACCCCATCCATGGTTGGTTTGATTTCTATAGATGTCTGGAATACGATGGTTTATGTGTAAAATCTTATTCCCTCCGATCTAACTTTTTGGTTTTTTTTTTATGATTCATAATATTTGATTTTTTCAGATATTAAAAAAGAATTAACTTTTTTCTTTCAAAAATTGTTGTTGAAATAAAGAGCGTAGGAATAGTTTGTGTTATATTTTCAATAAGAAAAATAAATTTTAATATAATCAATTTCATCGTTAATTAATACTAAAAGATAAATTCTTTAATACGTTTGAAAAGAGCCGATTTTTTTAAAGTGAACCGGAGGAAGTAGTGAACAAAGATCGAAGGCTTTGTTCGTTTGATATCATTCTATAATATTAGTGAGAAGTTCGATTCGATACAATATATTGTGTTCGTGATAAATTCACAAATCTTAAATTTTAGAATCGCCTATATATGACATATTATAGAGGTGCCATTCACTCCCTAAGAATTTGTTGGTTTGAGTTTTTAAACTAGATTTAATAAGAATTTTTTTTAAAATATGCTTTCTAAAATCATCATAATAATTTTTTAAATATATTTTCTAAAATCAGAATAATTCTTTTGTAACTTACAGAAACAAGATTCTGTATAACTAGTATTAATTTTTAAAAATTATATTTTAATATTTCATTTAAATAACTATAAATATATTTAAGTTCAAACGAATTAGGTCCTATATATGAACAAAATCTGATTTAAAAATTAGTTTTTTGCTAGAAATATTCATAAAAATAATACCGTGTAGAGACAATGATATAACCATTTCCCTTGGAGGCATGGCGCTTGCCGCTCGGACAATAGGATTTAGTTCTTCTCTTCAAATGTAGTTATTTGAAAAGCTTTTTTTTGGACAAATGCTTTTAAAATCAATATTTTTTAGAAGCTTGACCCAATATGCTCTTAATCTTGTAGTACAAATTTTTTTATGTTGTTTTCTATTTCAGCAAATTTAGATGAACATCTTGAAAATCACCAGTTTATATATATATATATATATATATACACCACCATTTTTTTTTTGCAAAGTCATAACCTGAAAATAATAAGCCAAGATTTAATATCCAATTTCAAATTAGTTTTTGAAATAGCTAATGTATATATATTTTTTTAAAGCTCAAACTTCTAATCCAATTTTCAAATCACACTAAAAAGATATTGTAATAATGGCGGTTACCTACAACATTTAATCATAATTAATTTATATATAATTTTATATTCATGAAAAGTATAACATCGATATAGTTTAGTACAACATGAAATATGAACAAATATTTATGGTGAATATTTGTGCCATCTTGATAAATCTACCAAATACAATACATCTTTTCTCAACCTTTTTATCTTTATTTGGGTCTAAATTATAATATCCCATTATTATCATTTCAATTAAATTGACAGCCCATGTCCCTTGGAATTATACATGTTTAACGGGTCAGGTTGAGCCGTTCCGGACCGGCCCCAGATTAGTTGTAACCCGGCCCGGCCCAAACCAGTAGTTAGTGGGTTGGGTGGGCTATGTTAGGGGGTTGATCGTATTAGAAAAATCGTTAATCGGACTGGTCAAAACTGGATCAATGAAAAATACTGTTGAACCAGTTAACTGGCTCGGTTCAATGCTATTTCCTGAATATTTTATTTTATTTTATTATTTTTAAAGAGATATGACCATTGGCAACGATCAACTTCAAATTTGGTCGTTGCCCAACGGGTTGATTGCAAGAATAACCCTTTTTGGGCAATTTTTCTTTTTTAAAAAAAAGACTATTAGTAATTGTTAATTTAGCTCTTTGAAAAACTATAAATACACTACCCGTTTTCTTCATTTCTTCACTCATTTCTCAAACTCAAATCCTCAATTCAAGCTAAATCACGCCTCGTATCTCTAGAGTGCGCTAATATATTTAGGAACACTCTCAAGTGGTAGAAGAAAATGAATAAATTTACAAAGTAACGTGCAAGAACTGTGCCTAGTCTTAAATATTCGTCTAAAGTAAGTGGACACATGCTGTTTAAGGAGCATATGAATGGTTGTCTTGTGCATCCTCCAAAAATTTGTATTTAAGTTGATTAATTTGTGTTATTTTAAAAAATTTAGACGTATTTATGCTTAATGTTTTAGTTTGTTAGATTAATTTGAAATATTATTATGCAAAGAAAATTTAGTTTTACTCTTATTCGTTAATCTTTTTGTGGTTGAATGTAAACTTTAATTTGTAAGTTTAAAATAAAAACTTGCAAATTAGTAGTGCAATTTTTCCCATCTTCATTGTATTCTATTATCTTAAATTCTTAATAAAATGTTAAAAAATTCAAATATAAGGATTTTAAAGTATTTGCATCCTTTTATTCAAACACTCTTTTTATAATATTGATTTTTTATTTTTTATTTTTACTTTATCTTAATATAAATTACGATAATTATATAAAATAAAAAATAACATTAAACCGGCCCCGCTCTTTGGACCCATAACCGTTCTAGTTACTTTTATCAGGATAGATCCGAACCTATTAAATCCGATTTAAAAAACCAATAATTGATAATCAATTCAAATTGAAAACCGGCTGATTGCCTTTTTTCTCGGCCCGAACCGACCAGCCCCACCCGTTAAACACCTTTTACTTGGCATTGAGGCCTAGTTTATTTGATAAGTCATGTGCCTTCCACAAAAGAAGTGAAGTGTTGAAGCTTCATTCATTAGCATAATATCAATACTAGTACTTTCCATTTTTTCCTTTCCCACCCACGAAGGAATAAAAAGTATTTAAAAAAATTGAGATCTGTCACTTTTGGACTTTAGGACCACTTTTTCTGGATCTTCGGCTGTCATCAGTCGTTCTCACTTCCCGATTTTTTTCCTCTGCTCAAGCCGACTAGTTATTGTGTGAAGACTGCAATGGCGGACTGGGGCCCAGTGTTGATAGCAGTGGTGCTGTTTGTGCTGTTAACTCCGGGCTTATTATTCCAGCTTCCCGGCCGTGGAAAAGTGGTTGAATTTGGGAACATGCAAACTAGCGGCGCTTCCATTTTGGTCCATACCATTATTTATTTTGGCCTCATCACTATCTTTCTCCTTGCCATTGGCGTCCATGTCTACGCCGGCTAAATAATTATACCTTCACTTGTTGTAAGTTGTAACAAACTCTCTTCAATTGGATCTTATATTTCCGAATTGCTACCAGATTGTATCAATTGGGTGAACTGTTAGGTTTTCCCCATTCCCCTTAATTAGTCAAATACTTCAAAGCATTATGCACTACTTTTCTTAGGTTCATCATCGTTAGAATCTGCAAATATTTCTTCTCTCTTTGTAATAATGATTGTGCTTCAAGTACGATGTTGAAAAATCGAATTACTACTATTCGTCCCCTAATCCCATCAAGGGAGTAAATCAATGGAAGAATTTGAGCGATTGATTTCGTAAATCAATCGAATTACTATATATACGTCCGCTTTTCGTTTTCCTTCTTTGAGCGATTGATTTCAGTGGTGAATCGATCATTAATTCTATTTGCCCCAGTACCTTTGGGACCGCGCTCCTTTTTTTTATTCAGCATTGTGACCAGCTATACGTTGTTGTTATATTTCCATTAGCCAGTAAATCGGTTAGTGCCAGAAATGAGTTAATTGTGCTCTATATTTCCATTAACCAGTAATTCTATTTGCCCCAGTACAATGTCTTTTTCCCGTGTTTTTAGATGATATATCTAAACAAGAACGACTTCTGATGTTAAGCAACACCCACTTGGAGGGAAGGACGTTGGGGTCTATTTGGAAACGGCCTCTCTATCCAAGGGTAGGGCAATGTGTGCGTATACATTACCCTCTCCAGACCCCAATACTGGGTTCTTGTTGTTGTTATTGTTGCTTTGGGAATTCACATCAGCTAGATTCTAGTGCTTGATGAAGGGATTTAAAGGCACTTCTTAGTGCATGCTTGAATAACAAGGAAAATATTTATAACCTTTGTTGCTGCTGGATTTGAGGTGACCAAACTTCTATTCTTTAATTTGGTCAATTTCTTCTGGAGTCCAACTCAGAATTTCAATACAACAGTCACATATGTTGTCAATATTTGACTGCTCCTAACCAGATTTCTTGCCACTACTTCTTTGGGAAGTATTGCTGTATCATTTGCCAGGATTGACAGCAGAAACATTAGTACAAAGTATAGAACTATTATTGCGCGTGAATGCATTATATTCTCCACCACTTATGGAAGGTTCATTGGTAGAGACAATGTGTTTCGTACGATGAAATAAATGCTCAACTTGATGAAACGGAGCTAATGTAGCTTCATCTACCAGTATGTAAAACCATCTGATAATAGCAAAATCACTTGAATCGCTTTGTGAACTGGTTATGAGGCATATTGATTTCACTTGTCAAGCATATAGTAGGTCAATAAGATCATCATAAGTTGTCTCAGAATATGAAATGTACAAATTTATTCTGGTTGATCAACTATACATAAAATGTCAAGAAAAAAATAACGAAATGATTTTAACCTTTCCTGTAAACAAAGCCACTCATTCAAGTTTCGTCTTCCAATCCGAGTTCTATGACACTTTTCAATTTTGCAAGTCAAATATTGAACTCCTATGTAATAATTAATACCACCATTACGAATATAGCTTTTACAATTAACAGAAATTTAAATTCGTTTCACTATTCATATTTTAAAGTTTATTGTGCATTTTCATCAGAATGATCATTATTTTAACATTTTTCACCATCATTATTTAATACATTACTTAAAAACCAAAAAGATGTTTGTTTACTCAACTATCTCACATAAAATTTGACAAATATTTGGAATTAGAAAGAGGGAGTACAATTTTTGTCAGGCAGAGGTATTATCTGAGGTGCAGGACAAGTTGAGAACCATGATTATCTGCTAGTGCAGAGTTAACCGATACTTGTAATATTAAAAGATAGCAGGAATCCCATAGAATTAATCGAGTTATGCGAAATTTGGCTCGAACTCCATTGTTATTTTGAAAAAAAAAATGAACATGGATTCCAAAATACTACTAGTATACTTTTGGAGCTATTTCTTTCAGTTGGACGTGAGTGCACAAAAGAGGACAATGGAATTAGGTATACATGTATTATGATAAAGATTGACACAAACAACATAATTGTCATTTCCATCAATCACGCCAATGATCGCAGCATACAGTACTAGTTTTGTTTCTATCGATCTGCATGGATACTATGGTCTGAAAGGACTAGGGAATCATTTGTCTTCTGGATTGATCAACCAATGGAAGTTCAGAGGACTGCTCCTAACCAGAAAAACAATTCCAATAATTCTGTTTAAAACAGACCATGCAATCTATATTTACCAGTATTATAGGAAAAAAGAGTTTCTGTCTACACCGCTTTTCAGGAAATAAATGATTGACAAAATTGGGTCACTTTACCTTCCCGCAGTAGATATCACATCTATGTGATATGAATATGAATTAATCAGATTAGTTTGCCTCAAACTTCGAATAGCTAGAAGGAAAAAAAATAGGCAAAATATTTTATCCATTGATCTTGCACTCAAATTCTTCTTACACACTTGTTAAACACGATATAATAGTACACATCAAAGCTTTTAAAAGTGAGTCAATTACACACAACTTTAGCTATATATCACACGCGTGTATTACACATAAAAGAGGCGCGTAAAACAAAAATATTCATCTGAAAATATTTTTTTTCCATTTTTTAACTATTTCCTTTTTAAACTAAAGAAGAAAAAAAATACAAACTCATATCTTCTTCCTCAACCTCAAACCCCAGTGCTCCCCCCTTCCCTATTCGTCTTCTTCCCCAACCCCCATACTATTTTTGTCTATCTTTCATGTTTCGCCGCTCCAATTCCCGTGACTACGAAGAAAAAGAAAAAGCAGAAGAAAATGGGAGCTATTGGGTCTTGTAAAAATCGCAATTATCGACCTTTTGAAAAAAGCTTGAAAAGTTAAATGTGTTTTGTTGATTTCGATATTTCATGACCTAAAAAATTAATTTGAATTCATGATTATTGTTGATTAAAAATTTACTGAAAATAAGCTGAAAATTTGGTAATTAATTTTGATAAAATTCAAAAAACACCATTATCAAGTTTAAAGCTTTGAGTTTGAACTTGAAATTGTATAAGGATTTGTGATGGATATTGTTATTGTTGGAATTTTAATATATTTAATATATAAAGAGATTTTAATATATTTAATTAATATATTAAAGAGTTAAAAGATGGTGAATGGGAAATGGAGGGAAATGAAATTTTGAGTGAAATTTCAAGTTCCCTCTTCTTGGTAATGGGCATTGCCCCATATTGGAAGAGGAAGAGATTTTTATGGGTATATAAGCAATTGCTCTTATTCTAGCTCTTAAAGAGTTGAGAAGAAAGCAAGCCTCGCGCCGTCGTCGTCGTCGCTCGGCTCGGCTCGGCTCGGCTCGGCTTCGGCTTCGGCTTCGGATTTGGTCCTCGGCTCGGCTTCGACTTCGACTTCGGTTACGGCTTCGGCTTCGAATTTCGATTTGGATTTGGTCAAATGATCGATTGATTAACTTTTTGGACCAAATTTATTTGTTAATAGTAAAATATTAATAGAAATATTATTAAATATTTATTTTAATAACAGAATATTAATATTAAATAAATATTAATATTAAATCTAAATTTCAGTTTTTCTGTTTTTTTGTAACAGAAAATTAACTACCCATCAATTTTTCCTCTTTATTTTCCCTCTTTATTATTGAGTAAATGGCCATTTATGCAATGGCAATTATGTTGTGGCAATTTTGCAGAAACAACCATTCTGAAGAGACTCTTCAGATTTCAGCCCAACTTTTGGCTATAAATACAACACTATTCTGCTCAGAATTTAACTACGAATTTCTGAGTTTCTCCACCTTTCTTCTGCATACTTTTAGCATCAAACAAAGCAAAAAGTAAGTGTGATTTGCTACCGAACTTTGTGTTCGCTGAAACACTAGGGTTTGCAGTACCACTACACCAGTGTGTAATTCGTTATATCTTAGGAGAAAATAATCCATAACCTTAGGTACTAGGAGGGGATTAAATTCCTTAAGGAAACACTGTGAATTCAGTGGGCTCGAATTGGTTTATTTATTTCTGTTTATGCATATACTTGTTTGTATTTATTTATATTTCCAGAATTATTTTACAAATACATTGTATTAACAAGCTTAATGAATTTAATTATATTTCTGTATTTGTTTTTACTTTTTCTGGAAGAGTAAAACCTTTGTTGTTTTATACTTTATTAAAATCTACGCGATTTTAATATTTGTGTCATTCTTTTATATAAATGACTAACAAGAATGAGAACCAAGCTGTTCCAATGGTGACAGCTAATGCCTCGACAAGCCGAACGACTCCGGCAGCATTGGCACCGGCGGAAAAACCCGAAAATTTTTTCGGAATTGATTTCAAGCGCTGGCAACAAAAGATGTTCTTCTATTTGACTACTTTAAGTCTCCAGAAGTTCATTAAGGAAGATGTTCTAGTGTTGTCCGACGAAACTCCATAAACTGAACGCTTTCTCGTCGTTGAGGTGTGGAAGCATTCAGATTTTTTATGCAAGAATTATATTCTAAGCGGGCTGGAAGATGCTTTGTATAACGTCTACAGTGGCGTAGAAACGTCAAAGGAACCGTGGACTGCGCTTGAAAAGAAATACAAAACTGAAGATGCTGGGTTGAAAAAGTTTGTTGCTGCAAAGTTTTTGGACTACAAAATGGTAGATAGCAGGTATGTTATCACCCAAGTCCAGGAATTGCAAGTGATTATTCACGATCTCCTTGTTGAAGGTATAAATCAAATTAATATTGATGTTGAAAGTAGTAACCTTAGTATTTTTACTAATGAAAATTTCATTGAAGGTCTTGTTATCAATGAAGCATTCCAAGTAGCAGCAACGATTGAGAAGTTGCCTCCTTTGTGGAAGGACTTTAAAAACTACTTGAAACACAAACGCAAGGAGATGTCCTTGAAGATCTCATTGTTCGGTTGAGAATCGAAGAGGACAATAAAGCTGCTGAAAAGAGAGGCCGTGGAAACTCAACAATAATGGGAGCAAATATTGTTGAAGAGGAAGAAGGCTTCTGGACCAAAATACAACCCAAACAAGAAGCGGTTCTGTGAAAACTGCTACAATTGTGGAAAACCCGGACACAAATCTACGGAGTGTCGTGCTCCAAAGAAAGGCAAGAAGAAGGGTCAAGCAAACATGGTTGAAAATCATGATGATGTTGATGACTTATGTGCCATGCTTTTCGAATGCAACTTGGTAGGCAATCCTAGAGAGTGGTGGATTGATTCTGGAGCCACTCGCCATGTTTGTGCAGTTAGAGAAGCGTTTGCTACTTATGCTCTTGTTGGACCCGACGAGACGATTTCTATGGGAAATGCTTCTAAGGCCAATATTGAAGGATGTGGGAAGATATTTCTCAAAATGACTTCCGGCAAAGTGGTGACTTTGAACAACGTCCTTCATGTTCCCGAGATTAGGAAGAATTTAGTCTCTACTGGACTTCTTGTTAAGAATGGTTTTAAATGTGTTTTTGTTTCCGATAAGGTTGTAATAAGCAAGAACGAAATGTTTGTAGGAAAAGGTTACCTCACCGAGGGCCTTTTCAAACTGAATGTAATGGTTGTTGAAAATAATAATAAAAGTTCAGCTTCGTCTTACTTATTTGAGTCAAATGAATTATGGCATATACGTTTGGGTCATGTCAATTATAAAACCTTACGGAAAATGATTAATTTGGAAGTATTGCCTAAATTTGAATGTGACAAATCAAAATGTCAAGTATGTATGGAATCTAAGTATGTTAAACATCATTATAAGTCGGTTGAAAGGAATTTAAATCATTTAGACTTAATTCACACAGATATTTGTGACATGAAGTCAATACCATCTCGCGGTGGAAAGAAGTAATTCATAACTTTTATTGACGATAGTACTCGATATTGCTATGTTTACTTACTTAATAGTAAAAATGAACCAATATACGCATTCAAGCAATACAAAAATGCAGTTGAAACACAACTTAACAAGAAAATCAAAATGATAAGAAGTGATAGGGGTGGTGAATATGAATCTCTTTTTGAACAAATATGTTTAGAATATAGAATTATTCATCAAACAACGGCCCTTTACACGCCCCAATCCAATGGGATTGCAGAAAGAAAGAATCGTTCATTAAAGGAGATGATGAACGCATTATTGATAAGTTCTGATTTGCCACAGAACTTGTGGGGGGAAGCCGTACTTACGGCTAGTCGAATATTAAATCGAGTACCCCATAGCAAAACACAATCCATTCCATATGAAAAATGGAAAGGAAGAAAGCCCAACTTGAATTATTTTAAAGTGTGTGGGTGTTTGGCAAAAGTGCAAGTTCCTAAACCCAAAAGGGTAAAAATAGGACCGAAAGCCGTTAATTGTGTTTTCATAGGACATGCGACTAATAGTAAACCATATCGATTTCTGGTTCATAAATCAGAAAATCCCGACATTCATAATAATACGGTTATAGAATCAGATAATGCTGAGTTCTTTGAAAATATATATCCGTATAAAAAGGAATGTGAGTCGATTAGTGAAGGATCTAAACGACCTCGGGAAGAAGTAAAAAAAAGTACACTTAACCAGGAAGATCCAAGGCGTAGTAAACGTCAAAGAATGTCTACTTCATTTGGACCAGATTTTGTGACTTTCTTATTGGAAAATAAGCCTCAAACATTTAAAGAAGCTATGTCTTCTTCGGAATCATTGTTATGGAAAGAGGCAGTCAATAGTGAAATAGAATCCATATTAAACAACCATACATGGGAATTGGTTGATCTTCCTCCTGGAAATAAACCGTTGGGTTCTAAATGGATCTTTAAGAGGAAAATTAAAGATGATGGCACAATTGACAAATATATGGCAAGACTTGTGGTCAAAGGATATAGACAACGAGAAGGTCTTGATTATTTTGATACATACTCTCCAGTTACAAGGATTACGCCCATATGAACGTTAATAGCGTTAGATGCAGTTTATGGTCTTGAAATCCATCAAATGGATGTTAAGACGGCTTTCTTAAATGGAGAGTTGGAGGAAGAAATCTACATGGAACAACCAAAAGGGTTTGTGGTTCCAAGTAAAGAAACGAAGGTCTGTAGACTTGTTAAGTCCCTTTACGAATTAAAACAAGCACCCAAACAATGGCATGCTAAATTTGACCAAACAATATTGTCAAATGGGTTTAAGATAAATGAATGTGATAAATGTGTGTACATTAAAAATGTTCCAAATCACCTAGTCATTGTTTGCCTATATGTGGATGATATGCTCATAATGAGTAATGACATTGCCAATATAAATGCTACTAAACGTATGCTAACTAGCAAGTTTAATATGAAAGACTTGGGAGTTGCTGATTAATTCTAGGAATTTAGATTCATAAGACTTCTCAAGGTCTGGCATTATCACAATCTCATTATATCAAGACAGTACTTGAAAAATTCAAGCACTTGGGATTTAAAGTTGCAAAGACTCCAATTGACGTGAATCTTGCATTAGCAAAGAACAAAGGCCAAAGCATATCAAAACTGGATTATGCTCGTGTGTTGGGTTGCTTAATGTACATCATGAACTGTACACGACCAGATATAGCCTGTGCTATAAGTAAATTGAGTCGATATATGAGCAATCCAGGTCAATCTCATTGGAAGGCCATGAAACGAGTTTTGGGGTACTTAGTACATACCCAGGACTTTGCTTTGCACTACAATAAATATCATGCGGTCATTGAGGGATATTGTGAGGCAAATTGGATCACCGGATCAACTGATTCCAAGTCCACAAGTGGATATGTATTCACCATTGGTGGAGGAGCGGTATCTTGGAAATCATCCAAACAAACTTGTATTGCCCGCTCTACAATGGAGGCTGAGTTCATAGCCTTGGATAAAGCCGGTGAAGAAGCTGAATGGCTCCGAAATTTCTTGGAAGATATTCCATTTTGGCCCAAACCGTTGGCACCAATATGTATACACTGTGATAGTCAAGCGGCAATTGGAAGTGCTGGGAGCGTTATGTATAACGGTAAATCTCGTCATATACGACGAAGACATAAAACCGTTAGACAATTACTCTCTAGAGGAATTATCATGATTGACTATGTAAAGTCAAGTGATAATGTGGTGGATCCACTTACAAAAGGCCTAACTAGAGATGTAGTTGAGAAATCATCAAGGGGAATGGGACTGTGGCCGAGAACAAGTCATAGTGGCGGTAACTCTACCTAGAAGACTGGAAATCCCAAGATCTAGGTTCAAGGGATCAAACAAAGTCATTTATGACAGTTCAACATTGTCAAATAAACTTTTGGTCCATTCTCTTATAAGACAATGTTCAGTACCAAGGATAAAGTATTAAGGGTTTTTAATGATTTCTAAATTTGATACGGGGTATATCAAATAGTGTATCTACGGGATGACACGTTTAGGAATTACCTATGTAAGTGTGAAGTGTTAGCCGCTTCAAGGAGAATTTTGTAAGGCCAGTTCTCTACGCACTTATGAAACCACGCGGTGTTCATGGCTGAAACGAACACAACAATGAGAATCAAAGACGGTAAAGGGTTGGTTGTGTGACTTGTGGTTGTCTAGGTATACACCATAGTTCTACGGTTCAAAGATATCAAATCTACCGATTGATCGAGTATATCCGACATAAATTCGCTACGGAAAGTTCAAAGGGAAACCTACTTATCCAGATGCAATTAATCCTTACTTGCGAATCACACAGTTTTTCATGCATACTTCCGTGATATAGCCATTCCCCATTCACGTGGGGGATTGTTGGAATTTTAATATATTTAATATATTAAAGAGATTTTAATATATTTAATTAATATATTAAAGAGTTAAAAGAGGGTGAATGGGAAATAGAGGAAAATGAAATTTTGAGTGAAATTTCAAGTTTTCTCTCCTTGGTAAATGTGCATTGTCTCATATTGGAAGAGGAAGAGATTTTTTATGGGTATATAAGCAATTGCTCTTATTCTAGCTCTTAAAGAGTTGAGAAGAAAGCAAGCCTCGCGCCGTCGTCGTCGCTCGCTCGCTCGGCTCAGCTCGGCTTCGGCTTCGGCTTCAGATTCGGATTCGGATTTGGATTTGGATTTGGATTTGGTCAAATGATCGATCGATTGATTAACTTTTTGGACCAAATTTATTTGTTAATAGTAAAATATTAACAGAAATATTATTAAAATATTTATTTTAATAACAGAATATTAATATTAAATAAATATTAATATTAAATCAAAATTTTAGTTTTTCTGTTTTTGTAACAGAAAATTTACTACCCATCAATTTTCCCTCTTTATTATTGAGTAAATGGCCATTTATGCAATGGCATTTATGCTGTGGCAGTTTTGCAGAAACAACCATTCTGAAGAGACTCTTCAGATTTCAGCTCAACTTTTGGCTATAAATACAACACTATTCTGCTCAGAATTTCACTACGAATTTCTGAGTTTCTCCTCCTTTGTTCTGCATACTTTTAGCATCAAACAAAGCAAAAAGTAAGTGTGATTTGCTACCGAACTTTGTATTCGCTGAAACACTGGGGTTTGCAGTACCACTACACCAGTGTGTAATTCGTTCTATCCTGGGAGGAAATAATCCATAACCTTGGGTAGTAGGAGGGGATTAAATTCCTTAAGGAAACACTGTGAATCGAGTGGGCTCAAATTGGTTTATTTAATTCTGTTTATGCATATACTTGTTTGTATTTATTTATATTTCCAGAATTATTTTACAAATACATTGTATTAACAGTTATAACTTGTTAAAAACCGACAAAGAATTGAATTTATAGTTTGGAAAGAATGTGATTGTGGTGGAAGGGTTAGTGGTGGAGAAGAACATGATGGGGTTGGGAAGATTGGGGGGGGGAGAGGGGGAGGGGGCAAATTTTTTTTTTTTTTGAGTTATGACACGTGTCTGATGTTGATTGACACATGTAATATCAATCTTTAAACATATGTGGTCAAACAACGAAGTGGTGTGTAATTGACACACTTTTAGAAGTATTGGAGTGTAATAATACTTTCGCATTAAACAAATGTGTTAAAGAGATTTTGGTACAAGATCGATGGGTAAAATATGTATTTTGCTTAAAAAAAATATACTAACAGATCCAATGTGGTCTTCCTTTTTAAAGTTTTTCTTTTTTTACTAATGTGATCTTTGTTGATCATGACATCACTTAATTTCTAGTTTTTGAAATGTTCTGCAATTTGCACAAGCAATAAAACTCAGTCACTACCTTAATAATTTTCAGCCACCGGTCTAAAATAACATTATACTTTAATTGTTACGAGCTTTTAAAGTTGAATAACTTTATGCAAAGATGAGGAATCAGTTATTTTTAGGAATCAGCTGATTATTTGCCATTTTAGACAATAAATAGATTAAAAGAAACTTTTTACAATAAATATTGCCAAGACTCAAGACCGAAAGACATATGGACTGCCTGGCCCGGACCAAAAAGAAAGAGCACAAGCAGGACTCCCTACACCCGCATGAGAGATTACTTCGAATCCATACCGAAGAGAATGGACGACTTGAAAAGGTCTCCATAGACAAAGAGACGATCTAGACCGAAAGAGAGAAAAGACATTAAGAGCACTCATTCCTTGTACCCGGGGAACTGATTCATGAGGAAGGGGATCTACACCAGAAAAAGAATTTACGACAGACTTGCAAATTATTTCATGCGTATGTTCACAAGACAACTAATACATTTTGAATAAACTAATCAGGGCTTAACAAGCGATAAAGTAGTGTGTTCACCGCGTGTTATCAATCTAGTAAATGCATGACATAGGTTTGCACATTGATTTCTCTAACTCAACCTCGGTTAATTAATATATATTTTCTCTATTAAATTATTTAACTATGAAAAATTAATAAGATTTGTGTAAACAACGAGTCCCAAAGATTCAGATTTTAATAAAAAGACCATTTCCATTTTTGTTTAATCCAATTCTATGATGGTGGCAATAGTTCTTTTCAAGAAATAGAAAAAAACATAATAATACAAAATGTAAACCGCAATAATGACATAATGATGATGGCAATGATTATAAAGCACACATTACTTATTAAATGAAAATTAGGTTAGGGAGAGCGGAGCCAGAACCTTTATGAAGGGTGTTAAAAAACAAATTGTAGCTAGTGGGAATTGAACTCATGACCTTTATGTAAATTTTGAACACCATTGACCATTAAACTACACTTATGGATAGTATTAAGGGTGTTCAAAATTTAATATATAAAGGTAAAAAATAGATTTTACCTTATATATACAGTGTAATTTTTTGGCGAAGGGTGTTCGGGTCCTTGCGCACCCCTAAATCCGCCACTGTATAGGGAGTTGACAAATGATTGAAAAGAAGTCTTTAGAAATGCAATCCGAAAATATTATAATTGAAGTGAAAGGGACTTGGTTTTGTGTTATTTGGATGTTTATCATCAACCACTATCTATGTCGTGGAACACCATAAACCTAATCCCAAAATCATTTACATATAAATGCACCAACTTAACTACTTTTCTTTCTTATAGTCCATCTTTTTTCTCCATCCAAAACTAGGGTTTCTCATTATTCATCGCGACAATAGCTATTATTCTTGGTTATTGATGATCTACGAAGAATATACAAAGGTAAATGAGTAATCTTCTTATTCTTGAACTTTCATTTCTTTTTCTTTTTGTTAATACTAGTTATCAAGATTAAAATATGATGTTGGAATGGCTCAATCTAATCAAAATTTCCAACAATTTTGGTCATTTAATTTGATTGAGCCGTGCCAATATCATATTGGCTTCCCGTGAGTTGTTTCTTGTCTTTATTTTTTCATCTAATGCCATATTATGGGGGTGTTTGGCGTGACGGAAAATATGTTCAAGCAGAAATTGTCTCATCATCCAACACTAAATAAAATTTAAATATTATTTTAAATGGACGAGAAGAGAAAAATATAAGTGAAAAAAGTTGCTTTTTACCTTTAGTGGAAGATATTTTTCAAGGAAAATATTTTTTTAGTATTTGATGGCTTGAAACTGACTTATTTTCTGAAAAATACTTTCCTTCCTGCCATATACACTCGTGCCTCTTAAAATCTATGTCTCTATCTCTCAAATTTAATGCTCATATACAGAGTCTAAATTTTCTCAACTTTCTCCAATTCCGACCACTATAATTAGTATTGACATTTTGTTTTTCGATCTTGGATTTGGCCAAAGTGGCCAACCTGTTCTGGTTGGATCATAAAGATGGGATTGATCTTATTCCTAAGGTATCAAACTGTCGATGTGTCGTCTCTCTCTCTTGTTATACTGCCATAACCAGTAGTTTGGTGAATAAACAACTTTTCATGTTCGTTATGCATTCATATGTAGAATCAAATATCTTTTTCCAGACAGAATGACATGATTTGGCATAACGCTGAAATAAGACTTGAAAGCATATACTGTTTTAATAGAGTTAAGTGGTTTTTTCCACTCGATGTTCGGTATTGGTATTAGGGTCAATTAAATCTATATTCATGCTGAAAAGTCCTACATTTAGGGGTAAACCGCTCTCTGACAAAGGTGCGACTCGATACCCAAGATGTGAATCTAAAATCTCTGATTAAACTACTTGCAAACTATTGTTGGTGTTAAGAGATTTGTTATTTCTCAAGGGTCTTTTTATAAAAGGCAAAAATATATATCTGAAGTTCTATGAAATATGTAAAAGAAACGTTTCAGATGACATAATATTTCTATGAATTAACACATGTAATGAACTTCATTCCCCAACTAGGAGACACGAAAATATTCTTCACGCGCCCATACCCGGGCTACACATCAAATCACAATAGGAAACGAACACTTAATAGTTCATCTATTATCCACCAGACTTCTTCGTCACTACCAAGTCATATGGATACATCTCGCAGTACTAACATACTCATCACATGGATATCCAACCGTCATTCCGGCTAATAGGGACAATACCGAACATATAAGTTCAAAACACTTGCTCACACAATCAGTACTTAGTGCTCAAGCCATAGGCATGATCCGGCCTCAAGTCCTCCAGACTGGCCCAACATCAAACTCATGGAGATTACATCTCGCCCCTTGATCGGGGAATCACAAGCCATCAAGGCACATCTCATACTGAGCGCTAATACGCACATACAAACGCGTGGAAGGAATTTCAAGAGTTTTTTTTCAAGTTGAATCAAGGACGTATGATAAGAATTCAAGAATGTGAAGTTTTTCTAAATGTTTTGCTGCCTCTCGAGGATAAATACAGACGTCTACGTACTGATCCGCGAGAATTTACTAAACCTGCTCATGACTCGTAAGACCTAGTAACCTAGGCTCTGATACCAACTTGTCATGACCCAAACCCCGCTCCGGTCGTGATGATGCCTCTCGTAAAGACAAGGCCAACCAGACCATTTCGGATTACCACTTTAAAGCAGTTAATCAGTTATACAATAGTTCGAATATGAATTTAATGATATTAATTAATGTAATTACAACCCAATACAACCCTACGGGGGTGTCACAAGTCACAAGCATCTAGAGAAGTCTAAATACAAATACAAGGCCAATAATAAAAATAATGAAATTTAGAATCAAAGGAGGAAATTCGGTGCCGCGAATGCTGGCGGTCGCTCTGCTCAGCTACAATAGTAATACCTTCAATCCGCTACCGGGTGAAACAATACATGCAGATGCACGCAAGGTTCATGGAGTAAAGTGAGTACTCCAACTCAGTGAGTAATAAAAGTAAATAATAACTGAGTATCAAGAAATCACGTAAAGCAAGCCATCCTTCTATATAGGACAACGTAAACTTTTGAGAAAATAGTGCAACCGTGAAATCTTTAAAAATATCTAGGCTCAGTTTAAAACCTCTTTTGAAAATATCCTTTTTCATCCAGTTAAGCAAATGAATGCAAAATAAGTAGTACAAGCTAGCAAAAAGTCAGACCTCGGGCATAACACTCCATTAACAAATAACACCAGGATATCAAGTAATTAGTGCAAGAAGTAGCATGGAAGCCAATTAAATGAGAGTGCTGAAATGTCATGACAAATAACACAAATAGGGATAAATGCATGAGTGCAATGAAATGCATATGACGGTACACTCCGGAATCCACTGCGGCGTGCAGCCCGAGCCTTCTATATATTTAACATCGACAGCGCTCACTGGTGGTGTGTACAGACTCCGGAGAGGCTCTTACAGCCCAAGCGCAATATCAAGCCATCTCGTGGCATCAACCAGGCCCGCGGCCTCAATATCAATATAACTATCCAGGCTATCGGCCTCAAGATCAATGTAATCAACCTGGCTTTCGGCCTCAATATAAATATAACATCGCTGCGGCGTGTAGACCGATCCATGCTCAGTTCAAAAATGCACATATAACACTACTGCAATGCGTAACCAAATCCATGCTCAGTCCAGAAATGCACATAAGCCACTTGGGCAATGTTAAAATAATAGTTCCCAGCTCAAAACGTCAAGAAAATGTAGTTTAAGTTTTCAAATCTTAGAAAGATGGTTGAGTTTGCGAAATAAAATGATGCGAAAATGGTGATATCAATCCCTAAAGGATTAAAATAATTGGCACGAAGCCCAAATACGATAATCAACCCAAATTATGAAATATCAAATAAGTTTTAGTCAATTATGAGGTAAAATCAACAATCGGGACGGACCAAGTCACAATCCCCATGGTGCTTTACCCCACGCTCTCTATCCGGCGTGCAAGTCACCTCAATATAGCACTATGAGTGCAAATTCAGGGTTTCAAACCTTTAGGATATCATTTACAATTATTACTCACCTTGAACCAGTGAAATCTCTAGCTCGCGATGCCTTTGCCTCTCAAATCGGCCTCCACGTGCGTCGATTCTAACAAAAATCAGAACGAATACATCACAATATGCTAAGAGAACAATACCCAATCGAAAACAATCAAAAAATAGCAAAAATCTCGAAATTAGCATAATCCGAGCCACGGGCCCAATTCTCAAAAAGTCAGAAAATTCACATAAATGGATTCCTCATCTCGCCATGAGTATGTACATATAAAATTCAACAAAATCCGAGCTCAAATGCTCCCTCAAATCCCAAATTTAAATCTCAAAATTCCAAGCCCTAGTTCATCAATTTTAGGCTTAATTCCATGAATTTCTAGGTTGATTTCACATAATAACCATGTTTTAAGTTCAAAAATCTTACCTTCAATAATTTTTTTTGTCGAAACCCTCTTCAGTTATCGTCCAAAAGCTCTCAAAGATGTCCAATAATGGTAAAAATTGCAGTCCTAGGCTCACGATCGCGGAGAGAAATTATTTCCAAGGCCTCAAATGCACTATGAGAACGCGATGACTTCTCTGCGAATGCGATGATTTTTCTCCCTAAGCTAAGCGAACGCGGGCCACTAGCCGCGAACGCGAAGAGCAACTAGTCCTGACCCTCAATTTCCTATTATGCGAACGCGGACTTACCACGCGAATGTGAAGCTTGCGCTTCCAATACTATGCGAACGCAACCCTATGGATGCGAACACAAAGAACAAAAGCTGGCCTGCCCCAAAACTCTTCTATGCGAACTCGAGGTCATTCTCGCGATCACAAAGGCAAAATTCCTCCTGCACTGACTGCTGAAATTTTGCAATTTTTTTCCAAGTCCAAAACTCCCGACAGCTATCCGAAATCACCCCGAGGCCATTGGGACCTCAACCAAGAATACCAATATACCCTAAAATATTATTCAAACTTGTTCCAATCATAAAAACACCACGATTAATACTAAAACCATCAAATTATATCAAATCGAGGCCTATTCTGAAACACGCATTCAATCAAAAACCCGACCAAACGACGTCCGAATGGCCTAAAATTTTGCACATATATCTAAAATTACCTAACAAAGCTATTGCAACTCTCGAAATTCCATTCCGACCCTCGGATCAAAATCTCACCTATCAACCGGAATTCGCCAAAATACTAACTTCGCCAATTCAAGCGTAATTTTATACTGGACCTCCAAAATCTTTACTACAACACACCAAATACTGATAATGAAACACGAAGAAGTATAAAATGGGAGAAACAGAGCGGTAACTCATGAGACGACGGGTCGAGTCGTCACAAATTTATAATGCTTATCAACTTGCCTTAGATCATGCTAGAGCAAATACTCCAACTCCTACTTCGTCTAGTTCGCAATCATCTAAAAGAATTGCGACCCTAACAAAATTTAGTACTTGGACAGAGTTTAGGGGTTCTCAAGGTGATAATATTGGTGATATTTCACAGCTAAAAAAGTTTATTTGTCGCAGGGACTTGAACCAGAGAATCCCGATGGCTCCTTTGATATTTTGGAATGGTGGAAGGACAAACAAAAATATTATCCGATTCTTTCAAGGATGGTTCGAGATATTTTAAGTGATCAAGCTTCAACAGTGGTATCAGAGAGCACTTTTTGTCAAGCGAGACTTCAAATCAGTGATCATAGAGCGTCTATGAGGGAGAGCTTGAAAAAATCAGTACAATTCAGCGACTGGATCCGTTCAGAAAGATGAAACTTTGGACTTGCTGAATCACAACCGGAGATAGACGAAGCTTATGAAGAAATGCTAGCGGAGCTTGCAGAGGATATTGTTTCTCCTGGAAGCGGTAATGAACAAGCTTCTTTTTCGCCGCCACCAACAAAAATTCCTCCGAACCTTGAAGAATTTATGAAATTTGTTAGAGATATTATGTAGACTAATATGTAACTTGTATTTTAGTACATTTTCATTAGTATTTTTTTCCTTTAATAGTGGTATTAGTACCTTGTTGTGCTCATTCTGGGGGGAGGAAGACTAAGAAAGATAATACCATTTTTTGTTAATGTCGTAATAATAAAAATTACAAGGAATTTCATTGAATATTTCTTTACAATTATTTTGTGTTTAAATTTGAATTAGAAGATTTAAGTCACAATTATATAATATAATTTAGAAGAAATTGCCTTAGATAAAAATAATTCAATAAAGAATAGCCCGGAACACTTAGGCCCGTGGGCCCCCACATTTAGCCCGGGACCATGTGGCCTTAGGACCACAGTGGGCCGGTTCCACCTTCCAGGACCGTTAAGCCCGAGCGCTTGAGCCCGGCCCGCCAGAGTCCGAGATCATTTGGACCAGCCCGTTTAGCCCATTTAGGCCCAGGACTGGACCACAATAGAGTTTTATGCTTGAATAACGCGTCTAATTAAAGAAGCCCACAACTGAAAGTACACTTCATTAGGTGATTGTATATAATTGAGGTTAATTTCACATAAGTACAACTCACACACCTAAATTGCAATATAACAGTCTAGATTCCACATTGAATCTATAACCCAAAAATAATCAGCTAATTCCCGAAAAATAACTTATCACTCAATCAACCACAGTTATTGTTCCCTCTTTATAAAACTAATTATTCTCATTCTCTTGATTTTCTTTCATTATTAAGCCTTTGATAAACAAATAAATTAGCCATAATGCAACTCAAAACTCCCAAATAATAAATATTATCTAGAGGCAAGAAATGCAAATACTTTTATGTGCAATTGCTAAAGTAATCAAACATGATAAAAGAAAAATTAAAACTTAGTAAATGAATTATAAAATCCCTCCAACACGTACAAGATCTTTTCACACAACACATACACGAAAAAGAAGAAGAGAATGAAGTGCCAAACTTTCATAGAGGCCTCTTATACACTGACAATGTATATACATCCTTATAAACTGAAAAATTATATAATTATACAATATTATACAAAAATATGCATATTTGTACACAATTATATAATACTGTATAAGTGTATATAAACATCACTTATACAATATTTCCACTAGAAAACATACTATGTCTAATACTACACTTTTGTTTTTGGTAATTATGAATTTTTCATTACCAAGTAAATATTTACATTTTGTTTCATAACCTCTGGAGTTGGAACTAATACTACTCTTACAGTAAATAATATCAACTTGTATAAACATGCATAATAGTGTATAAAAAGTATTTGTATATTCATATACACAATTATACACTAATGTAGATACAAACTGCTATATAGTTATGATTTTTTATCCAAGCTTCGAGTTGTAATGAAGGTATTGGATGATTCGACTCGTCAATAGGTTTACAAGTTTGCGCTAATGATTCGGAATTCAACAGTCATACAAGATATATCCATTTTCAGATTTGAGACTTCAATGTCATAACAATTATGACCAAAGTTTCAAACTTCAAAATCTTCCAATATTAATGGTTATATTTTTGTGCAAATCAAGTTTGAGAGCTATTGATTTTCAGATATGTGTGTATTTTTATTTTATTTTTTTAAAATCTTCAATATTCTTCTACTTACCACCATCAAACTTGGCGGGCTTGGACGACAGAGGAGGAGTCTGAGCCTTCTTCGAGCCATTGATGGCAGAACTCCATAGGGGTTAAGGGAGGATGAGCCTGAGCCTTCTTCGAGCCATTGATGGCAGAACTCCATGGGGGGGAGGGGAGAATAGCGGAGGTTAGGTCAATAGAGGAAGAGGGGAAAGCAAGAAGCGAGAGGCAATGGGAAGAAAAGTTGGTGTGCTGGGAATGAAGAAAGAAGAAAATAATAAAAACCCTAGAAGAGTATCTTTAATAATGGGCTAAAGACTGATTTTTTTTTTAAAAGTTAGGTACAACATGTGCTAAACTAGATAAGTACTTCAAATATGGGCCATTTTCGATTAGGCTGTTAGGCCAAGTGACAAGAGGTGTAATTCCTTCTATAATTTATAACAAAAATTTATTGGAAAATTACCAGTTATGTCCATTTATAAGTAGCTCATTACAAAAATTGGCCAATTGATAAAATATTACTAATATTAGCCAATTAGCTATTTGTAGCAAAAAAAATTAAATTTTTGCTTTGTTTTGAGTGGGTGTTATTAGAATAGATTGGGCACAACTTAAGGAGCTTGAATCTCAATTTTGGGATGATTTGGTGAAGTTTTGTGGTGGTTTGAATTAAAAATTCGAAGTAAAAGCTGAGCATGAAAGAAAATGATATGTTTATCAGACTGTGTATCATTTGTGTATCACATATGTATCATATTTGTATCAATTGTGTATCACATATATATCCATTTATACATGTGTGATACATATCATTTGTGTATCACATATGTATCATATTTGTATCAATTGTGTATCACATATATATCCATTTATACATGTTTGATACATGTATCACAGAAGACTTTTTTGAACTCGATTCAATTTCGAATTTTGATACAAAACTAGCCCAAATCACCTTCAATCTTCTTCAAATTTTATATATTGACTTATCTATATATTTTTAATAAATTTCAACTATACACATTGAAAAAGTTCCTTTTTTGTTTAGATTTTTAAAATATTGTATAGATTTTTGTATTTCATCACCTTATTTACTACCCTGTCCATGAAGTTTCCTTTCCGTATTGTATTTAATGTTGCTAATCACGCTTAAAAATATGAAATGTGATTTTTGCATGTGATTCTTTGATAGAAAGAATCCTATTATTTGGTTTTTCAATTTTTGTTAGCTAATTTTGGTAAGTCTATGAGTAATAGTTATAATCTGGTAAGTTGAGATTTATTTGGGACATTTGTGTAAGTTCCCAAATTTATTTAAGACAGACAATATATAGTAATATTTGGATAATTTTGATAATGTAGAGAAAGGAAAAAATTCCATTAATCAGTCACTCTCAGGGTATGTGTGCTTTTCCTGATATGGGCCAGGCTGATAGGTAAGAATGATATCCTACCATAGAACCAAGTATGGACACACCGGTGGAATTAGAATAACTAAAAAAATGACAAAATAGAAAACAAATATACGTAGTAGTCTGTTTCAAGTTGAAACTTTCAACAGTAGGCTATTCTATTTTATTTTTATTTTTATTTTTATTTGTATTTGTATGACTTAGGAAAATTCCTCAATTAGATATTTAGATCGCAGAAATGAACTTCACAAGAAGCGTTTGAGTCAGAAGTTGGTCAGCCACTTTGCTGAAATGTACCATAACACAGTACTTTTATCCGTGACCTATATTCTCTCAAATCCACTCTTCATCTTGCTCAAAAATACTTCTGCAAAAATGGATTTGTGAAAAAAAGCGTAATTTTAGTGCTTGTTCAATTTTGTAAAATTTGGAGAAAGAAAAAGAAATGTTGGTGCTCTTTATAGTGTTTGTTCTGGGAGCTGTAACGGTCCTTGCAGTGGAAGCTGTGGGAGTGGTGCTTTTGATTCGCTGGTTGAACCGTAGAGTGGCTCGTGAAGTGGATAAAGCAAAACCGGACGGCTCGCTATCTTCTCTTGAGGACTTCGATTTCTCTCTGCACCAAAAACAGGCATGTCATTTTACTTCCTTAATGTTTAAGCTACTCAATTTTTGAATAATTGGTTTGCAAAGAGTCAATATGGAAGCTAAATTTACTAAATCAATTCATCTTTATAAGAGTTTAAGTAATATACACTGTCATTGTAACAAAAAAAAAAAAAAAATACAGGTAAGTTTTCAGAAAAAGTGAGATATAATAGGTAAACGTGAGATGATAGTATATAATTTTTTTTTTACAATGATGGTGTATATAACTTAAACTCTTCGTTAAAACAAAAAGTTAGGTATTTGGAAACTATATGAGAAGTATATAAGTAGCTAGTCTTCCCTTATCTAAGTAGTGAATAAATGCATTTCAAATTGTTAGTCAAAGTGCAATTAATTCGAATTTCAGGAAATGAGAAGTGTCGACATTTTTGAACGAAGGACGTGTGTGATTTCCTGACCCATTTTGTGTGTGTGCGTGTGTTTCTTTTGCGTGGCTATTATCCTATTGTTTTCTATTAGGGGACATTGATGGAATGTGATTTGAGGAATTGAATGTATTAGTAGATAAATGTATTTTGAATATGGTATTTGTAGTCTATTTGGATATACCATGTAGATAAGACTTAAAGCTAGTGATTTACATCCCTAACCTTCTAAGACGCGGATCCAAAATTTGAACTTTATGGGTTTCGACTTCCAGGACAGTAACCTCAAGTGCTAGTAACTGGCTTCTAAATTTAGTTTTTGTACATATATAGTGGATTTCTTAGCAAGCTCCGAAACAACCCATAAGCTTACTTCGAAGTGTGTAATCTACATCTTCCTTGCTAGGACTCGGTGTTGTTAATTTCTTATTCATTCAATGTGTTCAGTCAGTGCTCCTTTCTCATCTCAAACCATAGCCACTCTCAACGTTTGGAAAGATAAAGGAAGACCGCCTAAAGAAAGCGATCAAAAGAACTTGACCTATTCGAACCGAACGATAGCAGCTTAAAGCTAAGGTTATCATGAGCAGTCTTGCTCCTTGATCGGCAAGGAGGCATCTCAAAGAATGGGGCAAAGGATTAAGTATAAAAAAGATTATTTCAAGTACTAGTAAAAGTATTCATTACAAGCTCTTGTGCTCACTTATCTCAAGTATAAGATCTTTTCCATGAGCCTGTATGTGTTGAATACACTTTTCCTGACACACATACACATAGAGAGAGAGAATTTAGGCCAGTGATAGTGGGTTCTGCCAAACCCATATCTTAAAGCCAACATCTGCCCCCGAACCTTCTATATGACATATGTACTTGTACATTGAACACAAAGTGTGTGTTTCTGTTATGAAAAAAGGTATTTCCACATGCTTGATACAATTTAAAAGAACAAGAATCAAGTCTGCACGTGAGGGAGCTTGTTTTGAAATTAAAAAAAGATATATTTTGAAACAGTACGTGAGGGAGCTTGTTAAGACATAATTGAACAAATAAAAGTGTACCTTAACTTTGCCTGCGTCCCTTATGCTGATTGGGTTGGTTGTCTTGTTACTCGTCGCCTGGTTACTTGTTATTGTTGTTTCTTTGGGTGAGACTTAATTCCTTAGGAAATCAAGATACAACCCACAGTTTCTCCTCCTGTTTCTGAGGTTGAATATACTGTTACAACTGAGGTTTTGTGGTTCCCTTCCTTGTCCAATTGTTTGTACTGTGATAGTATTTGCACAATCTGTATGGTTGCTAACCCTCAACATGCTCGTAGAGAAATTATTAGAAATTGATTCAGTTTGTGAGAGAAAAATTAGTAGCTGGTGACCTTATTAGTAATGTATCGCCGTGGACAAATTAGATAGTAGACATCTTCATGAAACGTTTGTCACATTTTAGATTTTATATGCTATGTTAAATCTTGACATTGTATCTCCTCTTGCTCAAATTGTGGGAGAAGATAGAATGTAATTGGGACACTTGAATGCATAGATCACATAAGTATTTTGGAATATGGTTTAAATTCATAGAGGTTATTTAGGTCTGTCTAGATAACACTTAAAAGCTATTGATGTACATGCCTAACCTTTATATACATGTACATGGAATAAAAGGTGTCTCTGCCCTCTTGGGCAGAGGTAAGGCCTATCTACATATTACCCTCCCCAGACCCCACTTTGCGGGAATATACTGGGTTGGTGTTGTTGTTGTTGTTGTTGTACATGGAATAAAAGGTGTGTTTACTTCAATAACTTCTGCAAATGTATTATCGTTTGAATTAACTGGATTCGAAAGCAACGAGCAGTTTAGGCTTTTTTTGAGGTGACTTTGAGTGGTGAAAATTGGGTCTTTCTCATTGATTTGCTAACAGGAGAACTGAGTATTGTTTTTGTTCCAGTTTTGAGAAAAGGGCTGTAGAATGAGGTTGAGCTACACCGTTGAAATTAAAGAATTGAACAGAGGTAAAAGTAATCTAAAAGGCTTTATTACCGGAAACTTCAAGTGGTTAAGGTATACGCTTTGGAACCATTTGGATGTGCCATAGATTTTGTAGTAACAGTGAAATACTTCATTAAGTTTACAATTTATAATGTGCTTTTGGTATTTAATTAACTAGAAGTTAACTTAGACAAAAATATTGCAACTTTGATTTGATAGTGGGAAACTATTTTTATAACTATGCCTATATTTTTATTCCAAAGAAGTAGGTTATATACATATCAAATATTGATGCTTTCTCAAAAGTGCTTTTTTCGTAGAACGTCGAAACACCTTGTTTTTTGACACTAAAAGCTCTCAACTCTCCCCCCCCCCCTAATAGGGCGTCGGATTGCAGTGTCTTTTTCATCTTCGACGGAGTAGAGATTTAAGGCTGGTAAGATTTAAGCCTATGTTGGATAAGACTAAACAGTGAATGACCAGGGGTCGGTACTGGTCGGAATTGCCTGAACTCTCATTGTCAAACACTTATCTGGTGAAAACCATCCCATCATTGTACAAATGAAACTTACAAGTGGATTCTTGTGCTTCTTGACAACATCATCAACGCAACTACGCCTCAATTCTGAGCTAATGGGGTTGCTATATAAATCCTCACTAGTCATTATCTTTTTAGACCCATCTCAATTCAATATCCGATAATTTAGGTTCTTTAACACCAAAAGTGCTTCCTGAGACCATATTCCAAAAATATTCTTCGAGATCAACCCAACAGGCCCAGGAAGGCCAAGTTTTCAGCTTTATGACCTTTCTTATTTAGAAGATTATTGTTAACGGCTAATATTATTTGTAAACTTGGATAACAAATAGCATTCCGTCATCTCGTCATCTCCCCCTTCCCAGAAGAGAAGGAAAAAAGATGTTCTCTGAGAGGATTTAAATGTTCTATTACTGAAAAAGGCTTCCAGTAGAAAATTACATCTTAGGAAACTTCAGACTATATAATAGTTGTCCTACAACTACAAGTGACCAATTTCTCACTGGTCATCAAGCCTCTTTTTCTACTAAAAAATGGGAGGAGATCACATCATTATTTCCATCGGCGAAACATGATAGGATGTGCTAGAGAGCTTATCAGTTTAGATCTGCTGTTATATTCAAGCTCAAGGTATAATTTTGAAGTATGTTTCTTTTTCAGGCTGTTTAGGATATTATTCTTACTTTATGAAGTTATTTCTTTGTCACAGTTTTATTATGTTATAATACCTTGATAAAAATGTTTCTATTTCACAATTTTGTTCTGAGATATGTGTTTTCCGGGATAAACTGATAATTGCTCACAAGCTGACGTTGTGCTGTAAGATTTGAGTTTTGTTTATCTATTCAGGAACCTTTCACATTTTCCCAAAATGGACTCGATCTGTTTCAGCTTATTGTATTGTGCTTCTGTTCTGTTTTCCAGGGGATAGTCTGGATTCTAGAATCTGAAAGAATACCAAAGGCTTTTTCTGTGGATAAAACCTTGAAGCAGCAAAAGGCCAAGAAAGAGATCTTAGAGGTTACACCTACTAAGAAATTTGCCCAAATCAAGGATCATTATCTCGTCCTAACAGAGTCAGATGGTTCCCATGTAGAAATTTTACTCAAAGGTTGCACTATAGCAGCTGTATCTGCTTCAAGCTTGTCCTCTAGAAAATGGTAATATTGGAAGTACTATTATCTTTTGAAATGTTTTTAAGCTGGACTGCTATCCTACATTGCCAAGAGTTATATTGCTCCTATTCCTCTTCTAGCAATTTTGAGAATAAAGTACACAACTTAGTATTGAAGGCTCAGATATGAAAGAGCTCCCTAGTCTCTAGCTGTAATTGAGATATAGGCTATGTCCTTTTCTCTGTGATTCTGCCTGCATGAAACCTAGGGTGGACATAAAAATGAGCCCAAAGCGTTCTTTGTAGTCTGAGTCTGAGTTAATATGATTGTTGAAAGCTTGCCTACATGTATTTTTGTAGTTTCATAGAGTGGAAGTGGGTCTGTATTTGCTGCTGGGTTTAGCTAAATTAAAACCTTTTGGATTTACGGTATCTGAATTGCAACTTCTGGTTGGGAGTTTTTTTGGGCATCTGCAGATTTCCAAAATGCGTAAGCTAAAATTCTTTTATAGAAGTATGCAGAAGTAGTTGAATTATGTGCTATGTTCTGATACTGTGTGCCAAAAGCACAAAAGATGAACCAAAAGCAAGAGTAGACATAAAGGTGAACCTAAAGATTCTTCTTTGTCTGAGCTTGAAATAGTATGGTAGTTGGAAGCTGATCTGCACATATATATGCCTACATGTATCTCTGTAGCATCCTTGGATGAAAGTAGGTTGGTCATTTGGTGCTGGATTTAGTAAAAGAATAAAAAATTATTATAGTATTTGAAGTTCAAATCCTGGTTGTGAGATTTTCGGACAACTGCAGAGTTTATTTAATAAGAAAGCTAAGAATTTTATTAGAAATAGCATACAGAAGATAGAAAACCAAATACCTTTTTTCTCTAGCGCCAAGAAGTTGATTGGTAAATTCTTGCCGCGTAGGCAAATGTAAGCAGACCTCTCCTTTTGCCCATAATAGACTTCCCTTTTCCTAGCAAAATCTTAGGTTTCATTGAGTTAGGTTGAAGATGGATGTCAGACTTGCATTATGCACCATAAGAAATGTTCCAGCGACAGCTCTATCTCTCTCCGTCTTTCTCTTTTATTGGGTTGATGGCTTGATGCATCCATAATTAGGTCTAGGTTCCTATTTGTGGGTAGTGTTTCTTTTCATTTTTTTTCATTTTTTAAATTTTCTGCATAAGTATCACTGGAGATATCATACACCATATTTTGCTCTGCAAATTGGTGTTACATGACATATTTATTGGTTGGCTGGTATAAGGAGGTATTATATCTTATGTTACGAATGTGGTATAATCTAGCTACCTGGCTATTTGAGAAGATGGCAAATGGAATTGAGGTTTCCAGGTGACGAAGACTCAAGGTTGAATTTTGATGCTTGTGGTAGAAAGAAATGGGTTAGCATTTTAACACTTGCTTTTCTCCACGCACCTTTTACGCTCCATTCAACTGAATCTTGCGTCATCCCTAACTTCTTACTATACTGATTGTTATTGCTCTTACTTGAATATCGGTGATTCATGTGACTGTTGGCTGCTTTCATTTGTTTAATGCACGAACTTCTGTGTATAATTTGGCAACGTCCCAGGAGAAATTTATGCAGAACAATTGCAGAGTGAATCCAATTTGCTTCCCTAATATTTTGGGCTGCAAGAAACTAGTCTTCTAACTTCTGGGTTAGCTTGACCTACTCCTCTCCTGATCAAAATTGGAGAATCAAGTTTTTTTTGGACAATATTGTATCTGTTTCAAAATAAGTGGTTGACCATGAGAGCATATTAACTTTTCACTTTATGTGCTAGGTGTTGTCATATTCACCATAGATTGGTGGATGTCAATTAGATTGTTAGTTCGTCTGTTGTGTTTACCTCGAAATTTGGAGCTTGTTCAATTTATAAAGAAGCTATTTGACTCTCACTTTTTCTACGGCGCTCTAGAGTGAGGCTAGTCTTTTAGGATTTAGTCTTAGACGGCTAGTGGTTATTGTTGTGTTCACACCAATCTTTTGTTTCTCTTAGTGCCGGGCTTTATCTCCAGGTTATTATTTTGCTTTTCATCCATTTTCCGGTTCTTGTGATGCTGTTCTTTTTCTATGGTTTTTATTAACGGTATCTTTTTGAGCTGAGGGTCTATCGAAAATAGCCTCTCTACCCCTCGGGGTAGGGGTAAGGTTTACGTACACACTACCCTCCCCAGACCCCACTAGTGAGATTTCACTGGGTTGTTGTTATTTGACTCCCACGTTAGAGCGAAAAGCTACATAATGGCGAAATGCTTTGCAACTTTCTGTGCTTCCTTTTGCCTTCTTACATTTAGTCTAGGATTTAGATGTGACTTGCAATACATGTGCATGTCCCTCTCTTTCTTTTTGGGCGTAAAAACTGAGTGAAAACCCTGCATATCCTGATTTGACTTAGTGCTATTTTTGAGATATTATTATAATCATTATCTTTCATGGTTGATAGCTCGCTTTTTGCTCCCTCTGTCTTCTGAAAAAACTAGTTAAGTATTTTGTATAATATTATATATATGATAAGACTTTCTTATTACTAAACTGGACATTATTTCTGAAGAGCTTGGAAAAAAGGAAAGACTTGCATTCATTTGGTTTACAAAAAGGAAATATAGATAATACTGGTACCCAATGTGAAAAGTAGTTGTAAATTGTAATAGGTAAAAGTATCATGTGATATTTAATTAGTTTGGCTATAATTGAAAATGGAGTTACCACTTCCCCACAGTAAAAGAGAACATGTGAAAATGGAGTTACCACTTCCCCACAGTAAAAGAGAACATGTGAAAATAAGTTATTAACAGGTAAAACACATTTTACAGCAGCACTTTATAAAGGAAAACAATTTTCTTAGTGTGCTTTATAAAGTCGTTGGAAGGAAAATAAAGAACAAAAATACCAGGTGGAATTTATCAAAAAATGTGAAAAATAGGTTATTTCTTAAAAATAAGTGACCTTAATATATAGTCATACACAATTTTTTGATGAAATGTATTCATGGATAATTGAAATGCTCCATTTTCTCTCAAGTGGTTTGTGAAAGATTGGAGTACAAAAACCCACAATGTGAGGTGTTATCAATTAAGAAAAAATTTATCTTCATTAGGGCAGGTAATACTGTATACTTTTTATGAAGAAGTTAATCTCCTATCTTTTTCTAAAGTTGATTTTAGCATCCAGTTAAGTTAGTGGTTTGTCTAATTATCTCATTGACAAATATGCAAGATTTAATAACAATAACTTACAGCTTCAATTGATGTTATCTGGTACAATTTTACAGGGCAAAAAGATACCCTATTAAAATAGAGAGCAGAGCATCATCTTTATATGAAGGAAGTAGAATACTTTACATTTATCTTGAGACATGCTGGGAGAAGGAAGCATGGTGCAAATCCCTTCGTCTTGCATCCTGCGAGGGCAAAGAAAAACTAAAGTGGTTTGCCAAGTTGAACATAGAGTTTCAAAATTACCTGATGTCATTAAATGCAGGATATCCTTCATTTATGAAACCACATTCAAGCATTGGTGTTGATTTAGGTGATAAATCAAGTAAGTTTGATGGTTCCTCATCAAAAGTTCGGCAATTTTTGAAAAAGCTTGGCAAGAAAGCTTCTAAGAGTGCTCCGGAAAATAAGGGAACCTTCATTTCAACATCAGACCATGAAGAAAGGAAGATAAGTGAGAGAGTTCATTCCTTCCAAGACCTTACTTTTGCTGGTGGTGGTGTTAAATCGGCTCCAACACGCAAGCCTCTTGATTTTTCTACTAAGGATGTTGTAGTGCCTTCTACTGGATCAGGAAGCCGGAGTCAAATATCTGTTACTTCTGATGCAGATTCTGATGACAGGGTTTTCGGTGATGAAGGAACCCTTTGTTGGAATTTGTTAATATCCCGTTTGTTTTTTGATGCCAAAAGAAATGAGCAGATGAGAACCTCTTTGCAAGCCAGGATTCAGGTTTGTGATCTCCTTAGCCTTTCCATTAGGAGATGTATGTATCTTGGTTTAAGCTTTAGGTTTACTGGCGTCATAATTTACTAAGTATTGCTTTTCAAGCAGTGGCATCGCAACCCTATGCCAAGGGTAGTCAAACGCACCCCCTTCACCAAAAATTTTGTATTGCATATTGTTAGATAGTTATGTGTAAATAGTTTTAGTCCTATATGTCCCATATGTAGTAGGAGTAGGATATGTATGTCCTAGTCCAATATATAGTAGGAGTAGAATATGTATTATATATAGTGCTCATTGTATCATTGTTTAAAAAAAAAGATTTGTTCCCCGTGCATTCTCACATGGTATCAGAGCTTCAGTGAGAAATTATCGCTGTGTCCAGCGGCGGAGGCAGGATCTCCAAGAAGGGGGTTCAGAAAAAATCTTTTGTAGCCAGTATGAATTAAACCTATGACCTTATGAAGGTTTTGAACCCCCTTAACCGCTAAACTATACTTTTGGGTTGTGTTAAGGGGGTTTAAAACTTAATATATAGAGGTAAACAATAGATTTTGCCTTACATATATAGTGTAATTATTCGGCGAAGGGGTGAACCCCCTTTCGCCCCCCCTATGTCTGCCCCTGTATGCGTCATTTTAGCGACATCCGGGAAGAAAGATCTCGTCGCCGTGCAATTTTCTGGGAACTTCGTCTTGTTCTCAGGTCTTCATCACTGCTACAGTGGTACTGTGCATATACCAGTACCACCACCAGATCTGAAACCCTTGTTCGACCAAACCCCAGAAACTATTTGAACAGAAAAGTATTTCCGGTTGACGACTCAAGATTGATTTGCATTATCTCCTCATTGGTAAGCGTTGAGTAAATACCAACACTACCATCTTGTTAAAAAAAGCAGGCAACAAAACCCCAGTCAATTGGTCCGGCAAAAAGTTACGTGCCTCCACGGCCACACGCTGCCGGAATTAGTTCTGGCGAGCACCAGTAACTTTTCCGACGCGTGTGAGCCATTATGATCACTTTTTGACAAAACGTTTTTAGGACAACTTACTCATCCAGTTATTCCAAGCCTACCCATATAAATTACATCAAATTCTGACATTTATTTTTCCGGCGTAAATAGTGATTTCCTGGTGTGAACAGTAATTTTCAAAAATGTTCTAGTGGTGTTTTAGAACGTATTTTGTAGTGTGAAATTCGGTTTAGTCTCACTATTTTCAATTTTTTCCAGCAACCTTTTGGCCAACTTCTGTTTATCAACAACCACTTGGTTTTGTTGCTCAGGGGGAGTGGCCTTGTATGTTGAATGATCAGCTTGCAGATATTTTCGCCAAGTCACGCACTGGTTCTCGTATTAGTTACATATGTAATAAGCTCGGTACATATGATTTATATGCACCGGCTTGAGAGGGAGTGTTAAAATAGTTATGTGTAAATAGTCCTATCCATTATGTAGTAGGGATTGAATATGTCCTAGTCTCATATATAGTAAGAGTAAAATATGTATTATGTATAGGCTCAATGTATCATTGTTAAAAAAAAAGTAGATTTTCCCAATGCATTCTCACACATATATAAGTTAAAGACTACTTTATATGGTTATATATTATATTTTGAATCCACACAGTTGAGTGAGGCAATCCGGCGGTTCATGTTCGCGGGTTCAAAGTTATACTCATTTTGTTTGCCAAAACTAAACGGAGGCCACCATTTATGGTCTATTTGATTTTTCAATCTAAAATATTTCCTAATATAACTCTTAAAACTTAAAATTTGTGTAGAAATAAACAACTATTCTTAAAAGTAATATTTTAACTCTTAAATAAATTTTATAGTTTAAAAGTCAAGCTATACAATAATTTCCTTAACAAAAGCTCTTGACAAACTACAATTCCTCTCGACTCTCTCTTTCCTTTAGTTTTATGTTTACTTTGATTAGTAAAATTTCTAATGTTGTCTTTTTGTTATTTTAATTTTGATTTATAAACCTATAGTTCTATTAAAAGTTTTTTTTTTATTGTTTAGCTAAATATTGCATAGTTTGATTTAAAAAATTTAGTACACCATTCATTGACCTGTTTAAAGTTGGAACACCCTGACGGAATTCCTGGCTACGGCGCTACACCATTGTTTTCAACCATATAAACATCTTTTTGTAATTAGTTGTGTTGCTGGAAAATTGGCAATTGAGTTTTGTCAGTAGGAAGTGTTTGAGTAAAACTGAATTTGATTCCTTATAAATACAATCTTTCTGTTTTAGAAAGTTGTGTCTGGAATGGTTGATATTTTCTTCTCTTCTACTCAAGTTATCATGGCAGGTATTTGTTTTAATGCTTGATTTGAAGCTTCGTAGGCTTGTATGTTTTATTCTGACATTTTATGTTCCATTTTCATAGTAAAATAAAAGGAAATTTACTTTATCTAACTGAGGTATGATTCTGTGTGCTCTTACTTGTAGAGAACGCTGTCCAATATACGAATTCCCAGTTACATAGGTGAAGTGACCTGTACTGCCGTCAATATTGGTAACCTTCCTCCCTACATACGTGCAATGAGGGTTCTTCCCTCAGACATGAATGAGTTTTGTGCCTTAGAAATTGATCTTCAGTATTCTGGTGGTGCAATCTTGGATGTCGAGACAAGAGTTGCAGTTCAGGACCTTGATTTTCCCGAAGGGGACGAACCAGATGTGGATTCCGCTGCCAGTCATGATGCCAAACCAGATTTACTAGAAGGATCTGAGCAGTTTGGAAAAGGAAAACATTCTGAAGAGAACGTTCATAAGATTGACCAAACTGACGAAGGTACTATTTTTTCTTTTTAATGTTCTATAATATTTGGAATTTCCAATCATAATATGTTAATTTGGTTAGGCATACTTGATGGTTATATGTGTAGTTATCTATAGGGGGATAGTCCACTATTTTAAAAGTAGAATTGTTTGTATTAGATAGTAATTGAGGTGCATTAATCAGGTGAATTTTCAGATGGGATAAGAAGCTCGAATAACATTCCAAGTGAGTCACCTCAAGTGTCAAAGTGGAAGTCCATCTTTAATTCTGTTGCCAAACAGGTTTCACAGGTTGGTATCAATTCCTTTATTTGTTACAATGGGCTATCCTATATGTATACAATATAGATACGGTAAAGGGTCATATATAACCCTTTACTATCAAAAATAAGTTATATATATCCTCCGTTTCATTTTTTTAGTATTCATACCCCTACCGTTATACTTGTGGGTTCAAAATACCCCTCATCCGTTAAATCCCTCTCCAAAACTTAAAAATGACACGTGACATGCCCTTGTTGCACTAAAATAACCCGTCCCATTTTTTATTAGACCCATCTGATCCAACTTATTTACCCACCCCCATCCAGTTTTTACAAAATAAAATTGTTTTAAAAAATTGAAAAACAAAAAAAAAAAATTGTTGAAAATAATTTTTTTCAGTTTATAAAAAACGAAAATATTTTGTTGAAAATATTTTTTTCAGTTTTTAAAAAATGAAATTATTTTCTTAAAAAACAAAAAATAGTTTTTTAAAGTGGGATTCGGATGTATTCGGATGGAGAAAAAGAAATTGGAAGTAATTTTGTTGTATTTCAATATACTAATACTTCAACTTATTCAAAAAAAATTGTAAAAACAGAAAATATTTTTTGTTTTTAAACAAAATATTTTTATTTTTAAAAACTGAAAAAAATATTTCCAACAAACTATTTTCTCTTTTGAAAATTTTTTCTTTCTTCATTTTTTCATTTTCTTTTAAAGATTTTCTTTTTGTAAAAACTCGAAAAACTGATTCTTTTCAAAAGAGAAATCAGTATTTCTGTTTTTACAAATTTTTTTGAATAAGTTTTTTTTTGTAAAAACTGGAAAATAATTTATTTGTTTTTACAAAAAGAAAATCTTTTACAAAAAATGAAAAATGAAGAATGAAAACATTTTTCAAAAGAGAATATAGTTTGTTGGAAATATTTTTTTCAGTTTTTAAAAAACGAAAATATTTTATTTAAAATCAAAAAATATTTTTTCTGTTTTTACAATTTTTTTTTAATAAGTTGAAGTATTCGTATTTTGAAATACAACAAATTACTTCCAATTTCTTTTTCTCCATCCGAATCCCACTTCCAATTTTTTATTTTTAAAAACTGAAAAAAATATTTCCAACAAACTATTTTCTCTTTTGAAAATTTTTTCTTTCTTCATTTTTTCATTTTCTTTTAAAGATTTTCTTTTTGTAAAAACTCGAAAAACTGATTCTTTTCAAAAGAGAAATCAGTATTTCTGTTTTTACAAATTTTTTTGAATAAGTTTTTTTTGTAAAAACTGGAAAATAATTTATTTATTTTTACAAAAAGAAAATCTTTTACAAAAAAATGAAAAATGAAGAATGAAAACATTTTTCAAAAGAGAAAATAGTTTGTTGGAAATATTTTTTTCAGTTTTTAAAAAACGAAAATATTTTATTTAAAATCAAAAAATATTTTTTCTGTTTTTACTATTTTTTTTTTAATAAGTTGAAGTATTAGTGTTTTGAAATACAACAAATTACTTCCAATTTCGTTTTCTCCATCCGAATCCCACTTTGAAATTTTTTTTTAACAAAATAATTTCGTTTTTTAATTAAAAAAGAAAAAAAAATATTTTCAACAATATATTGTTTTTTAAAAACTGAAAAAATTATTTTCAACAAAACTTTTGTTTTTGATTTTTTTTTGTTTTTCAGTTTTTTAAAACAATTTTATTTTGTAAAAACTGGATGGGGGTGGGTAAATAAGTTGGATCGGATGGGGTTTAATAAAAAATGAGGCGGGTTATTTTAGTGCAACCAGGGCATGCCACGTGTCATTTTTAAGTTTTGGAGAGGGATTTAACAGATGATAGGTATTTTGAACCCACAAGTATAATGGTAGGGGTATGAATACTAAGAAAGTGAAACGGAGGATATATATAACTTATTTTCGATAGTAAAGGGATATATATATTTACCAATATAGATGGGGTGGAGGGGTTCATTTATTCCTTGTTTATCTATTAGTTTTTTCAGTTCTTATCTTCGGTACAGGGTAGAGAGTTTGATAGCTCGCAAGGCTCTTTACATTGAGGTGACGAGTTAAAATCATATCTCTGCAACATCTTATTTTGTCGAACTAATTTAGGGTCGACTCCATCAATTAGTAATTAATTCCCGCTTTTCGGTTTTTGGGGAAGGGGAAAAAAATGGGGAGGGACAAAATCACTACACTGTCACGTCCAACTATATTAAATCGGGGTTAATTGGTTTTGTAGTCCTTCACAAATTTGTTTTGATTGTTTTATGTCTTTTTTACAAGAGATCTTCATTTTTACGCACAAGAGCACAAGAGATCTGATAAGGTCATTTTCTTCTATTCAAATAGTAAGTGGCCATAGGAGACCATTTCCTCATCAAATCCTTCAATCTGAACCACTCTGTGTCAGCAATTTATTTCTTTACAGTGGAGCATGTTTGAGCATTACACCGACTGGTTTAAGGGGTGATCACAGAAAAGGAGATTGATTCCCCAGTATTATTAATATTATTTTGGTTCCATAAACATAGGTTAACATGTAGACTTTGTGAACTCAATCAAAATGTGCACTATACTAAATTAGTACTATTATTAATATAGATGCGAGAGGCGAGACTTTGGTGGTTCGGGCATGTGCGGAGGAGAAGCTCCGATGCCTCGGTGAGGAGTTGTGAGCGGCTAGCGGTGGTCGGTGTGAGGTGAGGCAGAGGGAGGCCCAAGAGATACTGGGAGAGGTAATTAGGCAGGACATGGCCAGGATGCGGATTCCCGAGGACATGACCCTTGATAGGAAAGTCTGGAGGTCTAGTATCAGGGTTGTAGGATAGGGACTTTTAGATTTTTCGTACTCCTTTCCCGGGGTGGGTGAGGCGTGGTAGGGCCGCCCTTAGATGATTAGTTTGGGTTCTTTTGTGGTAGTCATTTCTGGTAGTTACTGTTTCAATATCATTGCATGCCTGCTTATTTGTTGTATTTATGTCTCTTATGTCTAGATAATTTTTATGCGATGTATGCTGGAGTAACTAATGCGGTTTTTGTTTTTGTTTTTGTTTGCTTCTCTTTTCCCTGCGCCGAGGGTCGATTGGAAACAGCCTCTCTGCCCTCTCGGGTAGAGATAAGGCCTGTCTACATATTACCCTCCCCAGACCCCACCTTGTGGGAATATACTGGGTTGTTGTTGTTGGTTTCTGAATATATTATTTCTTGTACTATAATAAATTGCTGAAGAGGCTCTTTTGCATTCTAAACATTGAATCTTTAAACTCTCCAGGTTTCACTCTCACTGGGGATTAGGGTTGCATCCATTCAAGGAACTATGAGGCTATACATAAAGCCGCCACCTTCAGATCAAATATGGTTCGGATTCACATCAATGCCCGATATAGATTTCCATTTGGACTCTTTTGTTGGGGAGCATAAGATCTCAAGCGCGCATCTTTCTTCGTTCCTGATCAATCGATTTAAGGTCAGATTGAGAAGTTATCTGTGCTACAAATTTATTACGTGTCTATGCATCTCTTCTTCTCATTTAACCCCTTTCCGTTGACCTAGCATGATTTAAAACAAATTATGGGGTGATTAAGATTGAAGTCCATTACCTTAATAGTTACAACACTTCGCTAGCTTTAATCCATTTTCCGCCTGTCAAGGTTTCTGGGATCATTAGCGAAAGAGTAATATTACTGGGTCAACAGATTGCAAGGTAACTTGTGGAACTTGTAGACGTGTGACCATCTCATCTAAAGCTTAAGCTATTTGAGAGAAACACGCTTTTATTTTACTTAATTTCGTCTTCAATACGCACCGTCACGTGCGGGCTTGAATCTTTTTTATGAGCCAAGCACGTAGACATTCTTGTTTATATTGGGTGGCGGTGACACTCGAACCTAGAACCTCTGCCTGCTCTAGTACCATGTTGAAGTGTATGACCATCGCATCTAAAAACTTAAGCTTAAGCTGTTAGAGAGAACACACTTTTATTTACTTAATTCCGTCTTCGATAGAACTAAAATTTCTAGAATATTGTGAAAGTCTTCTTAATCAAAAAAGATTTGAGGAAGTCTTGGAAATAGATAGTACTGGAAAAAAGTACTTAGCAATCATCATATGTAAAGGTATAATGGTTGATTGATTATAGATTCCATGTCAAATCCTAACTCTATACAAAAGAGTCCCTTCCCACGAAAATATCGCCAGTTTTAAAAATGGATAATCCAAAAATATACAAAAAGCGGAAAAATGCACTGAATATGGAAGAGAGTATCTTCCACTTCTTCAAACCTTTCCACATAAGAGCCTAGGTGCTACTTCCCATATGTTACCGTATTCCTTCCTGTTTCCGTTAGTGTTGTGTAGTTGTAGCTTCCATAGTCGATGTGACCCCAAAGACATTGTCTGCTGAAATTTCTGTATTTTAAAATCGGTCTCAGAATAAGTAGTCTAGTCAGAAGCTGTAGAAGAAAGGTCGTTTAAGATCCAGAGAGTAGAGGGACAGGAGTGTGTCAGTTGCTGACATTCATTCAAGAAGATAGAGATTGATGGCAGGTTATAATCTTCAACACGAAATGCGTAAGCTGAATACACTAAGCCAGCGTAACTAGTTTGTGGTTAGATCATTTCTCTTTGGTAAGTTATATAAACATTGTTACTTGTTTCGTTCTCAATCACCTATGAATTCGATCTACTTTAAATTCAACAGAGCAGTGTATGCAATGTTTTCAATTATATTGTTCTCTTTGCTATAATGGTACATAATACTCCTAGTGCTGATCTCAAAACACGGGTGAAATTTCCTTCAGAAGGTTAGCTGATGCTATCATAACTAATGCAGGTTGCTATTCGTGAAACACTGGTACTTCCAAACTGTGAAAGTGTATGCATCCCCTGCATGTTGGCGGAAAAGGATGACTGGATCCCACGACAAGTTGCTCCATTTATATGGATTAGTCGAGAAACTGCAGGTAATAATGCCAACAGACAAGAAGCACCAAGCTCCCAACCTGGGGATGCAGCACGATTCACTGAAGTTGATAGGGGAGGCACCAGTGGTAATGCTGAAAGCAAAAGTGAAAATCCAGGAAGGACAGGATGGGCTAATCAACAAAGCAAGTCATTGGATCCACAGGCATTATTATCAGTTCCTACGCTTAGTCCAGATACAGGAAGTACCACTAGCAATGCCGAAGGCAAACAAGAAAAGCCAAGAAAAGTTGGATGGTCTGCATTGCAAAGCAAGTCATTGGATCCACATGCATCCTTTTCAGTTCCTATAGCGCAGCCTAGTACAAGTAACCAGGCTTCAGAAGAACATGAGGAACAGGAAGTGGGTCACCTCAGGAGCATAGAGGAGAACATAGAATGCAAGTCACCTTCTCGACAACTGGTACTACTTGAAGAAAAAAATCAAATTACTGGAGAAGATGATACAAAGTCTACAAGAATAGGGAGAAGGGCTAGGATGCTTGGTTTGGGAAAAAAAATGGGGGAGAAACTTGAAGAGAGGGCACGTCACATAGAAGAGAAGGGGAGAAATTTAGTTGAGAGAATGAGGGGACAACAGTGAGAAAAAGGAATATTGTAAATTTGCAGCTTCACCAATACAGTTTGTTTATCAAGGCAAGTCCCAAGTGTATCTTGTTATCGATTAATGGTTGTTTCATTTGTGCTTTAACGTTTATGCAAACACGTTTTTGCACATGTTTCAGTCACACAGGTGCTGTAAAACTGGCAACCATGTAAAGGAACAAATTAAGTATAAGTCTTTGTGCTTTGAGTCGTCGTCCGATGGTTCATCTTTAGTTGCCATGAGGAAGAGCTTGAGTTATGAAGCGCAACAGGTTCAGTTCGAGGACTAAACAAGCTTTGTTCGATAGTTATGGAGGAGATGTAAGAAGAAAAATAGCTCTACGTTGATATCTAAAGTGATTATTTTGGTCATTTTTTCATCGGGTTGCTGTTAAATTGAGAGAGTTGTCATCACAGAAAATCGCTTGATTCGATTAATTGAAATTCAGAAGCTGAAATTTATTTTTTCTTCAAAAAACTGTCAACAATTCTGCTTGCAAATTCAGTTTTTGGAAACTATAAAACAAATGTAAAAGCGTCATACTGCAGACTATTTATGTATTTTTTTGTCTATTACATCCTCAATGATTAACTTCTGTGATTAAAGGGCTTCCTGATAACATTTTTTGGCTCCTGCCTATGTAAGAGCAAAAAAAAGAAAATTAATTTTCGATAACGAAATAAGAGAATCAAAGAGTTAAAACAGAAACTCATGAGATACCAAGAAATAAAGCTCGAATCCAAGTACAAAAGAATTTGAGAAGACAAAAGAAGTAGAACAAGACGAGGATAATTGTCTGAGAAACAAATGACCCAAATGCAAGTTCCGTTTTTTAACTGATTGTTCTGGTTTTTTGGACACTTTTCGACTATCTTTTTCCAATTAAAAACTGTATTACATGAAACGAAAAGCATGGATCTTCTACATATATAGAAAATTAAAAAAATTACAAAATGAAGAAAAAAATTGTTAACAGGGAAAGAACATGGGGTAGTACTCAAAATTATTCTTTTCTTAATTAATACCATTAATAATATCAGTTTTCTAACTGGGTTCCGTGAATTGAACTAACTCATTGCTTTGGTATGACCAAAGATACCCTAGAACAGAGATTTGAAAAGTTGGATTACAGTGCTCAAGTTAACAAGCCCAAACTATGCTCAATTACTACAACCAGCATAGTTTGTATAATAAATACCAAAAAGACCATCATAATTCATATCTATAAAGAATAATAAGTCGTTTAACTCCTTGACTTGCATTTTGCTTGACCAAGTTTCTTTATAAGCACTAACACTCTTTGTTGTGCTCTTTTCTCGTTATTTTAGTAAAATGTAGTATGTTTCTCATGCAGTTATGGAACCCACAACTCTAATTTTCAAAGAAATCCTCCCAAGGAGAATTTGATAATCCATTTTGGAATAATGCAGTAATAATTCTGATCGGTGTTGAAAATTTTCCAAACAGCAACCAAATTTGACAGTTTCCACCTCTTGATAACAAAACCACTTTGTAATTCTCCAAAAAGCCGTGCTAGCAATGATTAAATAATTGAGTACATCCACAGAAAATCCTTTAACTGTGCTATGAACAAAACTATTTTTGTAGAACTCACAATGCCTACTCTTTATCTAAGAACAAAGAAGAGCTTCCTATAGGAAACAGGTTCATTCCCAGCCTGTGGCGCCAGCAGTAGGGGCGGCATCTGGCACGGGAACTGGAACAGGTGCAGCTGCAGTGTCCCAGCCTCCTCCCTCAGCCACTGCAGTTCATCCAAGAAAAAAAGAATGTAAAGTTATTAGTGCCAAAAAAAACTCGAAATCATCAGTCCAGGAGAAAAAAAAAGAGATGAGCAAACCACCATCCGCTAAGACAATCTTAGAGCTTCCAAATAGGATCAAACTTCTTAGCAGAAAATATGACAATAACCTTACTGATATACAAAGGGAGATAAAAGAACGATATAGAGTGACTAGTTTGGCAGTTGCTCTGTCATGTGTCGATATACAGAACTAGTTTCGTGAAACAGTATAACAAACTAACCTCCTTCACCAGACCAATCACTAGCAACTACTGGACCAGAAGGTGCAGCATCTCCAGTCCACTGGGCCTCAGGGATTTGGCTACTAGACCAGTCACCACCGAGGGCAGCACCAGCAGAGTAGTCTGCATAGTCGATTGCAGGGGCTTCCTCCTCTTGTTGCTCCTTCGCCTCTTCAGGCTCTCTGTAAAAGAAGAGATCAACCTGCAACAATGGAAATTAACACATGCAAATGAGAAACCGATATTCGCAGCAAAAAAAGGTGATAATTTATTATTTAAATTCAGTTGTACCGGTTGCAAAATGGAGCATTAAACTGCTAATTGAACTTGAGAGGAGCATGCAACCAACAAAGGCAAAATGAAGAAGATACAGTTAGAGCTTAAAGATATAGTCTTTACCATGACATCCCATTTATGTCCTTGATTAATGGAACCACGCATCTGCAGTACCATCCTCCCTAAGATCCAGAAAAGAACACCAATACTATGCTTTCCTTTGTTATTAGCAGGGATACCAATGTCAACATAGCGCATTGGAGAGTCAGTATCACAGAAAGCAATAGTTGGGATGTTCCCAAGCGCGGCCTCTTTGATTGGCTGCAAAGTATTCAAACATGTTATAAATAATTGGAAGGCTTAAGAAATAGATGATGATTATCAGGAAAATATGTACGGCCTCTTTGATTGGCTGCAAATTATTCAAACATGTTATAAATAATTGGAAGGCTTAAGAAATAGATGATGATTATCAGGAAAATATGTAAAAACCTGATGATCGGTTCTTGGATCAGTGAGAATCAGGAGCCTTGGCTCACTGTATGAGGTCTGAAGCTGGTTGGTAAAAGTTCCAGGGGTATGACGTCCAGCAATTGCATTTGCACCAGTATATTGTGCAAACTTCAAGACAGCTCTCTGCCCATACGGCCTGGCAGATTGCACAATTATGTCCTTGGGATTCTCAATAGCAACAATTACCCTGGCAGCCATTTGAAGCTTTTCCCATGTTTTTCCGAGGTTAATGATGTAGATACCTAAGAATATAAATAGATAGGCCAAGATAAACAAAGAGTAGCACCTGAAAATTAGACCAAACAAAAGCCAGACCGAAGATATATTGTGGAAGTAGTCAAAAATGGACGATGAAACATTGCAGGAAAAACTATTACTATGAAATAAATGATTCTATGTAAAGAAGTAATTTATATGTATCATCTTGAGACATGAAAATCAGAAAAAAGATCTAGTAGAGTAACCAGCAGTTACAGACAGAGAAAGCTAATACAATCTGCCGCATATTGGACCTATTCTTAGCAATTTAAAGATGCTTCTTTTTATTCAATGCACGAGGTCTCACGTCCAAATCCTAGCAAAGACAAACCTGTAGGGATAGTCTAACTGCATGCAAGCTGGCCCGGACACTACCATCATTAAAAAAAAAATCAAATATAGATTTGACTAACGAATTAATTTACAGACTATGTTTGATTGATCGAAATCTAACATTTCGATACAAGTGCATCACAATAAGCACACATTGAAAGAAATGAGACAAGTAGTAACATACCATCGTTGCGGCGCTTGAAGACGTAACGTTCCATTTGGAAGTCACAATTCTTAGTTCCGAGGTGGACTTCGGCAGCCAACATCATCTGTATGTCGGCTTCTTTTGTCGACAGTGTTCTTCCTTGCGCCGCCATAGTTGTACTCTGCTTCTTCCTCTTCGCTTAGTATGCTGCAACTAGGGTTTTTGGCTTTGCGGCAGATCGAAACTATCACCAACCCTTTTTGAATGGAAGAGGTGACTATAAAACGTGGAAATGATACTGGATAGCCGAACATGCTGTTTAAAATATATTTAGAGCTAGATGTATTTAAAAATTAGCCACTTACTTTTAAGATTAGACAATATGCTTGAACTTCAAGACATAATGTCTTCAAGTTCCAAAGTTATGTCAAAGAAAATTGAATTTTATGTCCTTAATTTTAAATTAGTAGCTCAAAAATTAAGGATACTTAGTCCTAAATTTCAAGTTAGCATCTCACAAATTGAGGACACTGAATCTTGAATTGAGGAATTTTGGCAAAATTTTGATAAAGGGGATTATTGAAATTTGAACCCCGATTTGGAGTCGATTTTGAATGAAACTTATATATTTGGACTCATATTAGAATGAGAGATCGAAATTTGTGAGTTTTGCCTAGTTTTAGAAGGCTGGCGCGAGTTAAATTGTTGTATTTAATTAAAGATTCAATCTTTATTGATTGTGTTCGACTTTTATGACTTTGTTTGATGTTATTGGGTTGTATTTTACTAGATTGGAGTCGTTTGGAGTTGGATTTTTTGAGGATTTGGCATTTTTGACGAATTTTATGCTACTGGGTGGAGGAAAGTCTCTTGGCTAACCTTATTAAGAGGGAAACTCCTAGCATTTGACTTGATTTGTATGTGTTTAAGGTATTGGGAATATATATATACGTAGTGATGAGCGTATATGGACTTACCGAGCTTATATCATAACCAGGGTAGAATTGAAATATTTTATGACTTGTTTGACTATGTGCTCATTTGGTTCATGATTTATTTGACCTATGTGACTACATTTGCTCTCTTATTCATGTTAGAAATTATGCCCAGGATTAAGATAATTTATCAAAGCATGGAAACTTATCCTTTATATATTGAATTGCTTAAATCTTTCGTAGTCACATATAGATTTGATGAGCATGTATCCATATGATTTTTGTTAAGTCCGTGCGCACATTTTATATGTAATTCTTGAGCATATACATATATTTTTTAATAATGAAAACTTAATTTGTACTGAAGATTTTGGCATGAAAGATAAGTATGTGGATGAGACACAGTTATGAGTTATGACACACAGAATATGATGAGCGGATATTAATTTATGAATGAAGCTATTATGCTCCTGTTTGCGCTTAAATTTTAAATCTGTCCCTCTGGAGTCAGGTGATAACACATGTTAATTTAAGCCCTATGAGCGTGGTCGGTATATGAATTATGTCTGGGTCGATATATGAATTTTGTATCGGATTCTATTGGTACATGGATTACATATCGGGGTACATGGATCTTGTGTAGGTTTGAGCTTGCATTCATATTATTGACTCATTTAGGAGTATTCTTTCAACTATTTATTATTATTTGATATTCTTATATGCTAGTTGGAAGTCCCAAGTCCGTTATTTTAGCATTGCTATCATGCAATATTGTGATTGAGCATCAATATGATTATTTATGTACTAAAAGAGTAGCCTCATATTTCAATTATTGATGCATGTGATTCTTCTTATTCATGATATTACCTACTATATTTCAATTATTGATGCATGTGATTCTTCTTATTCATGATATTACCTACTATCTCAGTATCTCAGTTCTTAATGTTTATATTATACTTGTTGATAAGTATTCGGAAGCATCTAGTCTTGCCACTACCCATTCGATGTTAGACTTATACTTACATGATATCAATTGCAATGTACTCATACTACGTTTCTGCATATCTTTTTGTGCAAAGCCTCAAGTGGGGTCCTAGTAGAGCTTCGTGGTTGAGTTTTGGAGACTACATGGAAACTTAGGGTGAGTTTCACTTTAGGGATCTACTTCGCAGTTCCCGAGTCCCTGTTCCTTACATATTTCGTGTCTACTTGTATTTCAGACAGCTTGTGATATATAAAAACTTGTTCTTATTTTCATAGTTTGCTTGTATAGTTGTGCCACCTAGTCTATAGCTTGAGGGACCATATAATATTTGGCCATATTTAGGTGTGTTTTGGTGTTATCTGATATTGTTACTGCTATAAAATTATTTCCATCTTAAATTATTATCCATCTCTTTTAGTTGATGAAAATAGATTGCATGTGTTGGATTGTAAGTTTGGCTTGCTTAACAAGTTTGGTTAGGCGCCATTACCGCCTTAAGGTGTAAATTTGGTTGTGACAATAACATTGAGATCATAGACTCAAATCCAGTCTCTATACATCTTGTTTTGTCGAATTATTTTGGTGTTGACTTTATCAACTTATTATTAAGTCCGGCTATTCATTTTTTGGAAAAGGAAAAGTAAACGTGTAGGAGGGGCAAGATCACTATACTGTCACGCCAACTATACCAAATCCTTAAATAGGAGCCACTTGGAGTCATCAATTTAATTCTTGAGCCTCTAAGAAAAATGAGATTTATGACAAATTGTGGAATAAGCTCTTTTGCACAAGCATTGAACCTATACTCTCTCCATGTTTCCTCTCATTAGGTATTAGGATTACATCCATTCAAGTAACTATGAGGCCATACATAAAGCCACCACCTTCAGATCAAATATGGTTCGGATTCACATTGATGCCTGATACAGATTTCCACTTGGGGTTTTTTGTTGGGGAACATAAGATCTATCATGGGCGACTTTGCAGCCATGCCCCATGACCCCTTGGGTGCGCCCCGTGGTGTCCTAGCAAGTCTCCAAATGCCTAGTACTACAGACGGTCATGTGGTCTTGGCCGCGCTAAGTGACAAGCGTGCGGGTGCTTCTGTCGGCCCACCGATATCCCACGCCATCGCCAGCCGCAAGCAGATGCCAACAGCACCATGCACGCCGACCGTGATGCCAAATACGCTGCTGGTAACAACGGACTTGTTTCTACTTTGTATAAAACTAAGCCCTTTTCATTGTAAATATAGAGTAGTTTTATTTCATGTACTTCCATTATATTTCTCTAGCTTATTCAAGTCTACTCGTATAGCTTTGGATTATTTTTTTAAGCATTATTAGGGGGAATCAAGCAATCAAACATTCTAGCAAGAAAGTAATTCTATGTATTGGTGTCTTCCCCCCCTTGACATCGTGCTGCCTTTCTACAATAGCTTTCATTAATGCAATCAAGCTTTCTTTCATTCTCAATTCTCATATATGGTCTCTCAATTGCTCTTGACACTAGTTTTCTGGTACGACACTCACAATCTTGTCTAGCTTACGGAGAGGACCTCAGTTGGCGGATAGTAAATGCACTAACACGAGTTGCTTAGCCTTACGTCACCCTTCCAAGGAATCATGGGAAGGCGTTGCGTAACAATTGGTATCCGATCTAAGGCTCGACATTGGACGAGGGAACGCATTGTCATTAGCACTATTTCTGACCATGGTGAACCATGGGGACCGCATTGGGGCCCTTTAGGAGACGATTGACGTATTACAACCCATCGTGGATACGGTGCGTGAACTAAAAACCAGCCTACTATAAAGGTTAGACGACATGGATCGTAGAGTGCTCCAAGGCGAAGTTGACATAGAAAACATCAATTGCGACTCCGATGGAGACCAGCAGACGACAGCCATAGAGGAAGCCGAAATCTTTGGTAAATTGGAGTGATTTCAACAGGAGCGCACCGAGGATTTAGCCTACAGGGAACAAAAGGCAGACAGGGCGACTGCCATGCAACAAACTATTGACAATTGACAGACCAGCTCAATGTTGTCAATGTTGCTTTACAGGGCCTACTTTGAGGGGGTGGAAACTAAATCGGGAGCATTGTGAACCTTGCTTTTGCGACACAAAAGCTGAAAATTCCTGAGCAAAATCCATAAAGTTGATCTAGGAATGCCAAGGAAGTGGAGAACTTCATCTTTGATGTCGAACAATATTTCGATATTGTTGGGGGACTAGAAGAAGCTAAAAAGGTAGCAACTGTTGCCATGTATCTTCAGAGTGATGCTAAACTCTGGTGGCGGGTGAAGTACGAAGCCATAAAGACCGGTGAAGATGCTCTCGAGGTATGGGCATAATTAAAGGCAGCCATACGCCTACAGTTCTTCCCCGAAAATGTTGAATACAATGTAAGGAGAAAGCTCTGGGAACTTCGCTAGACCAAATCAGTACGGGACTACATATGGGAATTCTCTGCGCTCATGCTAAGCATCCGCGACATGGGGGAGAAAGACAAGCTCTTCACCTCCTTGTAAGGGTTGAAACCTTATGCCCGTGTGGATCTACAAAGACAAAGGGTAGATACTCTGCCCAAGGCGATCCAAGTACCTAAATACCTTGGGACTATCAAACAGAAGCTCGAAAGGATAGGCCTCAATCGCCTGCCCGAGCGAGATAAGGGGCCAGCCTAGCAATGATAGCCCTAGCAGAAGTGGGGGAGATCGGGGCTCAACCAAATCTAAGGCTCCCTCATCAGGCAGCAACAATGTTGCGTCAAACAACAATGACCAAGGGAGAAAGCCTACTTTCGTATGTCGTCATTACGGCGAGCCACATGCGAGCCACATTAGAACAATGAGTGCCCACATGCACAGATGAACGCCCATCAGTCTTGTGATGATGGGAGTGATAACGATTAAGGCGATGCGGATCGGACTGAATAAGTAGGTGCCTTCAATACAATTGTTGGCTCCATTTCTCATGCATTAGAGGAGACCAGTGCTAGTATCCGTAAAAAGGAGGACCCATGTCCAGTCACCAAGAAAGGGAAAAAGAAGGCGGATGAGGAGACTCCTCTTAAACAAGAGAGAACCTTAATGTTCCTTGAGATGAAGGTGAATGGCAATCCCATTCGGGCTATGATAGACACGGGTGCTGCCCATAACTACTTAGCCTCGACTCGGGTGGAGCGCCTTGGTCTAGTTGTAGGGAAAGGTAGAGGTAGTGTCAAGGCTATCAACTCACCTCCCCAGCAGTGAGTGGAATAGCCAAAGAGATATCGGTGAAGCTTGGTCCTTACAAAGGAAAATTCAACCTGCGAGTGGTGATCATATATGACTTCGACTTGATAGTTGGTTTGGAATTCCTAATAAAAACCAACACTATACATGTACCATTTGTAGACATGCTAGTGATGATGGGAACCAACAGGGCCAAGCCCTACATTATCCCGTGTATGCCCATGAAGATGGCCATTGAGAACATATCGGCCTTGCAGTTGAAGAAGGGGGTAAAAAAGAATGACCGTATGTTCCTGGAAACCATCTACATTGAATATATAAAATGCTCCTCGGGTCCTATTCCTGAACCCATGAAGGAGCTACTACTGGAGTTTGAAAATGTCATGCCACAATACATGCCAAAGTGGCTCCCACCTAGGCGCATTGTGGACCATGAAATTAAGTTGGTGTCGGGCGCGAAGCCACCTGCCCCGGCGCCTTACAGAATGTCACAACCTAAACTCATCGAGCTTTGGAGAAAATTGACGGAAATGCTAGATAGAGGGATCATTGTACCCTCTAAGTTCCCATACGGGTCCCCTGTTCTATTCAAAAAGACACATGACGGTAGCATGCGACTCTGTGTGGATAATCGAGATCTATACAAAATCACCGTGAAGAACAAGTACCTTATTCCTCTAATGGAAGACTTGTTCGATAGGCTGGGTGGTGCGATCGTGTTCACCAAGATAGACCTCAAGACAAGTTACTGGCAAGTTTGGATCGTAGAAGGTGATGAACACAAGAGGACCTGTGTGACAAGATATGGGTTGTACTACTTCCTGGTCATGCCATTCGGCTTGACTAACGCCCCAGCTCCATTTTGCACTCTCATGAACCAAGTTTTCCGAGAGTACATTGATGAATTCGTGGTGGTCTACTTTGATGACATTGTGGTTTATAGTCAAATAGTGGAAGAATACCTAGTGCACCTGCGGAAGGTCCTAGCCCGTTTGTGGGAGCATGAACTTTATGCGAAGCTATCCAAGTGCTCATTTGCTCAAAAGCAAATTGACTTCCTCGGACGTCATCGAGGAAGGACGAATCAAGATGGACCAACAAAAGATCCAGGCCATCACATATTGGCCGCCACCTAAGGATGTACACGCCTTGAGGATATTGCGGTTTGTAAAGAACTACTCTCTTATCGTAGTGCCATTGACAGAACTCCTCAAGAAGGTCACACCCTGGGACTGGGGACCGAGGAGAGAAGAGGCCTTCGATGCATTAAAAGCGGCTATGTCTATTAGCCCCGTCTTGGCCCTTCCTAATTTGGACAAGCCATTCAAGGTACAAACATATGCATCTGACTATGCCCTCGGTGGAATCTTGCTACAAGAGGGGCATCATGTAGTGTACGAGAGTCGGAAGCTGAAAGATGCAGAGCGGCGCTATGCCGCCCATGAGAATGAATTATTAGTTATCGTCCACTGCTTGCGCCTTTGGAGGCACTATCTGTTGGGGACCCCGTTCATGGTCAAGACAGACAATACAACTGTCAGCCATTTCATGACCCGACCGAAGCTGAATGGTTGACATGCCAGGTGGCAGGAACTCCTAGCTGAATTCCACTTCAACCTGGAGTACCATAGTGGAAAGACCGTTCATATTGCCGATGCACTCAATCAGAGAGCTGATCTAGTTTCAGTGTGGCTACTCGCCACCCTAAGGGGGAGCGAAGTGGCCACCTCTATCAAGGATCAGATACAGGATATACTCATCAAAGATCTTGCTGCTCAGTATTTAGTTGATTTAGTGAGACAGGGCAAGACTCGTCCGTTCTACATGGAAGATGATTTTCTGTAAGTGAAAGGGAACCGACTTTATGTTTCGAAATGAGGAGATCTGCAGAGGACTATTCTAGCGGAATGTAATGACACTCTATGGGCCGGCCATCCAGATGAAGAACGCACCATGTCGTTACTTCGTTAGGCCTATTATTGGCCTCAAATGGCCGATGATGTCGCCAGTATGTGAAGACTTGTCTAGTATGCCAGAAGGACAAGTCGGACTGCTTGACACAAGCGGGACTCTTGGAACCACTAACTGTCCCAAAGAGACCTTGGGAAAGCATTTCCATGGATTTCATCACTGGATTGCCCAAGGTTGGAGATCTCACAACTATCTAGGTTGTAGTGGATCGATTTTCCAAGTGTGCTACCTTTATTGCAGCCTCCACAATATATATCAGCAGAAGATACAACACGGCTCTTCTTCTCTCATGTCGTAAAATATTGGGGCCTGCCTAAAGACATTGTTAGTGATCGCGACTCACGCTTCACTAAGCAACTTTTGGACCCAACTCTTTAAGTGCCTTGGGTCAAAATTGAGTCACAACTCAAGTTTCCATCCGCAATCTGATGGCCAGACGGAGCGGTTCAATGGTATGTTAGAGGAATATCTCTGCCACTTTGTAACCGGATCGCAAAAGAATTGAGTGAAGTTTTTGGATGCTGCTCAATTGTGTTTCAATTCACAAAGGAGCTCTAGTAAAACAAAAGCACTTTTGAAATTATTACCAGACAACAACGGCTACTCCCACACACTGTGAATGCACTAAACATGTCCAAATCTCCTCGAGTTGCGAGCTTCTCGAAAGTGTGGAAACAGAATTTGGAGATAGTGCGGAGCTATCTTATCAAAGCTCAAAAGCAGATGAAGACGCATACCGATCAGAATCGTCGCTTTGTTGAATACCAAGTAGGAGAAAAAGTGATGGTCAAAATTCCAAAAAGCGGTACTTATTCCAAGGGTCCATACCCTCGTCTATTGCAAAAATACATTAGACCTTTGTCCATTGAAAGGCGTATTGGGAAAGTTGCATACCGGGTGGATACCCCGGCTTGGTGGAAAATTCATTTTGTCTTCCATATTAGTCTCCTGAAAACTTTTTGGGAAGATAGAGAGGATCTTTCACGGAGCCAGCCCATAATAACCAGTTTTCGAGGTCCCAATTCAATCGGGAAAAGGCGTATTGAAGCTATCATTGATGATAGAGTGATTCATGCCTCAAAGAAAGATCACCTAGAGTACTTGGTGAAATGGCAGTGTTGTGATGCAGAAGAGAATACTTGGAAGAGGGGAACAAACCTCAAAGCCTACAAGAGCCTCATTGAAGATTATTTTGCAAGGCACTGAGAACTTCGCCAACTCAGGTGGGGGAGAATGTCATGGGCGGTTTTCCAGCCATGCCCCAAGACTCCTTGCATCCCATGGCGTCCTAGCAAACCTCCCAATGCCTAGAGCCACGGACTGCCCCGTGGTCTTGGCCGCGCCAAGTAACAAGCGCGCAAGTACCTCTGTCGCCCCATCAATATCCCTCTCAGCGCCAGCCACAGGCAAATGCCAACAGCGCCGCGCGCGCAGACAATGCCGGGTGCGCCAACCGTGATGCCAAAGGCACTAACGGACCTATTTTCTATTTTGTAAGAAACTAAAACCCTTTTCATTGTAAATATAGAGTTTATTTCATATATTTCTATTATATTTCTCTAACTTGTCTCCCCTCGACACCGTTGCTTTTCTATAATAACTTTCATTAATACAACCAATCTTTCTTTTATTCACAAGATTTTACAGTTGCACCGACACCAATTGCACATTGCCATTATAAGAATTCTCATGAAGGCACCGCATAACAAATCTCTTGCGGAATTTTAATATGTATAACACTTCAACAACCCAGTATATTCCCACAAGATGGGGTCTGGGGAATATGTATAACACTTCGTTAGCTTTAAATGTACTATGCTTCTCATGCAGTTGTGGAATTCTCAAATTAAAATTAATTGACTGGCCGAGATCAAAAGTTGATGAAGTAAGCCCTCCTAAAGAGAATTTGGTTATCCGTTTTGGAATAAGGCAGTAATAATAAATTGGACAGTTTCCACCTCTTGATAACAAAACCACTTTGAAATTCTCTAAAAAGCCTTGCTAGCAATGACTAAACAATTCGGTAGATCCACCATAGTCTAAATCCTTTAACTGTGCCATGAACAAAACTATTGTAGAACACACAATGTCTACTCTTTATCCAAAAGTGAAGAGTTTCCTAAAGGAAACAGGTTCATTCCCAGCCTGTGGCACCAGCAGTAGGGGCGGCATCTGGCACAGGAACTGGAACAGGTGCAGCTGCAGTATCCCAGCCTCCTCCTTCAGCCACTGCAGTTCATCCAAAAAAACAAATGTTTTAAGTTATTAGTGCTGCCAAATTATCACTGAACAATAGAAAAAATTAAAATCGAAATCATCAGATGATTGCAGAGGAGAATCAACTACAGTCCAAGAGGAAAAAAGAGACAGCAAACCACCATCCACTAACACAATCTCAGAGCTTCCAACTATGATCAAATTTTGAAGCAGAAAATATGACAATAAACTTAGCAATATACAAAGGGGGATAAACGAAGGATATAGAGTGACTAGTTTGGCAGTTGGTCTGTCCTGTGTCGATATCCAGAACTAATTTCATGAAACAGTATAACAAACTAACCTCCTTCACCAGACCAACCACTAGCAACTACTGGACCAGAAGGTGCAGCATCTCCAGTCCACTGGGCCTCAGGGATTTGGCTACTAGACCAGTCGCCACCAAGGGCAGCACCAGCAGAGTAGTCTGCATAATCGATTGCAGGGGCTTCCTCCTCTTGTTGCTCCTTAGCCTCTTCAGGCTCTCTGTAAAAGAATAGATCGACCTGCAACAATGCAAATTAACACGCAAATGAAAAACCGATATTCACAGCAAAAAATAAAAGTGATAATTTATTATTACAATTCAGTTGTACCGGTTGCAAAATGAAGCACTAAGCTATTAATTGAATTTGAGAGGAGCATGCAACCAACATAGGCAAAATGATGAAGATACAATTAGAGCTTAAAGGTAGTCTTTACCATGACATCCCATTTATGTCCTTGATTAATGGAACCCCGCATCTGCAGTACCATCCTTCCTAAGAGCCAGAAAAGAACACCAATACTATGCTTTCCTTTGTTATTAGCAGGGATACCAATGTCAACATAACGCATTGGAGAGTCAGTGTCACAGAAAGCAATAGTTGGGATGTTCCCCAGGGCAGCCTCTTTGATTGGCTGCAAAGTATTCAAACAGGTTATAAATCATTGGAAGGCTTAAAAAAGAGATGATGAGTATCAGGAAAATATGTAAAAACCTGATGATCTGTTCTTGGATCAGTGAGAATCAAGAGTCTTGGCTCACTGTATGAGGTCTGAAGCTGGTTGGTAAATGTTCCAGGGGTATGCCGTCCAGCAATTGCATTTGCACCAGTATATTGTGCAAACTTCAAGACAGCTCTCTGCCCATACGGCCTAGCAGATTGCACAATTATGTCCTTAGGATTCTCAATAGCAACAATTACCCTGGCAGCCATTTGAAGCTTTTCCCATGTCTTTCCGAGGTTAATGATGTAGATACCTAAGAATATAAATACATAAGTCAAGATAAACAAAGATTAGTACTTAAAATTAGACCAAACAAAAGCCACACCGAAGATAAATTTTGGGGAAGTAGTCAAAAAACAGAAACTATCACAATGAAATATATGATTATATGTCATTGTCAACTAAGTAATTCATACGGTCATGTCTTGTGTCACCCAAGAGATACACCAGCCCGTAAGTGTGAACATATGGTGAATGGAGGTGTTAAAAGAGGATGAGGTAGACCCAAAATCACATGGAAAGAAATGTCTCGAAAGACATACAAATCCTTGGAATCAATACAAGCTTAGCTAAAGATAGGGCAAAACAAAAGAAAAAGATACATATAGATGAGTTAGGAATAGGCTTTTTTAAAGAACTTGTAATATTATTGATATTTAACTTATTTTCACCACTACTCTTATTTCAGTTTGGCATGATGATAGTATGAGTTGCACTTAAGGAAAAAAATGAGGATTTATATTGCTAGCACCAACTTTATTTGGGATAGAGGCATAGTTGTTGTTGTTAGCGTTGAAAAGATCATCTAGTAGTGTAACCAGCATTTTCAGATAGACTAAGCTAACAAATCTGCCGCATATAGGACTCAGTCTTAGCAATTTAAAGATGCTTCTTTTCATTCAATGCATGCTGTCCCTCGGGGTACAACTATACAAATGATTTTCCGTGAACTAAACCTCAACCCTAAACTAGTTAAGAGCGACTCCAAATGACTCCTCACTAACAATTCCACTATATATTGCACCCAAGGGTGTGGCCAGCAGTCAATAAAGTGGGTGGGAAACCATGAGGTCTCGGTTCAAATCCGAGCACAGACAATAAACGCAATGTGATTTCTCATCCGCTAAGTTTTGAGGAATAGACTTGCCTGGTACATGTGCTAGTAGGAGAGAAGTGCGTGTAAACTGGCCTGGAAACCCGTCATCAAAAAATATCCACTACATATATTTGACTAACGAATTAATTTACGGATTATATTGAATTGATTGAAATCTAACAGTTCGATAACAGTGCATCACTAAAAGCATTTGCAAATTTGTGCATAAACTCGTGATATTCACTGGTAATTATATAATGTTTCATCATCATGAAATGACCATATATTGAAAGAAATGAGACAAGTAGTAACATTTTAAGAGTATATACCATCGTTGCGGCGCTTGAAGACGTAACGTTCCATTTGGAAGTCACAATTCTTAGTTCCGAGGTGGACTTCGGCAGCCAACATCATCTGTATGTCGGCTTCTTTTGTCGACATTGTCCTTCCTTCCGCCGCCATATTTGTGCTCTGTTTCTTCCCCTTCGCTTAGTCTGCTGCTACTAGGGTTCTTGGCTTGCGGCAGATCGAGACTTTCACCAACGCATCTATAAACCCTTTTGTTATCGAAGAACTGACTATAAAAGGTTACTCGTATTGGGCTGGACCATTGTGTATTTTTTGGGCTGGTCCATGTAGCTATTTTGAGGGTGATTTGCACGAGCGGAAATTATGCGATATATCAAGGAAATTTTACCACCTATAGAATATGTTAGTACCCTATTTATAACATATAAATACCTTTTTAAGATTTTACATAATATGATAACCTTTTTTATTTTGTACCAAAAATTTTAAATTTAATACTTTCCTATATTTAAGTCTTATTAGATGGTACAAAATATTTTTCTCTCACTAATTTATGGTATAACTCCCGTTTTTTTGTGAAATGACACCGCTTAATACACCTAAATACAGATTCACCTTCCCATGATTTGCGCTGAAACGTTACTTTTTTCCCACTTAATACACCTAAATACAGATCATGATTTACAGGCATCCCTGTTTGTGCGGCGTCATTTCATGTTGTATTATTGAATACAATTCGTTTAATACACTATATACATCATAAAATAACGAAAAACATATCTATATCACGTAATATATGAAAGGGTTTCTATTTATTGCTAATTAGGTCTTAATGAATGTATTTTGTGAAAAATTCTCATATATAAAAGTTCAAACATATACATTGTATTTAGGGAAAATTTCACATAAAAATAACTTGGCTCTCTACTTTTAATTTTATATGCCATATTTCAATTTACAACAAATTATCCCAAAAATAATAGTCTAATACTCAATATCTTTTAATAGGTTTTCGAAATTACTATTTAAGTTTTAAAAAAAATTGTTCAAGCTTTTAAGTTAATTTTCGAATAAGTAACTGTGACTCAAATATTAGCTCAACAAACCAAATCCATTTGGTGGTGAAAATTAGATTTTAACAAGCTTAAATATGTGTGTTTGAATTTCAAATTTGATTTTGTGAGAAATTTATAGTGGGTGTTATAGACTTGTTAGAAATAGTATAAAGAGGTTGAATATAAAATTTGAAGTCATTTAATAGAGATTTGGAGTGGTTTTGAACAAGAATTGTAACAAAAAATCGTGAAAAAAGTTCGTTTACAAACACTTGTATAAAGGTATATAAAAGTATATAATAATGTATAAGATGTGTTTATACACTCGTATATATTTAAAAATACTTCGTCTTCTTCTTTGCGTTTTTTCTGAAATTTAACTCAAATCTACTCCAAATCACTTCAAATTTAAATTTTGAACTCCTTTTGATATTTCAATCAATTGGAACAATACCCAATCCAAACAACTAACAAACTAAAAAAAATCTAATTTTCGAAAGCAAAGTTTTGAATGGCCTTCAATGGTGGACTTCTACTTTTTAATTTTTTTATATTACAACCAGGTGACACATGAGGAGAAGTAGTAATGGCGGACGATCTCCTGAAGCATATATAGAAGATGTGAGAATAAGAGATAGTGAAAGCAATGATTGTGAGAACACACATTTAACTACATAACTTATAGAAGCATTAGTTGTAATAATATATATTTTAAATTTGCTAGTGCTTTCAAAATATGTACAATATGGGTTAGGTTGGGTAAAACTTAAAAATATGAGTCATTTTTTGTTATGGGGTGAAGTCATGTGTATTTTCTTGTAATTCTTTCTTGTATTTATCATTTATAGCTATACTTTCATCAATTTCACCACTCCTATCTATTTTTGAATTTTATAGTAAAATTGTGATACAAGAGATTAATTATTTTGAACTGAAACAAGAGAGTAATAAACTCTCATAGAAAAGTCAGTTAGAGTGTCCGCTTATCTAGCGAAGGTCTTGAGTTTGACTCTCAACAAGAGCATTTTATTTTTCTGTATTTTGACTTGGTTGTATTTGTCAAGCGAACGAATATATAAACCATTGTATTTCGCCTTAGTTATAGTTGATACATGATGATAGGCTATAATTACGTATTTTAGTCGATTATTACACTCTAATTTAATGCACTTTAGTTGAGTTTGTGCTTTAATCGCTAGTGTTTTGCACTAATAGTATGTTTTATGCCCTGTAGGCGATTCCGAGCTAAATAGATGTTATTGAATGAATTCAAGTGATATGGAGCTTTGAAGTCCGAGTAAAAGCCAAAGGAATTAAGTCGGGATCGTATTCGGAGATCAACGCATGATAGAGCAACAAAACGAAGAATCGAGTAGGTATATTGCACACTGTCTAGTAAACTACACATAACGTTTTGCTCAAAAATCTATTTGGCTCCACAATATATCATTAGAAATATAATTCAAAGGTCTATAACTTTCATGTTTTATGTTTTTCTAATTTCCAAATAGAACAGGGTGAAAAACATGGTCAAAACTGCGATCGCGGACCTGAGGCGGGCTAAGGTAGTATACCTGCCATATACCATGGTCTACTGCGGTTGACCGCAGCCGCGACAGTCCAGACGTAAAATATTTTCCTTTTTCGCGTAGGTGAAGGTATAATTGTTTTGGTCCGATCCTACTTGGTATATATACATGGAAAATGGTAATTTTGAGATGTTGGACACACTTTTGATATAATTTAGACTTAAGGAGGCTAAGGAGACCGGGGATTCGACCTAATGAGTCAAGAATACACTGGGAACAAGGCAGAGAATTCTTCTATGAGTTTTTTACTTCCTTCTTCCTATTTCCATTAATGGTTATGAATTCTAGTGTTGTATTTTTGCATATCAATATGAATAGCTAATTCATTTTCTAGTGTTTTGATGAAACCTTTTGTAGGATAAATTCTTGTTATGTTTTTTATATAATTGAGCAATTTGATTTATCTACTTGTTCAACTGCGTGTTTGTTATTGTTGATTGAATGGTCGTCAATTGACTGTGTCTATGTAGTGTGTACTACTTGTGAGAGAGTACATATTTAGGTAGTTGTTGAACAGTGTTACTCCTAACGTATGTGAGAAATCAATATTTTGTATTTAAAGGTAGGTTTAGAAATTACAAAGCATTGACGTGGTCATAAAGAGCGGTTAGATAAAGCCAACTAGCGAAGTTCGAGAGAATATATCTAGTAAATTATTGTAGTTGCTAGAGAAATAATTACGACACCTAAAGTGCTCACAGTCAGTAGAGAATACATTGGCGAAATTGTAGGAAACATAGCTAGAAGGATTCCGAAAACTGAGAAAATTATAACTCTAGACCTCTTAATTTAGTCTCCAACCCTTTGTCTCGTTAGTTGACAATTTTACCGTTTTCTAGTATTTACTAGTTAATTATTTAGAAATATAATTCTCAGTCTTTGTAATTTAGAAAATTACTCAAACTTGTCTTTTTATTGATATTAAACAGATATAGCTAAGCTTTAGTTCTCTATGGGATTCGAGTATTGACTTTTAGATTGAATTATATTTGCAGCGACTGCTTATCCTTTTTAGGACTAAAATTGGGCGTGATCAAATTTTGGTGCCATTGTCGGGGACCTCATGGTGTAGTTGTAGTTGTATATATTTCTAGGGTTCACTTTTAAACTTTTATTTTGTTCTGTTTTATTTTTTGTTTTTTTATAACTGTTGATTTGAGAAGCATCACATCTTGAAATTATGGGAATTTAGGTGTCGATAATTCTACTATTGATCTCCATTCATATTGTGAAGGAAACCATCCGTGGCAAAATTTTCAAAACATTTCTGCGAGCGAGTTATGTGCACAAACTCAATCTTATTTGTGGAATGTGTGTGATGTGTGTGGTGGTAAAAATGGTAACTTTCATGATTGTGCTTATATTTTTTATTTTTCCCTAACCCCTTACTATGACGATTCGACATTTTCTCTTGAAGTTAATAGGAACAAAAAAAACGGGAATGCGAACCTGAAGGAGATAAAAAATATGCTAGAGTGCTAACAAAACAATGAGAAACAATTGTGCATAGTAAGGCAAGTAGCAACTATTCGTAAGTTGGAGGCTCAATTGAGTCACGTGGTTGAAGCTTTTAATGCTCAGCAAGCCAATATTGAGGATATCAGCCAAGAAAAGCATGAATTTGAGGTGTTAATTAAGGAGGTCAGGATAGAACATCAACAACCTAGCCAACTACAATTTGAGGATGTCAATGTTGAAAAAGTGAGACTAGAGTGAGGATATAAATTTTGTTGACTCTAATATCATTGATGTTGAGGATGTTGAAAGTCCTAAAGTTCGTGTGTTTGAGTGCATTGGTCCACACCCCAAGCATTTTCACATATTGTGTTTGGACGATGAGATATAAATGGAGTCATCCGAACCAATTGAAGGATCAAGGAATGAGTGCATATATTCTAGAATTCTTCTTGCTAGAAAGTGAGGATTACATACCTCATACAAAGGCCAATGAGTGCAAAATATTACATTATTTCAGTTAGATTCGTTCCACCGCCCCAAGAGCATAACCATAAGCTTGAAGCAAAACTTGGGGTTCAATTGATAAGCTCGAGGTGGAGGCAAAAATTGATTCGAGTCGTGTCGCGACATTAAATCAAGCTCTTGTTGGGAGGCAACCCAGCTTTATTTATTTCTTTGATTTTTTTTAATTGTATTATTTTTGTAGTATCAATTTTTTATTTCTAGGAGCATGGGAAGCAAAGGTATTGGAAGGATGCAATAACAAACCAAATGGTTGGAACTAAGTGTGAGGTACTCGCAAGGACCAAGCTTGGAAGAAGTCTGAGTATCCCATGAGTTGTTAATCATGCGGCTTTTGGCCTACCAGGGAGTCTCTTTTACCTTTTTATTAGTTATGATATGCATTGGGGACAATGCACAATTTTAAGTGTGGGGTGAGGAGATTGTCTGGTGACTTTCTATGCTATTTTAGTTGTGTTAGTTTAATTGAATAATTTTTTTTGAAATAGAAAAGATTGAACTTTTCCCGACGATGGATCTATTAGACAATTTTCTTGAGGGATTTAAGTCTAAAGAAAATAAAAAGATTTTCTTTGTAGGTAGTGTAATAATTCTCCGTTGGTTTTTCTTTGTGTTGCGGTTCTTTTTCAAGAGTTTTATTTAAACTGGGTGTAGTAAGTTATTTTTTGGGAGTAGGAGCCATTGTGTTTTATTTTGAATTGAATCAATATCTCTTGACTTTGTTATGCCTTGAGAATAGTGAGTACTTGGTTCTGACACTTAGGCTCAATTTTTGACTCTTGTATAATATCTTAAATTTTATGATCTTAAATGTGCTTAGCTGTTTTGACTAGAGTGTCTTGATAAAACCAAACCTGAGTGAGTTATGTGCCATGTGTGTGTAAGGATTTGTTATATTTTGTGCATTGTACTTAATGCCTAGAACTTGCCTTGTGTGTTCGCAAAGAGAAATAGTAGTTTCATTCAGTCTTGAAAGTGATATAGGCATGCCAAATATGCATATTTTACCCACCTAGTTGTTATGTATCGTAGTTAACCCACTTGAGCCTGTAATCTTGTTTCTTTGACAACAACATTACAAGCCTTACACATTTGTTTGAATTAATCATTTATTTGAATCTTTTAACCTCTCATGAGCACTTGGATTATTATGAACTATATAAAAATTAAAGTGTGAGGTGGTTGGTTTGGCTTTTGAATGGAACTAATGAAATAAGGAGAAAGGTGCACTATTTTGAAAAAGTAAGAGCCACTTAAAATGGAAAAAAATAGTTGGATTGCCGTGGAAAAAAATTTATTGATAAGTGGTGGCTCTTGATGTAAGTGCGCTTAAAGAAGAATGGGGTAATATACATTGATGTGAAGGAAGAGTTTTGATTTGACATAAGTATTGGGTTCGAATGTTAAATTATATGTATTAAAGTGCTTAGGGAGGTGTAGTCACTCTTATACCTAAATGTATCCTACCCGTCCCGTAGCTACATTACAATCAAATAATGTCCTAATTGATCATAGATTGAATGAGCTCGACTAGTATAGTAATACACTACGGGCAAGCTTATGGTGCATTTTTTGCTGCATATGAATGCTATTTTTGAGAGTGATCGAATTCTTTCTATCTTGAGTTCCTAAGTGTTCTTAAGTGTTATTGTGTGGAACTAGTCTCTTTTATTGTGTGAGGGCACTTTATTCACGAAGGAAAGGTAATGTCATTAACCTCTATGATAGAGTAAGTGGGTGAGATGTGAATAATGTGTGGTACTTGTGAGTCAAATCTTGACGTGAGATGTTACGCTTTTGTGCTTAGCCTATTTTAAATACTATTGATATGATGAGTTAGGAGAACTGTTTAAAAATGTCGTGCCTAGAAATAAAAGTATGATTTGATTGCTCGAGAACGAGCAATGGCTTAAGTGTGGGATGTTGATGATAGGCTATAATTATGTATTTTAGTCGATTGTTAAACTCCAATTTAATGCACTTTAGTTGAGTTTGTGCTTTAATCGCTCGTGTTTTGCACTAACAGTGTGTTTTATGCTTTGTAAGAGCGATTCCGAGCTAAATAGATGTTATGGAATGAATTCAAATGATTTGGAGCTTTAAATTCTGAGTAAAAGCTCACGAAATTAATCCGAGATCGTATTCGGGGATCAACCGATGATAGAGCAACAAAACGAAGAATCGAGTAGGCATATTGTACACTGTCTAGTAAAATGCACATAACTTTTTGTTGAAAAATCCATTTTGTCTCCACAATATATGGTTGAAAATATAATTCAAATGTTATAAATTTTATGTGTTACATTTTTTCAAATTCCAAATAAAACAGGGTGAAAAATATGGTCGAAACCGCGACTGCGGACCTGAGGCGGGTTGAGGCAGTATACCTGCCATGTACCGTGGTCTACCACTGCTGTGGTTGTCCAAACGTGAAATATTGTCCTTTTCCGCGTAGGAGAAGATATAATTTTTTGGGCCCGACCCTACTTGGTATATATACATGGAAAAAAGTTATTTTTGAGAGGTTGTACGGACTTTTGACATAATTTAGACCTAATAAGGCTAAGGAGACCAGGAATTGGACCTAAGGAGTCAAAAACACACTGGGAGTAAGGAGGAGAATTCTTCTACGAATTTTTCACTTCCTTCTTCCTATTTCCATTGTTGGTTATGAATTCAAGTATTGTATTTTTGCATACTATTAATAGCTAATTCGTTTTCTAGGGTTTTGATGGAACCTTTTGTAGGAATATATAATTAAGTCATTGGATTTCTCTACTTGTTCAACTACATGTTTGTTATTTTTGATTGAATGGTCGTCAATTGACTGTGCCTATTTAGTGTGTATTGCTTGAAAGAGAGTATATTTTAGGTAGTTGTTGAACAATATTACTCCTAACGTATGTGAGAAATCAATATATTGGGTTTAAAGGTAGGTTTAAAATAACAAAGCATTGACGTGATCATAATGAGCGGTTAGACAAAGCCAACTAGCGTAGTTCGAGCTAATATGTCTAGTAAATTATTGTAGTTGCTCGAGAGAGAATTATGGCACATAAAGTGCTCGCGATTAGTAGAGATTACATTGGCGAAATTGTAGGGAACATAGCTAGAAGGATTCCGACAATTGGGGAAATTATAACTCTAGATCTCCTTAATTTAGTCTCCAACCCTTTATCTCGTTAGTTGATAATTTTACCGTTTTCTAGTATTTGCTAGTTAATTAGTTAGAAATATAATTTTGAATCTTTATAATTTAAAAAATTATTCAAACTTGTCTTTTTAGTGATATTAAACAGATATAGCTAAGCCTTAGTTTTCTGTGGGATTCGAATCCGGACTTTTAGACTATATTATATTTGCAGTGACTGCTTATCCTTTTAGGACTAGAGTTGGGAGTGATCAATACATGTTGTATATATTCATTGTACAAATTAATACAATTGCGCAAATGAATACAGTTGATACATGTTGTATTCGGTGCATGAACAAACAAAGTTGACACATGTTATATTCAGTATGCGTTTGAATATAAATACAAACTAAGCTGGTAACAATTGAACAATAGCTACTAATAATAATTAGATAAATTATATATTAGATCTAAACTATAATGCTTTATTAAAATTCATCGTTGCACAACAAGATCTTGAGAATCATTCCGTAAAAATGGTGTGGGTTGGCCTGTATTTCAACCTTGATTAATATTTAACTACCATTTGAAATATAATTATAGAATAATTAATTCCTCATTAAAATAAGCCTTAAATGATTGTTTTACTATTTACTCTTCATCTCATTCATCATACCCAAAACAATATTTACGAAATAATGGTAGATTTTCAAAGATTTCCAACTCTTTCAATTTTAAAACAAACGTAAATAAGTCATGTTATCCATGCTCAACCATTTCCAATTGAGAGTTAGGCAACAACTTAAAGATTAAAAAAAATCCAATTGGTAGAGTCCTGGACTTCTACTTTTATAAATTCGAACTCCATGATATTATTTTGGAATTTTAAATTGAAAAATCAAATTCAAGGATGATGTGCCAGAGTCAAGCTCATGAATTGTCACGACCCGGATTTTCCCCCAACATCGGGATCGTGATGGCGCCTACTCGTGGTAGCTAGGCAAGCCACTGTATTCATACTATCCTGTTTTTAACACAATTTTAATTAAATAAATGCGGAATACTTTATCGAAATGGATATAACAAATCACAAAGTGAAAATTATACTGAAATCCTCTACCCAAGACGTGGAGTCACCAACTCACAAACTACTATGAAATACTACACATAAAAGTCTGAAGGAAATATAACATAATACTGTTTGTCTCGGAACAACGAGACTACAGCTATTAACATAAATAGAGAAAGAGACGCCGGGCCTGCGGACGTCTGCAAGCTACCTCGGTCTCAAATGTGATCAACTCCCACGCAATCTATTTACTGCTGCCGCTGCTCCTGATCGTAACCTGGACCTGTGCAAAAACGCACAGAAGTGTAGCATCAGCACAACCGACCCCATGTGCTGGTAAGTGCCTGGCCTATCCCAGCGAAGTAGTGACAAGCCTAGGACCAGACACCTACATAAACCTGTGCAATTCAATATATATATGTGTGTACCACAAAATAACAAGAAATAATCAAGTATTATCACAATAAGCAATATCTTAAAGAATTCAACAAGTAACCACAGTTAATAATTTCGCAAGGAAAATCAAGTGTAATGTAAACACAAGTAATATCAATTCAAGGAATAGCAAACAGTTGCACGGCATCACCCTTCGTGCTTTTACTCTCGTCCTCACCAAGTAAACAAATAGAGTACACGGCATCACCCTTCGTGCTTTATCACTCTTCCTCACCCAAATAACAATCAAATAAGTTCACAAGGAAAAACAAGGTGTAATGGAAACACAAGTAATATCAAGTCAAGAAATGGCAAATAGTTGCACGGTATCAACCAAATAAAATATAATGGAAAAACAAGTAATATTAATTCAAGAAATAGCAAGCAATTGCACGGCATCACCCTTCGTGCTTTTACTCTCATCCTCACCGGATAGACAAATAAAGTACACGGCATCACCCTTCGTGCTTTTACTCTCATCCTCACATTCATAGTACGGCATGATCCTTCGTACATGGTTCAATAACAGGGCACGGCATGATCCTTCGTGCATAATCAATAAATAAACATGGCACGGCATTAACCTTCGTGCATAAATAAATAAAACATGGCACGGCATCACCCTTCGTGCATTATCACTCTTCCTCACCCAAATAACAATCACAGTTAAGGGTAAAGAAAGAAACAATAATTCATAATCCGTCCCATCAAGGGCAATCAATAATAATCTTCACAACAAGTCCCAACAAGGGAGAACAATAACAATTCATCTGTAATATATCTCAAAATAATCATTTTCCAACGACTCACGGTCATACTAGACGCCAATGTATGGATGCTCGTCACCACAGCCCATACACCGCACTCGATCACATAACACATAGCACATAATCCTATTCCCTCAAGCTAGGATAGAACAAACACTTACCTCGAATGCTTATGAACAATTCAATCCGTGGAAATGTCTTTTCTTTCAATTTGGCTCCAATCCAACCGTATCTATACACAATTGATTTAATATCATCAATTCTACTCAACAAACTAATTCTTAATACCAAATAACACTTTTACAACATTCTCGCCATGAATAGTAAATTTCAACCCCGGGCCCACATGGTCGGAATTCGGGGTTAGGACCAAAATCCGGTTACCCATCCCCCACGAGTTCATGTATATAATTTGTTTCAAAATCGGACCTCAATTCGAGGTCCAATTCCCCAATTTATGAAAAACCCTATTTTCTAACAAAAACAAGAATTTTACCATGAAAATCATTGATTTCTTATGAAAACATGTTTATTGATGTTAGGAATTGAAAGAATTAAGTAAAAAGTGACTTACAATCGTTTTGATGAAGAAGAAATCCTTGAAGAGTCGCAAATGGGTGTTTTGGTTTTGTGAAAAATGAAGAAATGATTGAAATTCGTGTTTTTCAGGTCTCTGTGTTCGCATTTGCGAACATGGGTTCGCAATTGCGAACCCCGACCAATTTCTGGAGTTTGAAAAATAAGCTAAGGGTGGAAAGTTCGCATTTGCGAACATTTGTTCGCATTTGCGAACAGCTCGCATTTGCGAACTAATGTTCGCATTTGCGAACACATGCTGTACAAGGCATTGTTCGCATTTGCGAACAATGGTTCGCATTTGCGAACCAAGGCAGTCACTGAGACGTTCGCATTTGCGAACAATGGTTCGCATTTGCGAACCAAGGCAGCACTGGGGACCTTCGCAAATGCGAACAATTGTTCGCATTTGCGAACAAGGCTGGCTTCGCATTTGCGATCAATTGTTCGCATTTGCGAGCCTTGCCTTACATTGTCCCCTTCGCAATTGCGAGAAATTCTTCGCAATTGCGAAGCCAACAGCTGGGTGAAAAAAACCAGCAGTTCAAAATTCAGAATTTCATCCAACGGCCTATCAAATCTTTACCCGAGCCCCCGGGCTCCAAACCAAACATGTACACAACCTCAAAAACACATTATGGACTTGTTCGTGCGATCATATCGCCAATATCACCTCGTTTTAATCAAATCGAGCCTCAAACTCATGATTTTCATACTTTTGATTTTCAAAACTTCTTAACTTGGAACTCAAGGTCCAAAACATCTCAAAGGACATCCAAATGTCACCAAACTTTACAGAAATCACATATATAATATTTAAGACTTGTACCGGGCGTCGGAACCAAAATACGAGCCCGATACCAAGGTCTATTAATTTATTTCCTTTAATAATTGCATCAAAAACAATTTCACATAAAAATTCATAACTTGGGCTCTAGGCCTCGAATTCGACTCCGGACACATGTCCAAGTCCCATATTTTCCTACGGACCTCTCGGGACCATCCAATCTCGGGTCCGGATCCGTTTACCAAAAATGTTGACCGAAGTCAACCATATCAATATTAATATCATTTTTATCCAAATTTCTCATAGAATTCATATTTTCTATCACAAAATCTTTCCGGCTACATGCTCGGATCGTGCACGTAAATCGAGGCAACATAGAATGAGGTTTTCAAGGCCTCGGAAGCTCGAAATTATTAATAAAATAAGTGATGACCCTTTGGGTCGTCACAATCTCCACCTCTAAAACAACCGTTCGTCCTCGAACGGACAAAAGAAAGAAGTACCGAGTCAGGAAACAAGTGTGGGTAACGGCTCCGCATATCAGACTCGGACTCCCAGGTCGATGCCTCAGGAGGCTGACCTCTCCACTGAACACGCACAGAAGGATAACTCTTCGACCTCAACCGTCGAACCTGCCGGTCTAGAATAGCCACCGGCTCCTCCTCGTAAGATAGATCATTGTCCAATTGGACAATACTGAAGTCTAACACATGTGTGGGATCGCCGTGGTATCTCCGAAGCATAGATACGTGAAAAACCGGATGCACGGCTGATAAGCTAGGCGGCAAAGCTAATCTGTAAGCCACCCCTCCCACTCTGTCTAGAATCTCAAATGGGCCAATATACCTAGGGCTGAGCTTGCCCTTCTTCCCAAACCTCATCACTCCCTTCATAGGCGACACTCGGAGCAATACTCGTTCACCAACCATGAAATCTACATCTCGAACTTTACGATCCGCATAAGTCTTTTGCCTAGACTGAGCTGAACGCAATCTCTCCTGAATAGTCTTGACCTTATCCAAGGCCTCCTGAACTAAGTCTGTTCCTAACAACCGAGCCTCTCCCGGTTCAAACCATCCAACTGGTGATCGACATCGCCTACCATACAACGCCTCATACGGAGCCATCTGGATGCTAGATTGGTAACTGTTATTGTAGGCGAACTCTGCTAATGGTAGAAACTGGTCCCACGAGCCTCCGAAATCAATAACACAGGCTCGAAGCATGTCCTCAAGAATCTGAATAGTCCTCTCTGACTGGCCATCCGTCTGAGGATGAAATGCTGTACTCAACTGAACCTGGGTGCCTAACTCCTGCTGAACCGCTCTCCAGAACCGCGAGGTAAACTGCGTACCCCGATCGGAGATAATAGATACTGGCACCCCATGGAGACGAACAATCTCCCTAATGTAAACCTCCGCTAACCTCTCCGACGAGTAGGAGACGGATACTGGAATAAAGTGTGCTGACTTGGTCAGCCTATCAACAATGACCCAAATAGCATCAAATTTCCTCCGAGTCAAAGGAAGTCCAGTAACGAAGTCCATAGTGATCCGCTCCCATTTCCACTCGGGAATTTCAATCCTCCGGAATACACCACCAGGTCTCCGGTGCTCATATTTCACCTGCTGACAATTTAGACACCGAGCGACATACACAACGATATCTTTCTTCATTCCGCGCCACCAATAGTGTTGCCGTAAGTCCTGGTACATCTTCGCGGCGCCTAGGTGAATAGAATACCGCGAACTGTGGGCCTCTGCTAAGATCAACTCTCGAATTCCTTCGACATTGGGCACACAAACTCGACCATGCAATTTCAATACCCCATCATCATCTAGATTTACCTGTGTGGCACCTCCCCGCTGTACTGTATCTCTCAACTCACGCAAATGAGGATCATCAAATTGCCTCTCACGGATCCGCTCTAATAATGAAGAACGAGCGACCGTGCAGGCTAACACCCTGCTAGGCTCAGAAATGTCTAATCTCACGAACCGGTTGGCTAAGGCCTGGACATCTAGAGCTAATGGTCTCTGATTGACCGGAATATATGCAAGACTACCCATGCTGGCATACTTTCTACTCAATGCATCGGCCACCACATTGGCCTTACCCGGGTGATATAATATAGTAACATCATAGTCTTTTAGCAACTCTAACCATCTCCGCTGTCGTAGATTCAACTCCTTCTGTTTGAACAAGTACTGTAAGCTTTTGTGATCAGTGTACACCTCACATGTCACACCATATAGATAATGCCTCCGGATCTTTAAGGCATGAACCACTGCTGCTAATTCAAGATCATGAACTGGATAATTCTTCTCATGTATCTTTAACTGCCTCGAAGCATAAGCGATAACCTTACCATCCCGCATCAATACCGCTCCAAGCCCTGTACGAGATGCGTCACAATAAACTGTATAAGGCCCTGCACCCGTAGGTAGTATCAACACTGGTGCGGTGGTCAAGGCTGTCTTGAGCTTCTGAAAGCTCGCCTCACACTCCTCTGACCACTGGGACTGGACACCCTTCTGGGTCAACCTGGTCATCGGGGCTGCAATGGAAGAAAACCCCTCTACAAATCGACGGTAGTAACCTGCCAATCCCAAGAAACTCCGGATCTCAGTCACTGAAGCTGGTCGAGGCCAATTCTGGATCGCCTCAATCTTCTTTGGTTCCACTTGAATACCTTCCACTGATACAATGTGACCCAAAAATGCTACCGAACTCAACCAGAACTCACATTTTGAAAATTTGGCATATAGCTGATTATCCTTCAGAGTCTGAAGAACCACTCTGAGGTGCTGCTCGTGCTCTTCCTGGCCGCGGGAGTATACCAGGATGTCATCTATGAAGACTATCACGAACAGATCTAAGTAAGGCCTGAATACCCGATTCATCAACTCCATGAATGCTGCTGGGGCATTGGACAACCCGAAGGACATGACCAAGAACTCATAATGCCCATATCTAGAGCGAAAGGTCGTCTTAGGAATGTCAGCCGCCCTGATCTTCAGCTGATGGTAGCCTGACCTCAAGTCTATCTTAGAGAATACCCTCGCTCCCTGGAGCTGGTCAAACAAATCATCAATCCTCGGCAGTGGATATTTATTTTTAATAGTCACCTTGTTTAACTGCCGTAATCAATACACATTCGCATCGAGCCATCCTTCTTCTTTACAAATAATACAGGTGCTCCCCAGGGGGAAACACTGGGCCTGATAAAACCCTTCTCAAGAAGGTCCTGCAACTGATCTTTCAACTCTTTTAGTTCCGGCGGGGCCATACGATAGGGTGGAATAGAGATGGGCTGAGTGCCCGGTGCCAAATCAATACAGAAGTCAATATCCCTGTCGGGTGGCATGCCCGGCAGGTCTGAAGGAAAAACCTCAGGAAACTCCCGTGCAATAGGGACTGAATCAATGGAAGGAACTTCTGCGCTGGAATCACGAACATAAGCCAAATAAGCTAGACACCCTTCTCGACCATACGTCGAGCCTTAACATAAGAAATAACAGTGCGAACGGAGTGGCTTGAGGTACCCTTCCACTCTAATCGGGGTGATTCTGGCAAGGCTAAGGTGACAGTCTTAGCATGACAATCAAGAATAGCATGGTATGGGGACAACTAGTCCATCCCCAAAATGACATCAAAATCTACCATATCCAAGAGCAACAGATCAACACGGGTCTCAAGACCCCCAAATATAACTACGCACGAACGATGCACCCGATCGACTACAATGGAGTCACCCACTGGTGTAGCCACATAAACTGGAATATCTAGAGCATAGCTGGGCACAGCCAAATACGGTGCGAAGTAGGAAGACACATAGGAATATGTAGATCCAGGGTCAAATAATACTGAAGCACCTCCGCCACACACAAGAATAGTACCTGTAATCACAGCATCTGATGCCTCTGCCTCTGGCCTGGCTGGTAAAGCATAGAATCGGGGATCTGCACCTCCCCTCTGAGCTGCGTCTCTAGGACGACCATCAACTGGCTGACCTCTACCTCTGGCTGGACGGTCTCGACCTCTACAGTCTCGACCTCCACCTCTATAATATCTACCCCCGCCTCTGGCTGGCTGGGCAGGCTGAGGGTCAGCTGGGGCCTCGAATCATAGGACGAGGACCCCGCTGCTGAGAGTTGCCCGCTGCTCGAGGGCAATACCTGATAAAATGACCTGGGTCACCACAACCGTAGCAACTCGTAGACTGATAGGGTTGTTGGCCCTGACGACCTGAGTGGCCTCCACGAACACTCTGAAGAGGCTGAGCATTAATAGGAGGCTGGTCTGAATAATGCCCCCGAAAACCAAGATCACCTGGTCCACCCTGTGAAGCCTGAAGGGCGGAATGAAAAGGCCTGGAAGACTGGCCTCTATCAAAGGATTCTCTGCTACCAGAGGAAGAACCACCAAACCTGCCTGGATGACGAGGCCTTTTATCTGAAGAATAACCGCCTCCCCTAGCAAGAGCCATCTCAACTCTGCGTGCTGCATTAGCTGCCTCCTGAAATGATATGTCACTCCCCACGCCCATAGCCATCCGGAGTCTAATCGGATGATTAAGCCCATCTATAAACTTGCGGACCCTCTCCCGCTCAGTGGGAAGTATCACCATTGCATGACGAGCCAAGTCGATAAATCTCGTCTCATACTGTGTAACTGTCATAGTGCCCTGATGGAGGCGCTCAAACTGCCTCCGAAGTACATCCCTCTGAGTAGCAGGGAGAAACTTCTCCATAAATAGTTCCGCAAACTGGTCCCATGATAGAGCTGGGGACCCTGCTGGTCGAGTCAGGCAATAATCTCTCCACCAAGTCTTGGCGAATCCTGCAAGTCTGAAGGTACAGAAATCAACTCCGTTTGTCTCCACGATCCCCATAGTCTTGAGAATCTCATGGCAACTGAATAAAAAGTCCTGAGGATCCTCTGATGCGGCTCCACCGAATGTAGTGGTAAATAGCTTGGAGAACCGATCAAGCCTCCATAACGAATCAGAAGTCATGGCCGCTCCATCGCCGGCATGAGCTGTGGTACCTGACTGAGTGGCCACAGCTGGCTGGATTACTGGTGCCTGAGGCTGAGGAGCTACTGGCTCCGGAGTATGAGCAATAGGAGTCTGGGCCCCTCCTCCAGCCTGAGAAGTAGCTGGGGCAACTGATAATAGACCCGCTCTGGCGATGCTATCCATAAATCCCGCTATTCTGACCAAAGCATCCCGGAGATCCGGGGTAATCAAAGCCTCTCCCGGGACCTGAGCTGGGCCCGCTGGAGCTGCTGGAACCGGAACCTCCTCATCAATCTCAATATGAGGCTCCACCTCTGGGGTAGCTGCCTGGGGCTGAGCTCTACCCCTACCACGGCCTCTAGTACGGCCTCAGCCCCTGCCCCTCACAGGAGCTGTCTGGGGCTCAGGCTGCTGGTCAACGGACGAAGAAGTGCGTGTCCTTACCATCTGCGAAAGGACAGAATAGAAATTCAATCAGGTAATTGAGGAACAAGTCGCACGACAAGAAAGAACAAATGAGAGACTTTTTCCTAACTCAATAGACTCTGGAGGACAAGTACGGACGTCTCCGTACCTACCTCTCAAACTCTACTAAGCTTGTTCGTGAGTGGTGAGACCTATGTAACCTAGAGCTCGATACCAACTTGTCACGACCCGGATTTTCCCCCAACATCGGGATCGTGATGGCGCCTACTCGTGGTAGCTAGGCAAGCCACTGTATTCATACTATCCTGTTTTTAACACAATTTTAATTAAATAAATGCGGAATACTTTATCGAAATGGATATAACAAATCACAAAGTGAAAATTATACTGAAATCCTCTACCCAAGACGTGGAGTCACCAACTCACAAACTACTATGAAATACTACACATAAAAGTCTGAAGGAATTATAACACAATACTGTTTGTCTCGGAACAACGAGACTACAGCTATTAACATAAATAGAGAAAGAGACGCCGGGCCTGCGGACGTCTGCAAGCTACCTCGGTCTCAAATGTGATCAACTCCCACGCAATCTATTTACCGCTGCTGCTGCTCCTGATCGTAACCTGGACCTGTGCAAAAACGCACAGAAGTGTAGCATCAGCACAACCGACCCCATGTGCTGGTAAGTGCCTGGCCTATCCCAGCGAAGTAGTGACAAGCCTAGGACCAGACACCTACATAAACCTGTGCAATTTAATATATATATGTGTGTACCACAAAATAACAAGAAATAATCAAGTATTATCACAATAAGCAATATCTTAAAGAATTCAACAAGTAACCACAGTTAATAATTTCGCAAGGAAAATCAAGTGTAATGTAAACACAAGTAATATCAATTCCAGGAATAGCAAACAGTTGCACGGCATCACCCTTCGTGCTTTTACTCTCGTCCTCACCAAGTAAACAAATAGAGTACACGGCATCACCCTTCGTGCTTTATCACTCTTCCTCACCCAAATAACAATCAAATAAGTTCACAAGGAAAAACAAGGTGTAATGGAAACACAAGTAATATCAAGTCAAGAAATGGCAAATAGTTGCACGGTATCAACCAAATAAAATATAATGGAAAAACAAGTAATATTAATTCAAGAAATAGCAAGCAATTGCACGGCATCACCCTTCGTGCTTTTACTCTCATCCTCACCAGATAGACAAATAAAGTACACGGCATCACCCTTCGTGCTTTTACTCTCATCCTCACATTCATAGTACGGCATGATCCTTCGTACATGGTTCAATAACAGAGGGCACGGCATGATCCTTCGTGCATAATCAATAAATAAACATGGCACAGCATTAACCTTCGTGCATAAATAAATAAAACATGGCACGGCATCACCCTTCGTGCATTATCACTCTTCCTCACCCAAATAACAATCACAGTTAAGGGTAAAGAAAGAAACAGTAATTCATAATCCGTCCCATCAAGGGCAATCAATAATAATCTTCACAACAAGTCCCAACCAGGGAGAACAATAACAATTTCATCCGTAATATATCTCAAAATAATTATTTTCCAACGACTCACGATCATACTAGACGCCAGTGTATGGATGCTCGTCACCACAGCCCATACACCGCACTCGATCACATAACACATAACACATAATCCTATTCCCTCGAGCTAGGATAGAACAAACACTTACCTCGAATGCTTATGAACAATTCAATCCGTGGAAATGTCTTTTCTTTCAATTTGGCTCCAATCCAACCGTATCTATACACAATTGATTTAATATCATCAATTCTACTCAACAAACTAATTCTTAATACCAAATAACACTTTTACAACATTCTGCCATGAATAGTAAATTTCAACCCCGGCCCACATGGTCGGAATTCGGGGTTAGGACCAAAATCCGGTTACCCATCCCCCCACGAGTTCATGTATATAATTTGTTTCAAAATCGGACCTCAATTCGAGGTCCAATTCCCCAATTTATGAAAAACCCTATTTTCTAACAAAAACAAGAATTTTACCATGAAAATCATTGATTTCTTATGAAAACATGTTTATTGATGTTAGGAATTGAAAGAATTAAGTAAAAAGTGACTTACAATCGTTTTGATGAAGAAGAAATCCTTGAAGAGTCGCAAATGGGTGTTTTGGTTTTGTGAAAAATGAAGAAATGACTGAAATTCGTGTTTTTCGGGTCTCTGTGTTCGCATTTGCGAACATGGGTTCGCAATTGCGAACCCCGACCAATTTCCGGAGTTTGAAAAATAAGCTAAGGGTGGAAAGTTCGCATTTGCGAACATTTGTTCGCATTTGCGAACCAGGCTCCTTCGCATTTGCGAAGAAGGCTTCGCATTTGCGCGTTTGCGAACAATGGTTCGCATTTGCGAACCAAGGCAGTCACTGGGACGTTCGCATTTGCGAACAATGGTTCGCATTTGCGAACCAAGGCAGCACCGGGGACCTTCGCAAATGCGAACAATTGTTCGCATTTGCGAACAAGGCTGGCTTCGCATTTGCGATCAATTGTTCGCATTTGCGAGCCTTGCCTTACATTGTCCCCTTCGCAATTGCGAGAAATTCTTCGCAATTGCGAAGCCAACAACTGGGTGAAAAACCAGCAGTTCAAAAATTCAGAATTTCATCCAACGGCCTATCAAATCTTTACCCGAGCCCCCGGGCTCCAAACCAAACATGTACACAACCTCAAAAACACATTATGGACTTGTTCGTGCGATCATATCGCCAATATCACCTCGTTTTAATCAAATCGAGCCTCAAACTCATGATTTTCATACTTTTGATTTTCAAAACTTCTTAACTTGGAACTCAAGGTCCAAAACATCTCAAACGACATCCAAATGTCACCAAACTTTACAGAAATCACATATATAATATTTAAGACTTGTACAGGGCGTCGGAACCAAAATACGAGCCCGATACCAAGGTCTATTAATTTATTTCCTTTAATAATTGCATCAAAAACAATTTCACATAAAAATTCATAACTTGGGCTCTAGGCCTCAGGAATTCGACTCCGGACACATGTCCAAGTCCCATATTTTCCTACGGACCTCTCGGGACCATCCAATCTCGGGTCCGGATCCGTTTACCAAAAATGTTGACCGAAGTCAACCATATCAATATTAATATCATTTTTATCCAAATTTCTCATAGAATTCATATTTTCTATCACAAAATCTTTCCGGCTACATGCTCGGATCGTGCACGTAAATCGAGGCAACATAGAATGAGGTTTTCAAGGCCTCGGAAGCTCGGAAATTATTAATAAAATAAGTGATGACCCTTTGGGTCGTCACATGAATATCAGTACATCGCGCTAAGTTCAAACTTATATGAGAACTACGAAAGAATGAAGCATTCTGGACGAGGTCTTGCTGGGCGGGAAGCTCCAATTGAAATCTTTTGACAAAGCCTTGTTAGATTTGATGCAACACTTAGGCACCAATATAAAAGCATGAGTCTTGTCATGTTCTCTGTCTAAACAATTTGAATTAGAAAAGGACAAATTTAAATAATACAAGAGATTTTTACGTTGAAAACATCATTGCTCAAGAGAGAAAAAATTACAATTTAACTCTGAAATTTGTCTCAACAAAATTTCACTAAAACAATGAGTAATTTCAGGTTACAAACTCTTATAATCTAAGAGACTAAATCCTAGTCACTTGGCTCCCTACAACCACCTTGATTGGAGCAAAGCGCTCAAGCTAACTCTAGCCCAAGACTTGAATTCTCTTACAAAGAAAAACTTCTCGGGAGTGCTTCTTAACTAAGCAAATATGATTGTAATTTTGAAACATCTATTACAAGATTTTGACAAACTAAAGGACGAGAGGAATCTTCAATATATATCAAGGCTTGGTTCTTCAGTATGATCTCTCTCTCTTGCTCTCGCAATTTACTTCTTGCTTCGTGGTCTCTCAACGTAGGTTCTCTCTCTGTTAAGAAGACAATCCCAAAGTGTATATAGACACATTTAGCCGTAAGGTTTAGAAAAAAATAAGGAAACTACAAAGGTGTAACGATCCGACCGATTGTTTTGAGTGTTATAGCTTTGTTCCCCTATTTACTGCTTATTCTTTGCTCAATTGTCGATATGTGACTTGCCGGGATAATTGATTTTGATTTTAGGGATGTTTCGAAATAAGTTGAGACACTTAGTCTCAAGGTTGGAAGCTTAAGTTGAAAAGGTTGACCGGATTTAACTTATATGTAAATAGATCCGAAATAAAGTTTTGATGGTTCCGATAGCTTTGTTGGTTGATTTCAGACTTATGAATATGTCTGGATAGTGATTTGAAGGTCCGTAGTTGATTTTGGCTTGAAATGGCGGAACTTGGAAAATTAGAAGTTTTGGAAATTGAGAAGTTTGATCGAGAGTTGACTTTGTGGTTACCGATCTCGGATTTAGGTTTCGTAAGTTAGAACATGTATGTTATATCATTTATGACTTGTGTACGAAATTTGAGGTCAATCGGAGTTGATTTGATTGTGTTGGCATCAAATATAGAAGTTATGAGTTCATAAGTTCATTAGGCTTGAATTGGGATTATTTTATATGTTGTTTGATGTAATTTAAATCCTCGACTAAGTTTGTATGATGTTTTAGAACTTGTTGGTATATTTAGATGGGTTCCCGCGGGCCTCCGGTGAATTTAGATGGTTAACGGAGTGAACTAGGACTTTGAAGCATGTTGGTGTTGTGTGTTATAGTTTCCTACTATGTGACCGTGTGGATAGGTCCGCAATCACTAAGGGTTGTTGGTCACTAACGGGAATTTGTTCTACACGATCGTAAGGTGAGATCTCCGATCGCGTAGCATGAGCAGTTAATGTATCGCAAATGCGTGGGCGTAGCCTCGATCGCAAAAAGGAAATGAGGCAAGAGCTGGTCACGAGCTTTGTTCTTCGCGATCTCGTGAAAAAGGCCGCAATCACATAGGTCTGAAGAGTCAGTGCTTCACCGTCGCATGGATTTTTATGCGGTCGCGTAGAACTAAGTTCTGGGGCAGTTAAATTTGTGCTTCGCGATCGTGAAGCTTTTCCCACGATCGCGAAGAGGAGACAATTGGGCAGAATGTAAAGTCTAAAAGATGAGGGTTTGAGTTTATTCACAATTTGATTTTGGGAGGTCCGACTGAGGCGACTCTTGGAGAGATTTTCTAGGGAATGATTGGGGATTGTTACTTGATTTTAGTTAAATTACATAGATATATCTTTGATTTCATCTTTTAATTAGTGATTTTGATTGAAAATTTGGGAAAATAGAGAAAACTTCTTAGGCCAGAATTTGGGGTTTTGAACGAGATTTTGGTATCGGATTTGAGTAATTTTAATATGGTTGGAATCATTCTTGAATGAACGTTCGAATTTTGAAACTTTCACCAAATTTCAAAAAGTGGGCCCGGGGTTGACTTTTGAGTTGTCTTTTTGACTTTTGATTAAGAACTTAACTTTTTCATATGGAATTGATTCATATAGTTTGAGTTCACTGTATCAAATTATTTCTATCTAGATTCGTGGCATTTGGCAGCCGATTCGCGGGGCAAGGGCTTGTTGAAGCAGAGCTTTGCACGGTTTGAGGTAAGTAGCACTTCTAAACTTCGCTCTAAAGGTATGAATCCCTGAAATTACATGCTATGTGAATGGTGTTGATGTGATGTACATGCTAGGTGATGGGCGTGTGGGCGTGCACCGAAGTAGTTATGATTCAGTCAACCCGGTGGAACTGTGTAGCTATCTTATCTGAATATTTTTATTGTACGCTATGTGTTAGAGCAGTTGGGTTGTGGTTTATGTTATAAATCATGTTTAGGCTATATGTTGGTGCTCTTAGGACCCACAATGGTGGTTTTATGTTGTTGATTTATTTGCTTAATTTCACTTATGTACTCAGTTGCATTCATCATTACATTCATATCCCATTCTCTAGTATCATAGATTGTCACATCATGTACCATTGATTTGGGCTGCTTAGCATGAGTGTTGTGAGCCTGAGAGACTGGAAAGATTTATAACTGAGTGGTGCCGAGAGCTTGTTTGCAAGTGATATTTATGGGACCGAGCTACATGCCGCAACAGACTTTGTTGATTCACGATTGTCTTATTATAACGCTTGGGCTGATATACCCCTCTAAAGTCTGTACACCCACAATGAGCGCAGTTACTATCAATTTATGATAGGATTGAACTACGCCGCAACATGATTTATTAGCACTTGGGCTAGATTTGCCTCTGTACGGTGCTAAGTGATTGAGTGTGATGAGTGAGAACTAAGACATCCAGGTTGAGTACTCTGAAAGTGTGAGTATGCGATGCTTTCATTGTGTTACATCACCTACGACATACATATTGGCATGTAGGTATAGAGATGTCATATACCTCATATCATTCAGACTTGGCATATTTTACCTGTATTGAGTTTAATTGTTATACCCGGAAGCATGTCTACATTCACGTACTGTTACTTGAAATTATGAATTTTCTAAGATATTATTGGCATTTTTTTCTGTAAATTTCTGTACTGCTAGTTCTGTATGCGGGTTGTATTGTGCGAGCTCATCACTACCTTCACCCCAAATATTAGACTTGTTACTTATTGAGTTAGTAGTACTCACACCACACCCTGCAACTCGTGTGCAGATTCAGGTATTTTCGGGCACTGCGATTGCTAATTTTGGAGTTTTATCAGTTCGAAGATCATCGAGGTAGCTGCCTTGGCGGCCCCAGACCTCGACTCTCCTTCTTCCATCTCTCAGTTTCACTTATTCATCACTACGTTTTTAGACAATCTATTCATATGTTATTGTATAGATGCTTATGTACTCAGTGACATCCAGGTTTTGGGAAGCTCTGTATTGAGTTGCAACATTTTCATCTAGGTGACGCCCCGATTTTGGGAGAGATTTTATATTGAGTTGCAAATTTTATTCTTCTTTTAAAAAGTTTTCCTTAGTATTAACTGCTTCCGTATTTTTCAAAGCTTTTGTTATGTTGAAATGGTTGAGTAGTTGGCTTGCCTACTTCTATGATAGGAACCATCACGACGATTATGTTTTGGGTCGTGACTTTTAAGAAGAAAAGTTGCAAAACAAAATTTAAAAAATCACTTGTCGGGGTCATGATAAGTTGAAAAAAGTTGAATCCTAGAAGAGTGTTCTTGAGTTCGAGAAGGTGATTGCGAAGAAGAAGTGTTTTTGTGTGGAGAAGAAGCAATTATGTATCGTTGATATGTTGGGGTTTCATATTGTCCCAAAATATTATTTACTCATACAAGGTAGTGGTGGCCCGTGTCTACACGAGCCCAATATTATAGAAGGCAGAATAGTTGTTTCTATTTGGATGGCTTGCATATACGATAACATGAAATCGTAAAAAAAATAAGTTGGAGTATGTGACTGCATAATATCAAGTCAAGTACATATAACATTGCATATGTGTTGCTCCATATTATTTAGAGCATTTAGGAACAAAATATTTGCACGTTGTATGGTTACAAATGAATACTTTAATTACATTCATGGTAAGACTATTTACATTGACAAATGGTAATGTATTAATACAACCATAATGTTGTTGGTATGCACCTCTCTTGCATTGTTTGAAGAGACTCTGGTACCTGAACGTATAAGATGTGTGCATTAAATAGACAGAATAAGAGAGTTGACGTAGTTGGTTGCAGTTGATATATCATTTATAAAATTGTTTGTCATATACATTCATATTTTTACGTCAATATTGATTCCAAAAAATCAGTAGACATAACTTTAGCGTACTAAAAACGATTCTGCATATAAGAGAGTAGCAAGAACACACCAATATATCTTATAGTTGCATAGCAATAGAATGGACTGAAATGACAATAGAAAAAAGTAATAATTTTGGTAATGACGCGATACATGAAAAGTTTAGGCCTTAAATTAGTTGTTGAGTTAAAACATACCAAATCACTTTCTTCCAAAAATTTGTACAGTATTTCCTCAATCTTGAGTCAATTTACCTGACATAAAGGTTCGCTTGTAGAGAGCTATTTGATGTCATAAAAATAACTCAAATTGTTAACCTTAATTAATAAAAAAAGTACAACCAAAAGAAATTACAAAGGCTGCTTCATTGTGGTAGAGCATTACATAAATTGATGGGGAAAAAGATCATACATTAGAATTATTTTTCTACCTTCAAACACTTGAGAGAATAAATTGCCAAAATATCAATTTAATTCTCAAACAATATCACTTTAAAGGTCTAGATGATATGATCTATTAGGTGCGAATGATGTGAATTCCAAGATTTTTCAAAATGATTAAGTAAATAGTTGTCACAGATAATATATGGGTTTGACTCAATAAAATCTTTGTAATCTAGTCAGTTCTGATATATGGCTCTAAGAAGAGTGACCCATGTTCAATTTCAACCAGTGAGAAGTTGCACCAATGTTATATGTCTAACTCATAAAACCAAGACAGAGAAAATAAGAAAGAAAAAATATCACACAAAATCTTAAAAATTAATCGAATCAAATACAACAAATTATGTAAGATGCATTTAAATGATAACATAGATTTCCTACAACAAACCTTAAATAAGAGAAATTACCGTTTCACATATCAAATACGCATATCAAAGGGTGACAGATTTTGCAAAGCACTAGAGGGAAACCTGTTGATTAAGTAGGTGGGATCCACCCCAGCATTTGATAGGTAGTTTAGACTGAAATAAAAGTGCTCTTGATATTTCTAAACGGTGTGTGTGTTTCCTCTCAAGAACCCCATTCTGTTGAAGAAATAAGAAGAAATTTGAGAACTGGAACCTAGCTCAAATGCATTGTCAGACCTAATTGTTTGGACTTTAGAGTTAAAATGATCCTGGACCATGGAAACAAAAGCTTTGATAATAGAAAAAGCATTACTCTTACAGAAAAGTAAGTGTGTCCAAGTCACCCCTGAAAAGTATCAACAATAGTCAAGAATACTAAAACCATTATATGTCCTTGTATGTTAGGGACCCCATAGATCAATATGTACAAGTTAAAAAGAATAAGCAGACTTGATGGTGCTATATGAGAATGGGAGTTTTTGTTGTCATGTTAAGGGACAAACATGACAAATAAAGGATTGTTTTGAAGACAATTTGTCAGAAAGAACTGAAATAGATTTCATTCTATTAAATGGCATATGCTACAGTCTTACATGCCAGAAAAGATTAGCTTTATTAATAGAAGAAACATGATTACAAGTAGTGGTGCAAGCGCTGTAACCACATTTAAGAAATGAAGAAGTAGCTGAAATGGTATCTATAGATGAAACATACTACAATAAGAACTGAATGAATGACATACAATCCATTCGTAGCTCTATCAATTTTCAGTGGCCTTTTCCGAGAAGGGGCATGCACACAACAAGAAATATTGGTAAAAAGGGTTGTAATGTGAAAATGATCAACTGAGTATGGCAGAGAAACCAAATTGAATTGAAAAAGGGAACTAAAAGAATATTTGCTAAAATGAGATCAATATACAGTCTTAAAGGACCAGTGCAGTTGACTTTTACTTTGTAACTATTTAAAAGTGTTACTAAATAAGAAAATGTAAGGGTTGAATATTGTGTAGAAGATTTTTATATGGGGTCATATGATTGGTAGTTCATGAATCTAGAATCCAAGTATTAACCTTTAACTGAGAGGAACAACATAAAGTAACATAGTATACAACAAAGCTACAAAACACACCTACAAATGTTCCCATAGCAGAAGAGCCAATGCTAAGATCCTGAGTTGCAGCAGATATCTGAGACTGTTGAGGTAGACTCATGATATGTTGATATTGTTCATTACTGAAACCATGAATTGGGCTTCTAGGTAAGTCTTCAGGAATTGAAAGAGAATCAGTTCTAGGATCATCAAACTAAACACATGCTATAGTTTTCTACCCTTTAATAAATTTGAAGTTAAGAGAAAAGCCATGCAGCCTATAGCATGTTTCAACAAAATGACCAGTTTTCTATAGTATTTGCACACAATATTTGTCTTTTTATTTTCAAAGGTGATCTTCTAAGAATAAGTCTTATTTAGTGAAGTGTTTTGGACATGAGTGGACTTGGCATGAAATAAAGTTGGTTCTGAAAAAAATGGAGACCTTGAAGTTTGAATTTCCCTTTGACTCTCATCATATAATAACATGGAATAGGCTTTACCCAGGGAAGGCACATGAATCATCATAAGAATGTTAATTCTAACATTTGAATATGTTTTATTCAACCCAGTAAGAAATTGAATGAGTTTTTGTCCTTCATTGCAATGTGGTTCTGCTCCACAAGTGCAAGCTCGACCAAACAAAGTAGTTTTTAACTTTTCCCATAATTTTCTTAACATAGTATAATAGCTAGCAATATCAATAGATCTCCGAGGGACTCCAACAATCTCTCTTTGGATTTGGTAGTACTTACTAGCATTAGATTGACCAAATCTCTTCTCTATGTCCTTCCAAAGATTTTTTGCAACAATGAAGTACACTATCAGCAATATCCCTAGATACTCAGTTACTCAACCATGAAAAGAACATGTCATTGCATCTTAGCCAGTGGTCATACAAAAGAGAATTAGGAGGTGGGTGAGTGATTCTCTTGCTAACCATCTCAGCCTTATCCTTGGTAGACAAGGTAATAAGAATATATTTTTCTCCAAAATACATACCCAGTACCAGATAAAGGGATAGTCACAAGTGTAACTCCCAAATTATCTAATGCATGCACATATAAAGGATGGGAACGATCAAGTAAGGTACTAGAGGGAATAATAGTAGACGTATGTGAGGAGGTAGAGGTCGAGTCTGGGGCCATGCGTGCAAATCAGAGTTGGAAGTAGAGGTTAAATAAGTTTGATATACAGAACAACTTCTGAATTAGTTTTCTCAACATATACACCCTCTGTTCATATCAAATATGCAGAAGACACAAACACAGATATGAAGATTTTCAGATTAGGGCACAAAACTTGAACGATTTATCAATTAACTGTGAGGTCAAAAAGTCATTATCAGAATTCCTTTAGTGAATTCAAGGAATGAAATTTATTCTCGTAGAAGCAAAGTTTGCCGAAAACCCCAAACTTCGTCTGAACCATTGAGATCGTCGGAGAAATTTATGATTGACAAAACTGAAAAAAAATCAAATCGAATTTATTTAGAAATTATTGATATTGTTAAATAATTTATGGTTAAATACAAGCGAATTTGAAGTGGAACCAAGAGCTAAAGAGGTAGTAGAGGCTTAATTTGTCCGTGGAATCGAGATAAGTGTTTGGCTTACCCTTAACTTGAAGGAATAGGAGTTGTGGACTATTTGCTATGTGTTTGCATCGAGTACGACGTATAGTTATGATGATGAGTATCTATACGTCGGTGTCAAGCATGTCCGTGAGTCTTATATCATGATTGTTGTGACTCTACTATGTGTCGATCATCCTCAAATTGATGATTACTAATGTTGAACAAGGCTTATGAAAGTTGTTTAATAATTGACTATTGTTGAGTATTGGCAAGTTGAGTTTCATCTTGTAAAGTAACTGTTGAAGACGAGATTGGTTATGGTTGAATCCCTTGCTAGGATGTTATAATTGATATTGTTGATTCTCTTGCCGAAATATTTTTATTGATATTATTGCTTCCTTTGTCGGGACGTATTGGGTAAGGAAGAGTGTAACGCACGAAGGGTGATGCCATGCATAATATTATGATCATTGTTTTCGAGTTGATCATTGTTATTTGCCATTGTTGCACCTACAATTGATTCACAAAAATCAGTAAGTAAAAAAAGACAATTCACACATAAAATCAAATATATAGCTAAATCTATTTTTTGGCTCCCCGATAACGGTGCCAAAAATTGATCTCATCCAAGTTCACACCTCAAATCAACAACAACAACAACAACTATCCAATATAGTTCCACATGGTGAGGTCTAGGGAGGATTATATGTACGCATGCCTTACCTCCACCCGCAAGGACAAAGAAGCCGTTTCCAATAGACCCTTGGCAAGTTCACACCTCAAATTAATGTTATGGAATGGTCGATTACAATAATAATACCCAACAAGAATTCGGGTCGAATTCCACGGAGATTTATGAGTATAGATTGTAGTGTATGAGTGTGAACTATCTTAATTTATCCTTGTTCAAATTGGTAACTTTATTAATAAGGACTGCCCTTCAGTTTGGTCTTATATCAGAAGAGCAACGGAGCATAGTTCTGCCTGCTTCATTGCATCTTTTTTCTGGACCAACTGCATAAGAAGAACCCATTCTTCTGCATTCTTTATGCACCAATCGAACTACCGTCCTTTAGTTTGCACCATGAATCTTGATGGAAATTTTAAGTGATCACTATAATTTCTAGAAGTGATCTCTGTACATTGACATTCTAATCGTTGCATCCATTATATTTTTAAAATCACAGATTTATATCTACTAATTATTAAAATTCTCATAAATACTTATGCATAAATAGCTATTATAATTTAAGATCACAGAATCTTCTCTACTATTTATTAGAATTTTAATAAAAATTTGTGCATAACTGAATATTTCTCGTCAAGAATATTCAATCTTAAATTCAGATGAACCCGATACCTACATAGCATTTGGAAACACATTTTATTCATGTATTTAACCAAGACTAGGACTTTGATTTTTCAGATTTTGTAAGAGACCATATATATTAGTCTGGGGTCTGAGCAATATAGACAGACATACGACGAAAAAAAGAACAACCAAGGACAACACAAAAATTATTGCTGGCAACATTATGCTAAGTATTATTTAGAAACATACGAAATGTAACTATTAAACATACTTTCCACGCAACAACATTAAAACACAGACAAACTTCACAAAACAGAGTCATAGAGTCTAGCACAAATATTGAATGTGCTATTTAGTAATCTTCTGGAGCCAAGGGTTGATGGTGAGTGTGGATTGGAGTTATTTCAGATTGTATAAGCCCAAACTCATATATAAGTCCAGCAATGGCTGCACCTATAAATGGGCCCAACCAGTAGATCCAATGGTTCCTCCACCTCCAGCCCACAAGAGCAGGCCCAAATGCCCTTGCAGGATTCATTGATGCTCCTTCAAAAGGCCCACCAACAAAGATATTAGCCCCAACTATGAAAGCAATAGCAAGAGGTGCAATGATGCCCAAACTTCCCCTCTTTGGATCAATGGCAGTTGCATATACTGTGTATACCAGCCCAAATGTCATTACTATTTCCATCACAAGTGCATTTAAGTTGCCAACTCCTGCTGCTACTCCGAATCCCAGTGGCCTCTGAACCCACAAGAAATTTGTATTTATAAACTCAGAGAGTCAATATTTGCATAAAGTACGAAGCTAAATTGAATGAGATCAACTCAATATTATATTCAAAAATTATATGCAGAAAGTATTGTAAGTTACTTACAATTCAATATATATGATGAAATTAAAAATATTTTTGTAAATGTTGGTCAAAATCCACATAAAATGAAAAGTGACACATAAATTGGGTTGAAGAGTAATTGTATAATGAGTTACTTCCTCCTCTCCACAACTACGAAAATAGTTACTGTGATTAAATTACCATTCATTAAATGTTCAATCATAGTTATAGTAGTACTTACTTATCTTCTTAAATGTGAGATACGTACATAAGGGTAATGTTGAAAAATAAATTAAATTTTTCTTTTATGGACACTTATTTTGAACAAAAAAAAATTGATTACTTATTGTGGACCGAAGGAAGTACCTTGCTTCTGGTCAAGAAGCAAATATAAGAGGATTCCTCCCTCGCTTTAAGATGCCCGATGTCTACTTTTAATGGATTATTGAGGTTAATTATTCAAACATATATTCAGGTTTGGAAATTTGACTCGTTCTCCGTGTTGGAGGTGTTGAAAATATATTTTTTTTTAAAACAATATTTATTAAATACATCTAAAGGGGTTAGATCTATCTTACCAAGCCATCAGTAGCAAGCCTCAACAAGGCAGAGGCTACAACAGCACCAAGGAGCTGACCAACCCAATAGTAGACGGCACGAAGAACGCTAACCCTGCCACCCACGAGAGCACCAAAGGTGACAGCCGGGTTAATATGTCCGCCCGAGACGTTCATGCTCGACGCTACTGCCGCAAAGAGTGACAGTGCATGTGCCAGTGCGATGGCCGTCAATCTTGATGCTCCTAAAGCTGCGTCGGGATACAACTTATCTGCATATACATTCACATACAGAGTTATAGCATTTTTGCATGCATGCATGCATGATCTAGCATAGCAGTAAATGATTTCGAATGCAGTTTTACTAGGAGATCAAGGTTACAACGGATTTAAGTTATACATGTGAACAAAAAGTTACAGCATCAACACAATTTGACCTATTAGCGTGTTCTTTCTCTAAAAATTTAGGGCAACCATATATATACATATACACTCAGGCTTGACATAAAGAGTTAGTGAAGTATTTCTTGTTATAAGCCGTTTTAATAAGTTACTTTTCTTTTTTCTTTATAGCCCGTTTCAAAATAAATTATATATTTTTAAATTTAAAATTAATTCAATTTTAAACTCTTTATTTCACTCATAACCATAAAAATATGATAGTCCCACAAAGTTTTTATTCTTAAGTTTTTTGACTCCAAGTTTCAAAAATATTCTTTTTTCTTTTTATTTTTTAAATTTAGTACCGAATCAAACTAGCTCGATGCAAGTATATACAGTTGTTAGTGCACAAAACTCAAATGTAACTGAAAGATACAGAATTGGTGTAATTATTTATTTACCAAGAGCAAGAGCAGAGCCTTCCCCAGCAAAGACGAAGATGAAGGTAGAGAGGAACTCGGACAATGTGGCTCGCATGGAATCAGGGTGTGTGGCCTCATCCACCCTCCCAAAGGCATATCTGCGCTGCATTATTATCTAACTAAACAACTTCACCTTAATTTCTTATTATTTGGACCAACAGTCTTTACAATATCACTATCCGTATACTTGAGTCGTGTTTACTTGAGAAGAAAAGATAAAGATGAAGAGATCAGAGAAAGACGAGAACTATCGATATTGTCGAGGAGGTTATAGGTGGGTTCCAGATAGATAAAAATGGATTTAAGTGGACACTTGGGAGAACTTGTGCATGGATACTGACACGTACTGCGTACTTGCATGCGTTGTCTATTCGATCCAATCAACACCGTATTCATCTTTACTCTATTACATCTATATACGCTAAAATCCAAACGCGCCATAATTGACTAATTAACTTCGACACCAAGTCTACTCTACTTGAATGCAATTCAATCATATATCTTTGTATTTTCTATTTTACCTCACCTTCCGACATTTTAAGGGCATTCAAATTTGAAAGAGCTAATTCTCGATAAAAAATATTTAATATATATTTTATATGTTTAAAGTTAATATTTTACTTATATATGCTAATATATTTTTTCATAATATTTTAATAAAAAATATTAATTGACTAACCTTTATAAAAGGTGGCTTCGCCCGCAACGCTAATAAAACAAACTCAAGAAAATATGGGTCTTAATCCATTCTCACATATCATCTTGATTTTAACTTACTGAGAATATTAACAAATTTAAACTAGTAAAACACTTAGGATTAACTAATTATAATAATTTTATAACATGCGCAGATTGATCACCTATAGTAGGATGACATGTCCAATAGATAAATTACAAGCTTTATTGTTTATCCTTAAAATGTACTGTATAAATTAAATTTATACGTGGTTTAAAGTAATGTGATTTAATTTAACACGAATGATTTAAGAACAGTAAATAATTGAACTAATGGAAAATAAAACGATCAAACCATGTACGATCGAAGATTAAGTCTAGCTTTATGATAAATACTAGAAGCAGAGGTGGATGTAGTATTTTATCCACATGTTCAATTGAACACATAACTTTCGACGCGAAGTAAAAAATTTATGTAAAAATTTATTAAAATTGCAAAAATAGTAGATATGAACCCAAAACTTTAAAAATATAATGGGTTCAATGCTAAAAACCTTAAAACTTGAACCCATAAAATTTAAATTTTGGATCCATCTCTCACTGGAAGTTGGTTCCAGTCCAGCCATCGTAACGGGCTTGGTTGCTACTTAATAAACAAGCACCTAAAAAAACACTTTGAACGGTAGATAGAGAATAAAAATTAACTTTATTGCCTTGGTATGCGCGCCAACAGTAGTCCTTAAAATAAAAAAGTTATCTATTTTATATAGTAGGGTGACTTCAATCCTAGTACAAGTCTAAGTAAGGTAAAAATCTTTTTCTTTCTGTAGACATTGATACGCAGTTGATATCGGGCGAGATTTGTGCCGTAATATCCAGTTAAGGGCGGATATTTCCGTACACCTTTCGTCCTCCCCGGGCTTCTGATCTATAGAAGCCCTCGGCTTTACCCGAGGTCATATCGGATCGCGCTGTCCTCTTGTTTCTTTACCGAAAAATTGGAAGTAACTTTATCCCCGATTTTATCCGCACATATATAGTCCTCTTACTTTTTGGAGAACAGATTTATAAAAATGACGAGAAGTGTTTAACTGACCCTAGTTCTTTTCTCAGTATGCTACAAACGGGTTGCCGAGTTAGCAAAATGTCCCATTAGTTGCATTGTTCTGACTTCGGACACATGTCAGCCGCCGATTGACCATCCTCGGTGGGCATCGAATGCGAAACGTCACGCATTATTTCTACACTCCTACAAAAGTTTCAATTTCCTTTTTTTTCACTTTTTTTACTTTCCTATTTCGAATTTGATTGGGTTACCCTCAAATTTCTTACTTGTTCATCATTCCCTCGAATCTTCACAAATTGTTCTTTACATCTTCATTTCTCCATCTTCAATATTCAAATATTCATCTTTCACCTTTAAAGCTTCAAGCTAGACTTCAAATCTTCATACCCATTTTCAAACCTTCATATATTCCCAGATAAAGATGGTATAAACCTCTAAATCTGCGTCTCAAAATACTGCTCTTTCAACCTCTATCCTGGTTGCAGATACTTAACACTGAGGAGTTCAAATTTATCAGGAACAAAATAGAGAAGGCAAGATGAGATCTCAAAAATACTCAAGAACTGATACACTCAAGGGACAATATAGATTTACTTGTACAAGAGAGGAAGTTATTACAGGAGCCGGAGAAGTGGTCAACGATGGAAGAGTGTGCCCTACAACAAAAAGCTAAAGGTACATGGATCAAACTTGGAGATTCAAATAACAAATACTTTTCAGCTTTGACCAAAGAAAGGACACGGAGGAAACAAATTAATGAACTAACATCTCTTGATAATAAGAAGCTAGAAGATCCAAAGGAAATCAGAGAGTAAATAATAAAGTTTTACAAAAGCTTGATGGGTTCTACAGCTCATATTCTACCAGCAGTAAACAAACAAACAATGAGAAAAGGTCCAGCTCTGAAGCAGCAACAAAGGACAAGATTATGTGAAGAAGTTACAGAGAAGGAGATATATGAAGGGTTGTGCTCAATAGAAAATGATAAGTCACCTCGGGTTGATGGTTACAATGCCTACTTTTTCAAGAAGGTATGGCCCCTTGTGAATAAAGAAGTTATTGTTGCTGTCAAGGAGTTTTTCAAAATTGGGAAGTTGTATAGGGCAATCAATTGTATTGCTATCACTCTAGTTCCAAAAATTCCCAAACCAAATATTGTGAAAGAGTATAGGCCTATTACATGTTGTACAGTTCTATACAAAATGATTGCCAAGATCCTTGCTTCTAGAATGCAGACTGTGATGCCAGATATTATAAGTGTTGCTCAAGCTGGATTTATTCCAGGGAGGAAAATAGCTGATAACATATTTCTTGCTCATGAGTTAGTTAAAGACTACACAGGGAAGAATTTGTCAGCTAGGTGTATGATAAAAATTGACTTACAAAAAGTCTATGACTCTGTTGAATGGCCATTTGTGAGACAGATGTTAATTGAGCTGGGATTCCCTGATCAATTTGTATTATGGATAATGAAATGTGTGCAAACTATAAATTACACTTTGATGGTTAATGGAACAAAGTAAACCCTTTAATGTAGCTAAGGGGTTGAGACAGGGAGATCCAATATCTCCATTCTTATTTGCAATAGACATGGAGTACTTTAGTAGATTGCTCAATGATCTGAAGAATGAAAAGAGTTATCAATTCCATCCTAAATGTGCAAAACTAGGTGTGGCACACCTAAGTTTTGCTGATTATTTGTTGTTATTTGCCAAAGGTAACCTGAGCTCTGTTTCCGCACTCTATGACTGCTTCAAAATATTCTCTAGAGCCTCGGTACTTCAAGCAAACCTTGGGAAGAGCAATGTGTATTTTGGAGGTGTCAAGAAGGAATCACAGGAAATTTTTTTGAATCACTTGGGGTTTGTTCATGGCAAATTGCCTTTTAAATACTTGGGAGTTCCTCTGTCTACTAAGAAGATTACTTTGATGCAGTGGCAATCTCTAATAGAGAAAACAATAGCTAAAATTACTTCCTAGACAATAAAAAAGTTATCTTATGCAGGGAGAACACAATTAGTGAAATCAGTTCTGTTCGGAATGCAAGCATATTGGTCCCAACTATTCCTAAAGTATTGAAGATGATAGAAGGCTACTGCAGAAGCTATGTGTGGTCAGGCAGCAACTCAATCACGAAGAAAGCCTTGATAGCTTGGGATACAGTATGTCTACCTAAATCTATGGGAGGCATAGGACTCATTAACATGAAGCTATGGAATAAAGCAGCTCAAATCAAGACATGCTGGGATAATGCTCACAAACAGGATAAGTTGTGGATAAGATGGATCCACACTTACTATATAAAAGGGAAGCCACTTCTGGAAATAACAATTCCAAAGCAAGCTAGCTGGATTACTAGGAAGCTCTTGGAGCTGAGGAATGAATTGCATCTGTTCCCTACACTTGCAAGATCAAGGACTCTGACAAATGCTATATACTACAAAATGCTTCCTGAATTGAATTCAATAGAATGGAAATGCCTTATGTTCAAGAATGATGCAAGACCAAAGGCAAGTTTTACAATGTGGTTGGTATTACATGAGAGGTTGGCTACAGCTGATAGACTAATGCGATGGGGTATAATAGTTGACATCACATGCTCTTTGTGTCAAGCTGAATTGGAATCTAGAAACCATTTGTTTGTGGAATGTGACTGTACTAAAGCTATATGGAGGAAAATGCAGAATTGGCTACAGTGGCAACAAGTACCAAGTGAGTGGAATCATCATGCTAAATGGGCTACTAAAAGAGCTAAAGGAAAATCTGTTCAAGCTCAACTCTTCAAGCTGGTATATGCGGAATGTGTGTATGCTATATGAATTGAAAGGAACAATACAGTATTTGAAAAGAAATCCAGGAGATGGGAAGCAGTTGCAAGAGAAATTGGATATATTAGCCATGTGAGAGCTGGGAAAATAGGTCAAGAGTTACTAGAGAATTGTCATTTTTAGATGCAAATGAGTGTATATAGTAATAGGGAGGAGATATAGTTCTTTCTTGAGATTTATTCTGAGATAACTAACTGTGATATGGTTAGTTATAGTTTTGTAGAGTTTTCAAAGGTGATTAATAAAAAATTTAATTACCAAAAAAATTGTTTGATTTGGTTAATAGATTTAAAAACCTGATACCTTTGGTTTGATTTGATAATTTAAAATCGGATCAATCCGATCTGTGTCGTGACTAATATGTCTATCTAAGTAATCCTAGAAGATCTACGAAGTTATTTCCATGAAATCTTTTCGGAAATCTCTTAGCAGATCTTCGGCCGTACATCCCTGTATTCTTCAGTTCACGTTCAGGTTCCGAAATATGTTAATGTAACAGTTTAAAACGAAAAACTTTTTCCGGCCTTTTATGGTAAGTAAGTTGGAGCACCAACTAAAAAGTTTGTCAATATTCACTCTATCAGGTAATTTATGGTGGATTAAGAAGATTTAGGCCTCTATTGCACATGCTCAACGGCCTGCTGTGTGCGTTTAGCTCTTCTGTTTTATAACTGCAGTAAAAAGGAGAGCATTTAAGGATCCTTTATCAAAATGGGCACATAACAACTACTAATTAGATTTGTTGATTTAAAACTTATGCTCTCTAAGCATCATTATACAAAAACAAATCCGTACAAAATCAATCTTCATCTGAACTCTCATATGCTACTAGCAAGCTTTTCATTGCATCATCTGCTGCAATTTTTTCATCTCCCGTGTCAGTTGATCTAGCTGGCAGGGTCTCTTTCTGCTTCTCCTGATTAGAATCAGTGTTATTACTTGGAGCAGCCTGTGTGCTTGCTGGGGAATTACTTCCATCAGATGCGGTAGAAACTTTCTGCTTCTTAGGTTTGACTTCTAAAACCCTTTTAAGTAAATCTTGTTGCCTGTACCATAAGACCAGCAAATAGGTTAATCTAATTAACTCCCCTTGATTATTTATGAAGAATACCAAGTTCCAAACAACAAAAAATGATGGAAATAACAAGGGGGAGGACACCTGAGAAATAAAGTGCCTAACAGTAAAAGAGGCAAAACAATACCTAATCCCACTCTTTGGCTTGGGCTCAACACGAAGAGGCAGGGGAATTGACGCTGGTGAAGAATCAGCTACAGCTTTGTTTAATATGGTTAAGCATTACACAGAAGATGGAAATGGTTAACTACAACTTAATAACCTTACATATCTATGTCCTTTTTTTTGGTTGATAAATTATCTGTGTCCTATCCTCTCTGCTGGCAAGGCTAAACTTCACGGGATAAATCATCACATCAGCCTTTATAATGATCATACATATTAATGAAACTCAATTGACAACAATTAGCACTTGCAGTCATGATATAATGTGAACATACGAGGGATGTACACAATCGAACGAGGTAATATCAAAGGAAGAACCAGTAAAAAGGATATCTTGAAAGCTTGGAATGCACGTTTTTCGGTACGTCTCAGAAGGCGTTCAGCATCCTCCTCGGCTTCCATCTGCTCCTTTAGATAAAGCAAGTCATCACTGTCCAGGGCTGCATTACAAAAAAACAAGGCTCAGGAAACTATTACACACTTCCATTATATCGATGGATGGATGTACAAAGAAGAAAAAGAGGGGAGGAATTATTTTGAGCAAGAATCTGTACCGCCTCTCCCATGAAGGTAGCCTCCACGTTCCCCAGCAACATCTTGCATCTGAACATATCAAGCACCCAGTAGGAAAAGCCAAGATCCCTGTCAGGGCATGTTATAAGAAACTGGGGTATTCTGAGGGATATTTTAAATATGATCTGGTCCTGAAATAACGTGAGGTCACACGCTTTTCTGGAATGTCTTAATTTAGAATAAATCACAACTATCAAACTTTTCTTTTAGTAGTGTTAAACCTGTTTTCTAAGACTATTAACTAATATACTGCAAAGACCTCTTATTTAAATCATAATAGATGGACTGTGTATTTCACTTATTTCGGTCCACGATAGCTGTTTAAGTCTATTTATTGGATAGGGTTCCCTTTACCAGTAGTAACTCCGTTGATGTGAGCTTGCTCACTTTGTTGGTCCTACACCCTCAGAAAGGAGGAGGATTGTAGTAGGTTCACAACCAGCGTAAAATATGTCGATTTATGATAAATTATCATCATTGATGATTGCACATGGTGTTTATTGACCTAAAGAAGATATAAGACAAGGTCCATAGGGACGTTCTTTAGAGATGCCCTGAGGTGAAAGATGTACCAGTAGCTTATATTAGGGCGATACAAGATATGTATGATGGAGCTAAGACTCGGGTTAGAACTGTGGAAGGTGACTCAGAGCCTTATCCATTATTTATGAGGCTACACCAAAGATCTGCGCTCAGCCCGTTCTTATTTGCTCTGGCGATGGACACACTGACACATCATATTTAAGGGGAGGTGCCTTGGTGTATATTGTTAGCTCATGATATAGTTCTAATTGATGAGACGCGAGGCGGTGTTAACGAGAGACCGGAGGAATGGAGGCATGCTCTGGAGTTTAAAGGTTTCAAGTTGAGTACGACCAAGACGGAATATGTGTAGCGTAACTTTAGCGACGTGTTGAGGAAGCGGATGTGAAGTAAAGCTTGACTCACAAGTTATTCTTAACAAAGAGTTTCAATTACCTAGGGTCTATTATCCAGGGAGATGGTGAGATCGACAGGGACGTCACAACTATATCGGGTTGGGTGGATGAAATGGAGGTTAGCGTTTGGAGTCCTGTATGACAAGAATGTGCCACCGAAACTTAAAGGTAAGTTCTACGGAGTGGTGGTTAGACCGGCCACGTTGTATGGAGCTGAGTGTTGGCCAGTCAAGATTTCACATATCCAGAAGATGAAAAGCATAAATGAGGATATTGAGATGGATGTGCGGGCACACTAAGATGGATAAGATTATGAATGAGGATATGGGCGTGGCTCCCGTGGATGACAAGATGCGGGAAGCGAGGCTTAGATGGTTTGGGCACGTGTGGAGGAGGAGCCTAAATGCTCCGGTTAAGATGTGTGAGCGGTTGGCTCAGGCAAGTACGAGAAGAGGTAAAGGGCGGCCTAAGAAGTACCAGGGCGAGGTAATCAAGCAAGACATGGTGCGACTTCAGATTTCCAAGGACAATGGCCCTTGATAGGAAGGTGTGGAGGTTGAGCACTAGGGTTGTAAGTTAGGGGATAGTAGAGCGTTTCTCCTCGTTGCGCTGGCTAGTGTGATAGTGTTTTGTGTGGGACTGCTAGCAGTTTTTGTCGTGTTTCACATTTTTTACTGTCTTTCACATTTTGGTCTTACCATTTATTTGATGTATTTTACGATGTTGATGCTATTTTTCTGATTTCTGTTGTTGTTACAGACCTATTGTCTCGGAGCCGAGGTCTCCCAGAAACACCCTCTTTATTCCTTCGAGGTAGGAGTAAGGTCTGCGTACATTCTACCCTCCCCAAACCCCACTAGTAGGATTTGGTGGGTTGTTGTTGTCTTCATCATTGCTAAATAGTGAGGATTCATATAGTTGACCTCAACTAGATGGCGATTGAGGCTTAATTGTGTTTGTTGTTGTTTCTTTTACCAGTAGCAGTCTCCCATTGAGTAAGAGAAGCCCCCTTCTGATCAAAACAACTTCTATAAGTTCCTTTTAAGCTAACAAAACATTTTTGTCATTTAATGTTCAGTAGAATAAAGAGAAAGGATAGGGTAGCAAATAAAAAGAGCAGTTACAAGAGCCCTTATTGGCAAGAAAATAAGGAATAGAAAACCGGAGAGGTCACAAGTTCAGTCGGTATTCAAAAAGGGGAAGTTGATTTTTTCTTTTTCTTTTGATAGCTAGGACATGAGGAAGACAAATTTTTATTTGTTCGACATGGTACACGCAACCCCCTCCCCCCAAAAGAAAAGAAAAAACTCTGAGTCAGATGTGAAGAAATCACTTAGGCTGAGACAAATTTCTTGCCTCTTAGTTAGAGTAGAGTGTCTTGCCGTAGGAGCAACCACACTTGAGAAAGTAAATCCTAATTTAGCCTTGCGGAAGCAAATTATTAACAGTTCCATCATTTTATCAGACAAATAAATTGAAGAGAGACTTGCCGATTCGAGCAAATAGAAAAATTCATGGATAATCTCTTCAAATATCAGATTATGGTTGATAACATGTGGCCCAAACAGGAGACCTTTTTTTAAATTAGCTAAACCATTGTGATTATTCTCTATAGTTCTCAATCCACTAAAAACATCTTCTCCTGGATATCATCTACTTCACAACGTGGATGAAACGGCATATACAGCTAATGGCCAAATGAGCTTATGAGATAATAAATAGTCAGCAAAAAAATTGAGAATCTTAATGAAGCCTTCCAAATTTATAGGCATGAAGAAAACTGAAAAGATATGCTATGCTCGAATTATACTGTTGCAGAACTATTTAAATACTATGAACTAACGGTGTAAAAAAGATTTAAACAATCAAGTCACTTAAAATATAATTGCAAGTAATTATATTTAATACTAGCATTGATAAACCAGAATAAATGGTAATTGATAAGTTGAACTACACTGATGGTGTAAAAAGTTCATTATATTGAAATTGTATGTAACTTAAATTCAAAGAAATAAATTCCAAACAGTTTAAGTTTCTAAATGAAGTACCAATTCGACATGATTAACAGTTTAAGCTTTAAAATGAGGCGGTTCACACAATTCAACAGAAACATTCAAGTGCTATTGTGGAATGTGGACTATTTCTAAAAGTAGAAGTAAGTCAAATCAGAAGCAAAATTTGCTGGCTCCTGATTAAATTCTAGAGGTGCGTGTTAGATTCGCTAACCTTTGAAACCATGCGTTGGAAAGTGATTTCCTCGTCATCTATCCTGTCTCCCTTTCCTTTCCCGAATTTCTTATCTGAAAATTTTGTTTGCATTTACAAGTTAACCCTAAAAAGTAAATGAATACCAAAAAAGCTAGTTACAACCAAATGCGTATGTCCAGTTGTGGGAAAATACCTTTAGGATCGGTGAGATTGGTGTATTCTCGAACTTCTCTGCCAGCCATGGCTTCAGTTAGATTGATTAGAAATTGGTTGCTACGTGCAGATGGATACGATTCGTTGCTGGAGAAGTGTTCTTCGGGTTAGGGCTTTCTTTCGCAATCGGGTCTTTTCTCGTTCTCTCTTCTGTGAATTTATACTATCCTCTTTTTAGATGCGGATCAAACGGTCCTCGGTCCCAAGAAGCTGGGCTATTTATTTAGTGAAACAAAAATGTGACTGTAAGGTGCCGTTTGGTTCCTGTTTTATGAGGGTTAATCCATGTATAAAAACCAATACTATAATTTAATATATTGTTTGGTCAAGAAAAATCAATTTCGGTATAAAATTGAACACAACATATAGTACCATGTTTTGTTAGTATTTTTGTTCTTCATACATAATTTCTGTATAAGTTAATGAGAAAATTTATGTATTATTTTATGCACGATAAAATACAAAATAAAAATACGTGTATTACATAATACAACACCAACAACAACAACAACTACCCAGTATGTTCCCACAAAGTGGGGTCTGGGGAGGTAATACGTACACAGGCCTTACCCCTACCCGAAAGGGTAGAGAGGCTGTTTCCGGCCGACCCTCGGCTCAGAAAAAGAGAGAGAAAATCAACAAATAAAACAAAACAAAACAATGTTAGTAAATCCGGATAAATCAAATAAATAATTATCTAAACATAAAACCAAAAGTAGAATGACATGCAATAATACCAATCGGTTACTACCATAAGAGGCACAATACAATACATTAATTAACTATAGAGATCGCTACCAAACCCCACTCAACCCCTAACAGAAGTACTAAGAATTCTAGAAGGCCCTACCCTACAACCCTAATACTAGACCTCCAAACTTTCCTATCAAGGGTCATGTGTATTACATAATACATTAATTAAAATAATAAATGCCAAATCTATTCTTTCCACTTTAAGTTTAGAATTTCTTTCCCTTTCATTAGGAGCCTGATATTTGTGACTGACCCGAAGGTAGTTTTGAGTATTAGGCCCTTAATTTTGTGTTTCGAGACATCTATTAGCTTCATTTGATATTTTTCGATTTGTGTCGCAATCCGTGTCTTTTTTGACAAGTATTTACGTAAAATTTTGAAGAAACTATAATTTTTTTCTTTAAAAATAACTTGAGATGACTATGATCAACATTTTATGTAAACAACCCCGGACCGGTATTTTGACAGTTCTAGTAGGTCCGTAATGTGATTTTGGACTTGGGAGTACGTTCATAATTGAATTAGAAGGACCCTAGGTTGATTCGAATTATTTTGCCTGAAGTTAGCAAATTGAACGTGTCAACGCCCCCTTTTTATCCTCGCGTAATCGGGTTCACGACATTCGGGAAGACAACTCGTTTTCCATTTTGGGAATTGGGTTTTTTGAGAGTTTGGAGAGTCGCCACTGTGAGCATGTGATTTTTGCCCCGCATGAGAATTACTCCTAAAATTCAAAAATAAAATATTTTTGTGTTCTGTGTGATTTTCTGTGAATTTTGTGTGATTTTTCTTAATTATTATCTACATTTTTATCTGTGCATGTTTGTTTGTTAAACTAATATAAAAAATAAAATAAAATACAAAATAATGTTGCATTTGCATTTAAGTCTTATTTCGAGTAATTAAATTTATTTTCAAAATATATAAAATAAAAGTCAAAAAAAATAATGCATTTTTTACATTTAGCATTTAAATGCCTAGTTGTGTGATTTATATTTAATTGATATGTAATTGTGTGTATTAATTGTTAGTATAACTTAATTAGTATTTTTATTATTTAATTTAATTTTTGTAGTGTAATTAGAATTTTTTGTTTTAATAAAATTAGGAACTAAAGAGATAAAATAAATGAAAAGAAAACAAGCAGGCCAGATTTGGGTCGTCTTCAATCCAGCATCCAGGCCCAAAAGCCACCCATAAACCCTGCCCAAACCCACCTGTATCAAAGACGCCCAAACGACGTCGAATTGATCACAGGAGATGGGAACCATTGATCTCAAGCTGACCAACGGCTAGGATCAACCCAACCTCAACCCGTCTCACCCGACCCATAATCCGTTTCAAACCAACCCAACCCCTCACTAAACCAAACGGCCTCGTCCTGCATAGAAACGGCAGCGTGTCTTTCCCCACAATTAATTTGAGTCGTTGTGATCATTTGATCTAACGGCTTAGATCGATTGAAGCAATCTAACCTACCAAATGCCCATCCCAACCCCCCAGTTGTAACTCAAAACCCAGGCCCCTCCCTCCTCTCTCTCAGAGGAGAAATAACGCCGCCGTTAAAACCACCGTGCCCCGCCTACCGAAAATCGCCTCACGGCGGTTCCGGCAAGCCAAATGCCACAATTTTAACAACACAACACCCCCGTAACCCCCTCATTCCAGTCTTGAGCTTGGTTTCCTTCGAATCAAGCCTCAACATTTCGAATATTGAATTGAAGTTTGGCCAGAAACTTCGCCGGCTCCGATGATCATGAAATTAACACCCTGAAGCCACCGGACCATCCTCTCCCCAAATCCTCACCTACCTTCCTTCGAATCAAGACCAAATGATTCGAATCTTAATTTTTTGCCAAGAACCCTAATAGCCGCCACTGCTTCCTAGTGACGGCGCTGCTTCTATTCAGCCCCAAACTCACACACAACTTTCCCACTAACCCCCTTGCAATCAAAATGGCATTGTCCAAGTTCGAATCAAGCTTGAACCCCTTGAACCCCAACTCAGGCCCCAAAAACCCTAGAAATCCCAAATCGGGGCTTCGTTGGAAGAAATTGGGGTGTCGTTTGATTTTAGTCGAGCATTTTATATAAAACACTATATTAAAATCCATCTGCACCCCAAAGAGGTTTGAATCTAAGTTCAAGTTGAGTTCATCCCATTTTTAGGCATTTTTGAGGTATTTTTCCTTTTTTTTTCTTCTGTATTTTAATGCATGTTCATGTTGTTAACTTCTTTATTTTTCATTGTTATTTTCTTTATTTTTGTCAAACTATTCTGTTTCTTCTACAGCTGACCATTTATTGGGTCCAAACCGCTTCTGTCTGTTTGATCGCTAATCGTAACGATTTTTGCGCTTAGTTTATTCAAGGTCGTTTAAGAGATAATTCACATCCCTATTCCCTTTGTTCTTTCCCGGCCCTATGAATCATTGTTAGTGCATTATTCAGTTGTTATCATGTGTATCTGTTGTAATTGCTCGAATAAATGTTGTCGATCAATCGTATTAGATTTGTTAGAACAATATGGCAACACTGTTAGTAGTGATTTAAATTCACTATGATTCATTTGTTTTAAATTAGGAAAACGAATTGGTTATAGTTGTATAGTCTGAAAGAATAGGGATAGAACATCAAGAACAATGGGATTCCAGGGGTTAATTTGGAAATTGAAAATGGAGAAATGTTTGAAATTAGTGGTCTGCCAGAAGGTATCCAACTGAGCATTAAACTAAGAATTATCTGATAAGTGTAGTGGAATGTGAATTGGAACATTTTGAAAGTATTGGATATTATAATAAACCCATAAATAATGCTAATTAACAATGAGTAAAACATGTCGTAGTGGAAATACAAAGGAATATGATGGTTGGATAGATTTTAAATGATTAAAAAAAGGTTGCTGATTTATTTGTTAAGGCTATAAAAGGGGCACAAAAATAGGGTATACAGACACACATTCTCTTACACTGATTCATAACACAATACACACACAATGATTTGAGAACACATATAACAAACTACACACATATACATCTCCGGATACTTAGAAACAGAACAGATTTTAAGAGAAAATAGGCTGATACACACTCTGAAAACACAGTTTTAAATCATCAGTTTTAGGATTCTTTAACGGGCAGTTTCAAAAGGTTTATGTGTTGCTGTTTTTGGATTTCTAAAGTTGCTGTTTGGTCTGTTTTCAAGTCTTTGTTCTGTTTTGAACCACTCTTGAAGTTTGGGTATATCATTCCCAATTCGAGTGTTTAAGTTACTTGAAGGTTTTCTTGAGTGTTTGGTTTGAGCTTGTTGCTGTTTTGATTTTCCGAAAGTTGCTGGTTTCTATTTTGAGTTCTCCTTTGTTTTCAAACTTATTCTTTGAGTTCTAAATCTTTGTTGGCTACTGTCTTTTGCTTGTGGTTTGCTGGGAACTGCTACTGATTTTTCTCCTCCATTTTGCTGTTGAAATTCCAGGTACACTATTTTGAATTACTTTGATATATGCACATTGAAGTTTAAAAGATGAAATGGTCAAGGATCAAGGTTTAATTGAAGGATGTCGTGTTTTAAATTTGATATTAGCTACATATTTTCTGTTATACAAATAGTATTTATAGGTATAATTAGTATCATTTTAAATTTAGTGATTAAGTGTTGTATAATATTGGACTGTGGACTGTTATTTCATCGATTATGGATGTTTAAGCTAGCATATTGAGTAAAATGACGTTAGCATGCCACATTAATTGTTAGATTAGAATAGAAGTTAATTGCTTTCACTATTCCCTTTACACGTTTGTAGGATTTACATGATGATTAAACTAGTATGATTCGAATGGTTAACTTGTGTGCTTAATTTTAGCTCATACAATTGCAAGTGTAAACAGCGCCGGAACTTGAGTAAAGGAACAATTTGAAACTAAAAAAAATCTTCGCTAAATATCATTTAGTTGTATAGTTCAATATTTGAAGTGGGGGTATTAATTGAAAATAGGAAGTCATTTCAAAATTTATGTGTATTGATATGTTAAAAATGAGTTGTGAAATAACAGGAAATATCGTATTCTCAGCTTGTTTTCCATCAAGTAATATCCATTAATTAATCAACAATAAAAACAAGTAAAACTCTCTGAATTCTTAACTAAAATTGGAATAAATAGCTATTACATCAATTTGAGAAGGTGAATAAATTCGTTTCATTATAATTAGTAATTGAATACATTTTGAGCAATCTGAATAATTTTGTGAATATTTGAGGCGTGGTTCGAGACTCATTTTCACGACGTTGCAATTCTTATTAAAAAATAAAAAAAATAAAAGCGGTTTATCAATAAAAGGCACATAGGTCACCACATATTTCAAAATCGGGTATTTTTAGCCATTTATAATAGTTGAAGCGACCGTTCTTGAACCACGGGATCCGGGGGTGCCTAACATCTTCCCTCGGGTCAACATAATTCCTTACTTAGAATTTCTGGTTCGCAGTCTTCATTTGGAAAGTCGAAATTTCCTCGATCCGGGATTTGAATAAATCGGTGACTTGGGACACCTTAATTTATTCCAAGTGGCGACTCTGAAATAAATAGAATAATCCCGTTTCGAATATTTTCACTTAAATTGAAAAAAATTCCCTCGCCCGTCTTTTACCCCTTGGGGGGTAGGGGTGCGCCAAAAGGAGGTGTGATAGCGCTTAATGATTATAGTGTATTAGGACACTTTGAGAAAAATTTAAATATGAAAACTAGAGTTTGGGTAAGGGCTTGATATTGTCTGGAGAGGAAGGTGTTAGGCACCCATCAAGATCTACTAGTATGGTTCCCGGCCATACTACAATTGTGACTTTAGATGCAAGTGTAAGCAAACAAGTATAAGAAGCACAAAATGTTAAAAGAAGTGTTGAAATTTAAAGGAGCAATTTTTGTAAAAATGTGCAAGTAGAGGAAAAGGTCAAGCACTTAGTGCAAATAATCTGAAAATCTTGTGAGAAAGCATAAATTTGGAAATGCAATATCTTTAGAGATTCAGAAAAATTTGTTAAACTAATAAAGAAGGAGAAAGATGACCATAGGTTTGTATATTACATGGATCATTCGCACAATATTGGTACTTAATTGTACGCGGAGTGTTATCGTGTAATCATCATCTCCATGTCTATCCTTCCCACCCCGTTAAAGTATTAAAGCACGGAACGGTATTGTTTACTTACCGCATGCTACTACCCGTCCCAATCCTATCAGTCGCGGGGTATTAAGACTTCTAATCCTAAAGTGGAAAGAAAGGGATGGAGGCCTTTATGGAGATTAAAGGGTAAAATTCTAGCTCGACATTCAAACAACTAACAAGTAAAAGGGGAGAACAAACAATCATACAAGACTCAAATTAACCCCAGAAATCAAACAATCATTGAGTTTAACATGCCATAACAAATACTGATTTGGTCTTAGATTAAAATTAAGCAGCGAGTGGGCTGGTTCAATATATATATTTAGATAAAAAGTCTGCATTAGGCAACTCGGATATAGTTGTCAGGCACTAACGCATTAATTAGCCAACCCCTCTGTCTATGTGTTGAAATAAAACTAGACAAAAGGATCTATTAATTTCAGGAAAGATGCAAAAATTTACCGGTAGTTTCAGAAAAAAGATGCAAGTTAAAAAAAAAAGTCCTCAATTTTAACAAGGAGAAAAGATGCAAACTGATTTTAGAAAAGAAATACCAGTTGTTTCAGAAAAATACAGACTGATTAAAAGGTTCAAGAACGTGTAGATTAATTATTGAAAGGGATTTACCAATTTTAGTGGGTTTCAGAAAAGAAGTAGAAGATTACCAGTTTTGGTAAAGATAGATACAACTTTCAGCAATTGATTCTGTTTTATAAACGACTGAGGCTATTAAAGACGAGATTTAGGTATGCTTTCTATATGCTTTCTGATTTTAATACCCTTTGATGACATTAATAAGAATCTTATACATATGATGTCTATATGCATATTTATTATTAAGCCTATAACAGTTTGCCTAATGACATTTGTGTATGCAAAAATGCAAGAGCCTGTAGACATGATCTCTAAATGTGTAATTATAGAACGTGGATGTCAAATCTTATAGACATGCTTTTAAGGTGATTGAATCAATATTAAAGACCATGTAGGCAGGATTTCTAGTTTGATAAAAATAAAATTCTAAATCAGGATTTCTATCCCTTTGGATGCAAGAAAAGTAAGGACCCCTCCCACACCCTTTTACTATTTTCCCCGAGTTTCATACAAAAATTATTACAACCCAATGAATCAAACTAAAAATCAAAAGATACATAAAAATCTAACAACTAGATCTGAGCAGCCTAATTCAACCTTAATATCTAATAACATGTGATTGAGCCATTTTCGGGATCCAGATTTCCAGAGTCTTCTCTTTATCCAAGGTGTTTCAAAGTTCCAAGGAATCTCAGAGATTACAGGCATTGCTTGCACCCAGGATACCATTAGAATTAGAATAATGCAGTGTGGAAGAGCCAACTCTCAGGAGCCAACTCTCAGGCATCCAAGTTCGGAAGGAGCTCAGAGGTCCCAAAGCATGGCTTGCAAGAGAGGGGCGGAACTTATAGCTAAGAGTAAGTGCAAAGTGAAAGGGAATTGGGGAGGCATGATAGGCGGTGGCCATACCTAGCCACAAAGTAGGATGACACACCCCTGACCATTTGTTTGGTTGAACAAGTTAGGAGCAGACCTTTTGAAGGTCATACTAAAGTCTAGATATTGATTAGGAAACTATCATACCCAAGTCGAGGGCTCAGACACATAGAGGGGAAAAAGGAATGGGGATAGATTGAGTTAGGGTTCAAAGAACCCAGTTCAGGGTCATAGACAACAATATTGGAGTGATGTTATGCCCTGAACCATAACTCATACGCAAAGGGTAAAGGGTAGGGGGATTCATGAAAAATAATTGATTGCATACATTATTCAAATACTGAACTATAAAGGAAAAGGGAAACATATGACAATATGCTAGAAACAAATGGGTCGAATTAAACATGTTGTTGTTGAGGCATGTAAACTAATTGAGACATATCAGTATAGAAGCAAAGAGTGCAGAAGAAAGTAAACAAAGCTCATAGCAGTGCAAGTATCAGAAAGAGAGAGTATAAGTGAGAGCAAATTGTGAACTCAGTTTGTTCTGTGTTCGTGTGTGTTCAAAGAGAAGGTAGAGAGTATTTATAATGTAAAAACGGGTAGAACATAAGGAAAGGATTGTAGTTCAGCAATAATTAGGAGAACAAGTGTCAATTAAAATTATATCAGTATCAAAGACTTTCTTTAATTAAGGAATTAAAATTAAACGGTAACATGTAAGTGCTAAATAAGGAAAGAGATCACATAGGCTAAATATGACTAATAAAGAAGTATTTCAAGCATAGTACAAGTACACAACACGTAATAGAGGCTAGGTTCATCAGACTCTAATCAAGAAAGGGTCTATAAGAATCCAATACCCATATTATCAAAGTAAGGGGATCAATTAACTTGAGTAGGAAAGGCAGGGGTCGAGATTTCAAGGAAAGCATTCAAATAGGTCTGAGAAGCAGGGAAATCAGTACAATAAAGAAAAAATCAATTACAAGAGTGCAATCAGAATCACACAAAGAGATTTGAAGTCAGCCCATAATTAAGGGCTACTTCAAGAGGGAAATTTAGCATATAAAGGAGTGCATAGCCTTAGGCATGCGAGGTTGTACTCATGACAAAGAGTATAGTCACATAATAGTCACATAAGTCAGGTTTCAGTGACAGACAAAGGATTAGAAGCATGCGAAGATTCGAGTGAAAATGATAGACGAGTTTGACAAGTAGCAAGAGATTAGAACCAAAAGAATTACATACTAAAATAAAAGAATCAGATCGAGCAATCTCGAACAGACGAAGAACTTTAGGAACTCAAACAGACCCCCAAAGAACTAGGGTTTTCCGAAATCAATCAGATTTAGAAAAAATAAGCAGATAAACACATAAATAGCCTTGGAATCTTAAATAAACCCTAAGATTAGGGCTTTCACACTTAAGCAGTAAATCAAACAAACACCAACATGTAGACTTAGAAAATCTAACAAATTCAAAAATTAGGGATTTCCATCACCAATTAAACCTAAATATGCGAAGTAGATGAATCAAACAAACATTTAAAAGACAGACTCAGAAACCCTAATTTAAAATCAAAGGGTTTTGAAAAAGGAGATTTTGGGGAAATTGCTTTAAACATCACACATAGCATAGATCTAGCACAGATCTAAATAGATAAAACGAAAAAGAACCTTAAATAGGCTAAGGGTTTTGAGAACCCTAAAGGACGAGAAAGACTTGGAAGTCATGAGATTATATATGTGTTGATAAGGTCGGAACCATGCTTGGGATGCTAAGATACGATGTAGCAGGCATGGAAATGGACGGAAACCTCAAATCAGTGAAGGTATGAGTGACTCCATTGAGGTCAGACCTCAAAACTTAGAACACCCAAGGTTTACTGGTGAGGATAACCAACTATCCATGGCCTCAAAAGCCATGGATTCCAGTGACCAGTGGTTGAAATGGGGTAAGAGAAGACTAGGGTTCGACAGAGTTCGAGAGGATTTGAGAGAGGGAGAGTATCCAAAGGCGGATATCAGAAGAGAATGGGGGTAGGGTAGGTCTAGGTGAATTAAAAAGGAATAAGGTGATCTGGATCATTCATCAAAATAATCAACAGCCTGGATTAAAAGTAATCCGGCTGGGTTAGATAAATGGGTTAAATGAGATTAGGTTGGTCCGATTTTGGGTTTGAAATTGGGTCAATTTTAGGCTAAAATTGAAATGTACATGAGGCTACAATTGAAACGAATTGGGGTTATATTTTAAATAGCCATTTTTTCCTTCATTTTATAAAAAATAGTGAAAATGATTTTAAAAGAAAATAGAAGATGTTGAACCAATTAATGATATATATGTATTAATTAAAAAATATTGTAACTAATTTTATAATTATAAAATACTATTAATCGTAAAGATATGCTATAATTGCATTTATATGCAATTTAGTTTTAAGCATACCAAATAAATTTGTAAAAACATAAAAAAAATCGAATTAATTATATTTTGGTGTAAATATAAGAATAAAATAAGTTATTCACCAAAATAATAATTTTGGGAATAATTATTTAATTTTGTACTGTTTAAATAGACAATAAATTGATTTTAAAAATCCTTAGAAATTTGGGAATAATACTAAAATATTTGGATATGCATGTATATGTCATTTCGAAATATTTTGGGTATATAAAATACTCAGGAAAAAATTGGGCATCAACAGTTGCCCCTCTTTACCCGGAAAAGATGAAGAGTTGTCGGGTAAAGATATGATGACCAATTTTGACCGGAAGCGGTAATTTGAAAAGAATTTGACCGAGCTCTGGTTTTTGAGCTGCCTACATATCCCTGGTTTTACAGGAATCAGGCCGTATGTAGTTCAAGAACCATTGACGGAACATGCCGATGGAGATTTAAAAGGACGGACATGATGCTTGGGGGAAGCAAAAGGTGTTTTGTAGTTGATCGGCTGCGAGAACCGAAACGGGTTCGCTCCTGCTGAGAAGGCAGTTGCTAGCCGGCACACCTGCAAATGATCAATATAGGCGCATATCGTGCATAACTTAAATGTGATAAAAGTTCCTATTGGACCATAAATATTGTCCTTGGATGGTTAGGATGGCGTCCTCACACCATGATGTCCTGGGCCATGAAGCGTAAAATTAAAGGATTCGCCGGCTATGAAATGATGTTCTCAGGATATGATAATGGTGCCTCCGAACCATGATGCCTTTGAATTGTGACGTGCACGATATAAAGTGGGATCATAGGGTCATGGCATGGTGTTCTTGGGCTATGAAGATGATGCCTCCGAACGATGACGCCTTTGGACACTTTGATGTTTTTCATCCCATGAAATTCAAGATTTGGAAGTATTTCAGCCTATGCAAAAAGCGTAAATGGCGATATTTTAGCGACAGAAATTTAAATAAAACAAGTGATGTTTCAGCCGATGCAAAAAGTAAAATAGCGATGTTTCAGCCGATAGAGGATTTATATACAGATTTGGCGATATTTCAGCTATTGCAAAATGTAAATGGTGATATTTCAGCCGACAAAGAATTTAAATGTAGTTTGGAGATATTTCAGACATACACGTGGAGGTAGAGCTTGACCTCGGAAGGCAGAAAGGCAACCTTATGCAGATGATGCAAGATGGAGACAACGCTTAATCTCGGAATGTAAAAAGGTAGCCTTATGCAGATGATGCAAGATGGAGACAACACTTAGTCTTGGAAGGCAGGAAGGTAGCCTTATGCAGATGATGCAAGATGGAGACAACGCTTAGTCTCGAAAGGTAGGAAGGTATCCCTATGCAATGCAAAAAGTGCAGATGGAGACAATGCTTAGTCTCGGAAGGCAGGAAGGTAGCCTTATAAAATGTAGAAAGTGCAGATGGAGACAACGCTTAGTCTCGAAAAGGCAGAAAGGTAGCCTTATGCAATGCAGAATGTGCAGATGGAGACAACGCTTAGTCTCGGAAGGCATAAAGGTAGCCTTATGCAATGTCGAAAGTGCAGATGGAGATAATGCTTAGTCTCAGAAGGTAGAAAGGTAACCTTATGTAATGCAGGAAATGTAGATAGTAATAAAATATTCTTAGCTGATTATTGGTAATTGATTGTGATATTGCGGCTACTAGGGGATATTACGTGTGGATAGCAAATGCGAACGCGCAATATGTTTGTGACTCGGGTGTCTGCATCCAAAGAAAATCATGAGTTTTGTAAAGGAGAAAGGTTAGTTCATTTTCCCATGGCTTCTGGCATTGCGTGCATCATTGGAGTAGCGTTGCTAAACAACAGCTATCATAGTCATGCATGATTTAACAAATATAACGTAACTGGAAAATAGTTTTGTTTAGATGAACCAATGAATGCAACATGGTTCAAAACACTGCAACCTCTCTTACTCTGGAATTTTGAGGGTCCTCCTCAAAATTCTACCCCAGTTTACTAGGTTGGCACTCCTAACGGATGCACCGAACGAATGCAAAATCAACTTTGGAATGTTGAGGGTCCTCCTCAAAAATTTTCCCCAGTTCCAATAATAGGGGGAAATAGGATTTTTATTAAATTGTGACCGAACTCATAGGGCTGCCTACGTATCCCCTCTTAAATGGGAATCAGGTCAGGTGTAGTTCAAATTACATCATGAAGAGAAAGTATATGATTACACATAGTATTGTTTCACCACGTCTGAATTGATCGGCTTCGGCCAGACTTCTCTATCCATTTCTGTAAGGATAAGGGCTCCTCCAGTTAGAACCCGACGAACCATGTACGGACCTTGCTAGTTGGTAGAGAATTTCCCCTTAGCTTCATCTTAATGAGGAAATATCTTATTCACCGCCAGTTGCCCTGGTGTAAACTTCCTTGGCTTAACTCTTTTATTGAAGGCTCTTGACATTCTATTCTGATACAACTGACCATGGCAAACTGCATTCATCCTTTTTCCATCTATAAGATATTTGGTTTGATATTCTGCAGACTTTCGAACACTTTTATCCATCCTCTGGCGTCCTCCGGCTGAGCGACCATTTTAGGCATATAATTAATATGCCTTGGCTGGTGGAAGGCGATATGATCATCCCAATCTCTGCATAGAATCTCTTGTCGGTATTCTTCTTTCTGGAGGTGTTCCATGAGCCACAACTGAAGCAATAAGTTGCAACCCTCAAAATGACTACCTTGTTGTTGACACTTGTCCAAGGTGCAGAATATCTCAGTGACGATCATGGGCTTTATACTGAAAGTTTGCCCACCAATCCCTTCCATCAAATTTTTGGTTACCATGGCTAGTCTAGCGTGGATCCTAGCCTTCTTCATAGGGAACACGATCATCCCCAAAAAGCAAAACATGAAAACAAAAACCCTTCTATGGATATGCCCCAATGAGGTGATAGCAAAATCGTCTGAATATGTGCAGTATGACTTGCTATAGTCGTACCTTTCATATAGATAGTCAAACGAGATGTAGGAGTCTTTCAAACATGTTAAGTCTGAGTTTTTCTTCAATCCCATCATCTCAAGGAAACCCCTTCCTTTGCGGTTTTCTAGCATGAGCAAACCCAGAGTCTCCCAAGGAACCCCAGCTAGACCCCCTATCTCTTCAAGTAAAGAAGTCATTTCTAGATCACCAAAGCGGAACACATATTTGTCGCTATCCCAGAACAACGTTGCAGCTTCTATAATTCTGTTGTTAGGCTGAATCTCTAGAAGAGAAGGGAGATTCCCTAGGTACTTATGGATGAGTGTTAGGCCCTTAACCCCACCATACTCAACTATTTAAATCAATTATTAGCATAACCAAGCACTTAAGTTCTCCAAGTAAATGCACAGAACGTGGAGGTGTCCGTTTGGGTTTCAAGGAAACTCGGTGGAATTTGGACAAGGGTATATTAATGAGTCATTATGTGGACAACATAACTGACTCGACTAGGTTTGACCATGATGCATGTACGATTTAAATGGAATAATGTTTCTATTTTGGTATGCTAGACCGGTACCCTTGAGCACAACTCAAGAGGAAAAGGCACGGAACCATCGACTACACCGTTGATCGACTGGTTTTACCGCAAATACGCCTTTGCCAAATTTAGGGGGTGATAGTATTGGAAGTGCACAACTACTCATTATAAGCGCTGCTGTAGTATTTGTTTGGCACGAGTGGAATATGATGTTGAAGATGCAGTTTACAAGGATGAAATAAATTGACATGTATTTTCACGTTCATACAATAAAGTTACAATAATTGCTCAAAAATTACAACAACATTGATAAAAAAATGGTAAATGAAAGTAATTAAAAAGAGAAACAAAAGAAACAAGTCAATTTCAAATGAAGACATTAAATAAAAGCAATAAAAGCAATAAAGTCACGTATATCATACAATGGTAAAAGCCTAAAGAAATCCCCAGCAGACTCGCCATGCTATCGATGCCCCCTTTTTTCCTCGCAGAATTTGGTTCACGACATTTGGGAAGACAACTCTTTTCCCACTATGGGAATTGGGGTTCTTGAGAGTTTGGAGAGTCCCCACCTAATGATTATAGTACATTAGGAGACTTTTAAAAAAATTTAAAGATGAAAACTAGAGTTTGGGTAAGGGCTTGAAATTATCTCGAGGGGAATGTGTTAGGCACCCCTCAAGATCCACTAGTGTGGCTCCCGGTCATGCTACAATTGTGACTTTAGATGAAAATATAAACAAACAAGTATAAGAAGCACAAAAGGTTAAAATAAGTACTGAAATTTAAAGGAACAATTTTTGTAAAAATGTGCAAGTAGAGGGAAAGGTCAAGCACTTAGTGCAAATAATCCAAAAATCATGTGAGAAAGCAGAAATTTGGAAATGCAATATCTTTAGTGATTCAGAAAAATTTGTTAAACTAATAAAGAAGGAGAAAGAGGGCCCTAGGTTTGTATATTACATGGATCATTCGCACAATACGGGTACTTAATTGTACACAGAGTGTTATCGTGTAATTATCATCTCCATGTCTACCCTTCCCACCCCGTTAAGGTATTAAAGCGCATAACTTACTTATCGCATGCTACTATCCGTCCCAATCCTATCAGTCTCGATGTAAAGACTCGGTCGGTCATTTTTGGAATTTACGCCCGATCCCCCATTAACTGCTTTTCCTAAGTTCATTTCTGCTATTTTGGTTTGTTGGGACGTTCGGTATTAGGATTCAGAGTGTTTTGAGATACTTAGTCCCTAAATGAGAGCTTAAAAATTGAAAAATGGTCCATAGTCGGAACAATGTGAAGACGACCTCGGAATAGAAATTCGATTGTTCCGTTAGATCCGTTAGGTGATTTTAAGGTTGAGAGCGTGTTCAGAATACAATTTGGAGGTCCGTAGCTCATTTAGGCTTCAAATGCCGAAGTTTGAAAATTTGAGGTTTTCGATCCAATAGTAAATTTTTATCCGAGGGTCGGATTGGAATTCCAGAAGTTTCTATAGCTCCATCGTGTCATTTGGGATATGTGTGAAAAATTGCTGGTCATTCGGACGAGGTTTGGCTAGGTTTTTTATCGAAAGCGTATTCTGATAGAATTTGAAGTTCTTAGGCTTGAATCCTTAATTTAATCGGGTTTCCGATATTGTTTGAAGTGTTTTGAGGATTGGTACAATTTTGAATAAGGGATTATGTGGTATTGGTGCTTTTGGTTGAGGTTCCGGGAGCCTCAGGATGATTTTGGGTGGTTGACGGGGTAAATTCTAAGTTTGGTTGGAGCTGATGTATTATTCTTCTGGTATTTCCACTTCTGCGGCTTGGGGACCGCATAAGCGGAGCCATAAAAGAGGCCTGCTGTCCGTAGAAGCGGTTTAGGTATGGTCTTCACAGACCGCAGAAGCAGTCCAGTTACCGCAAAGGCGGAACCGCAAATGCGATTCTTGTGACCGCTAAAGCGGAACTCGTGGATTAGTAAGGGGTCACAGAAGTGGCTTGTGGTCCACATATGTGGGACTGCAGAAGAGGTCCCTTGTCCGTAGAAGCGGACTTTGGTCTCATTAGTTGAAACGTAAAAGCGGTTGTTTCTTTCGCAAAGCGGGACCGCAGAAGCGGTCCTTGGGGCCGCGAAAGCGGAAATGACTGTTCTGATAAGGGAAAATCCGAGGGTTTATTTCAAAGTTGGAAAAATCAATTAAGAGCTCGGGATAAGGCAATTTTGAGTGGATTTTGAAGATAAAATTATTGGGTAACATTGCTTTGATACTATATAGTTATATTCCATCATTTCCTAGTTAAATCAACCATTATAATTAAAATTCAAGGTCAAAAATTGGGAAAAATAGGTGAAACTTCTTAGACTTAATTATTGTGTTTTGAGGGGGTATTTGACCTCCGATTAAGGAAATTTTAATATGGTTAGATCGAGAGATACGAGGATTCTGCAAATGTAAAAATTATTGGATTCCGAGACGTTGGATGGAAGGGCATTTTGCTCATTTTACCTACTTTCGCGCCCTAGCTTTAATTATAGTGGAATTAGTTGTTTACAATATTATCTACGATATGTAATTGAATTGAATAGATTTGGGCCATTTGGAGTCGGATACTTATGGCAAGGGCATCGTTCCCTAGTTGATTTCGCACCAGTTCGAGGTAAGTGGCTTGCCTAACCTTGTGTGGGGGACTTCGTCCCTTAGGATGTGATAATTGGTAATTGGATGCCTTGTACGTGAGGTGACGAGCATGTACTTAAGCTAATTGTTGAAACCCGAATTTTTGCTTAAACACTTTAATTAGATTTTCTTTCATATTTGCTTTATCCTACTTGCTATTATAGCCTATGCTAGTGTAGAAGAACATGTTTAATTGATCCAAGTTGCCTAATTGTTTAAATTTCCTTAACTGTGATTACATGGAACATGTTAGTCCAATATTATTTATTTCCTTGTATTGTTGTACTTCAATTTCTGAATATGTCTCTGATTTTGGTTGCTCATTTACATTGGGACTACGAATGTGGAATTCTGGGAGCTCCCCCCCCCCCCTTATTTGTTTACTTTGAGAGTACGGGTTTGATTCCTTGGGAGATCCCCCTGCACTTTTATTTTGGGACTACGGGACGGTATCCCGGGAGATCCTCCTGCACTTTTATTTTGGGATTACGGGACGATATCCCGTGAGATCCCTAGCACACTGATGATTGGACTACATGACGATATTCTGGGAGATCCTTTGATATTGATATGAGAGTTGGGCGACGGAACGACATCCCGGGATATCCATTAGACAGTTGAGGAAAGGGCTACAGGACGGTATCCTAGGAGACCCTCGTTGGAATTCTTGCAATTTAGCTGTATTCACTCTATGTTTCTGTTATGTCTTGTAGTATTATTATTTCATTGATCTGCCTTATTGCACTACTGTGTTCATTAGTTTTCGTCATATTTCAACATTGTTAATATTTTTGCTACTGTATTATTTCTGTCTCAGTAGGGCCCTGACATTTCCTCGTCACTACCCAACCGAGGTTAGGCTTGGCACTTACTGAGTACCGCTGTGGTGTAATTTTTGCGCATGTTTTTCATGTGGAGATCCAGGTACCTCTACGCAGGTGCATTACCAGTAGCTGCAGGGAGTATTTTGGAGACTTGAGGTATATCTTTCGCGTCCGCAAACTGGAGAGTCTCCCTCTCACTCTCCCCTTTAGTTAGCTATATGCTATTCTGTTCATCCTTGATATAGACTTTCCGGATGATTAGAGCAGTATTATGTATCATTTTTAGTCTGTGTTGCCCGTGGGTTTCCGGGTCTTTGGGATAGTTTCAAATTTTAAAGTGTTAAAGTGTATGTGTCAGGCGGTAACTGTATACATTATTCATGTTATTTAGTTTTGATTACAAATTTCACAAATATTGTTACTTCCGCAATGTGTTAGGCTTTCTTGGTCGTGAAGACTAGGTGCTGTCATGACGTGTCCACAATTGGTGAACTAGGGTCGTGACAAGTTGGTATTAGAGCTCTAGGTTCATAGGAGTCACAAGACACATGCCGGTTTATTAGTCTCGCTGGTCGGTATTAGAGACGTCCGTATTTATCTACGAGAGGCTATGTAATTATTTAGGAAAATCTTCATTCTTTTGAATCCCTTGTCATGCGATATTTTTAACACCAATTCTAAACTTATGTCTTCTATTCTCTCATAGACGATGAGAACACGTGCTACACGAGAAGACTAGGCACCCGCGCCCCTACTGCCGCCGTTAGAGGTCGGGGTCGGGGTAGAGGTCGAGGACGTGCCCGAGGTGCAGCCACAACACCTGCGCACGCTGCCGCAGAGGTACCACCAACAGATCCAATTGGAGCACAGGAACCTGGTACACCTACTACAACTACTACTACTCCTGCGTTCCAGGAGACCCTGGCTCAGTTCATGAGCATGTACACCACTTTGGCTCAGACGGGGTTGCTTACCCTCGCTGCAGTGACATCTCAGGCCGGGGGAGGGGCCTAGACTTCCGCAACCCGCACTCCTAAGCAGAGAGTGCCGATGGAGCAGGTTGTAGAGGTTATTCCTGTACCGCTTGCAAAACCAGTACAACTCGGGGATGGGCCAGCTGTCTCAGAGGATTAGTAGCATAGGCTGGAGATGTTCAAGAAATATGATCCCCCAGTGTTTTGTGGCCTATCTTCAGATGACGCCTTGGGATTCTTGGAGGACTGTCATCGCATTCTTCATACTATAGGCATAGTGGAGTCTAGTGGGGTTTCTTTCATTGCCTTTCAGGTTCAGGGAGCCGCCTATGATTAGTGGCATACTTATGAGTTGGACAGTCCAGCCGAGTCTGCCTCGCTGACTTGGACCCAGTTCTCTGACATGTTTATGACGGAGTTTGTTACCCAGAGCCTCGAGGATTCATGGTGTACGGAGTTTGAGCGTCTGCACCGGGGTGTTATGACAGTCTCAGAGTATGCCATTCGTTATACCAGGTTGGCCAAATATGCACCGGCTTTGGTTGCCACAGTTCGAGAGAGAGTTCGGAGGTTTATCGAGGGTCTTATCCGCCCATCCGGTCCAGCATGGATAGAGATTTTGAGATGGATATTCCTTTACCAGCAGGTAGTGAACATTTCTAGGCGGATTGAGGGTATGCTAGCTAGGGAGCGAGGGAAGAGGGAAGCCAAGAGGTCGTGAGAGTCGGGTCACTACTCTAGTGCCCGTACTTCATCACCCGATCATTATGGTAGGGGTTATTCTGGTCGCCCTGTTCATTTAGCCTTGCTAGCAGCCGGTAGTACTCCATCTCCACCAGTACCTCAGGAGCCTTATTACGCGCCTCTAGTTTCTAGTGCACCTCCTGCGCGGGGTACTTCCAGAGGTCAGTCCAGCAGGCCTAGCTTTAGTTAGTCACAGCCACCACGTCCTCCCAAAGCTTGCTTCGAGTGTGGCAATACACGTCACGTGGTTAGGGACTGCCCCAGACTTGGTAGGGTTGCATCTTCACAGATTGCTCAGCCACATCGTGTTTCTTAGAGTTCTCAGGCTATGGTTCCAGCTCCCACTGCTGCCCTACCTGCCAAGCATGCCAGGGGCTGAGGCCGGGGAGATAGAGGTCGCCCTCGTGAGAGGGGTCGGGCCAGATATTATTGCATTCCTGCTCGCACCGAGGCGGTTGCCTCCAATTCTATCATCACAGGTATTATTCTGGTTTGTCATAGAGAGTCATAGGTTCTATTTGATCCCGACTCTACTTATTCATATGTATCCTCTTATTTTGCTTCGCATTTGGGTGCGCCTTAGGATTCTTTGATTGCCCCCGTTTATGTTTCTACTCGTGTGGGAGATTCTCTTGTTGTGGACCGCATGTACCGATCATGTTTGGTTACTATTCATGGTTTTGAGACTAGGGCTGATCTATTATTACTCGGTATGGCTGACTTTGATATTATTCTAGGCATGGACTGGTTGTCGCCCCATCTTGCTAATATTGATTGTCATGCCAAGACCGTGATGTTGGCTATGCCCGGTGTTCCACGTATTGAGTGGACTGGTACCTTAGATCATACTCCCATCAGGGTTATTTCTTTCCTTAAAGCTCAACGTATGGTTGAGAAGGGGTGTGCTGCTTATTTAGCTTACGTGAGAGATGTAAGTATTGACCCCCCTTCTGTTGATTCAGTTCCAATAGTACGAGATTTCCACACAAGCCCGACATCAGGGAGACACAGGTCATGAGCAACTACAAGGTCTGTCCCAGTACAATAAGACTATCATAGTACGGAAATAATGATACTAGGAGCAGTTTGAGTAAGGTCAGAAGGAGAAGTGCAGGGCTGGAAATGCCAAGTAGCTACCTTGCCGATTCCTAAGAGCTGCTGGAATAACGATCTGCGCACAAGGTGCATGGAGTAATGTGAGTACGCCAACTCAATAAGTAATAAAAGTAAATGAAAGTTGAGCAGTAAGAAAACAGATAATTCCACGTCATAACACTTCAACAAATACAATACATTCTCAAAACAGTACATAAAACAATTATCTCCTAAAACAAACTCAGTTTCAGTAAAACCTTTTCTTTTAAAAACATCTTTCAATAGTTTCAAACATGAGATGAAATAGTGAGTAAAAATGATTAGAAATATAAATAGCCCTTCGGGCAAGACATGTACCATAAACCGTCACTCGGGCAAAATATCAACAGAACTAGCCCTTCAGGCTACCTCATAATCACTCATAATCAGCACATCGAGCAACGACATAAACCAAAAATAGCCCCTCGGGCAATATCACATCACTCACATTAGGTACATGCGCTTACTGGGATGTTCAGACTTCAGAGGGGCTTCTGCAACCCAAGTGCTATAACAAGCCATCTCGTGGCATAATAAATCAGGCCCTCGATCTCTCATACATCACAAATCAATACAACATAATGAGACGCGCATCCCGATCCCAAGATATCCTCACAACACAGGCCCTCGGCCTCACTCAGTCTAAAACCTCTCAAGCTACCCGGACTACAGTAAAACAGGGTGCTCATCCCAAAGTATAATATATAATACCAAAAACGGAGTTAATAAGATTGAGTTATAAAATCAGTAAACCACGGCTTGAATGAGTACAAATATTAAATCAAAACAATGAGGAATATTAGTAAAAAGTCCCTAAGGGCCCAAATAGTTGGCACAAGGCCCAATTATGGCATTCAGCCCAAGCATAGTAATACTTTCCGAAACACAATAGTAGCAAATAGTTTTCAATCAAATACGTGACTTAATAGTCGTAAGGGGTGGACCAAGTCACAATCATCAACGGTGTATGCCCTCATGATCGTTATCTAGTGTGTGTGCCACCTCAAAATAGTGAAACTATGTGAAATTCGGGATTTCATATCCTGAGGATAACATTTACAATCACAACTTACCTCAAATCGGACCGAACTCTAATCCGCAATGCACTTGCCTCTCGACTCGGCCTCCAAATGCTCTGAATCTAACCAAAAATCAGTGTCACATTATTAATACGCGCTAAAGGATTAAAGCCCAGGCGAAAATAATCAAATTAACTCAAAAAAATCAAAATTGACCAAACTGAGCCCACGCCTTGAAATCCAATAAAAATCACAACACTGGGATCCACATGCCCTCATGAGTCTATACATACAAAAATTACTAAAATCGGACCTCAATTGGCCTAATCCCCAATTTAAACTTTCCAATTTCAAGCCCTAATTTCCCAATTTAATCACTAAGTTTTCACAAATTCCATGATTAAACAAAGGGAAGTCATCACACATATAAGTTTTATTACTCAAGTTACTCACATTGTTGTTAACCCTTGAAACCCTTCTCAAATTCACCCTCAAAAGCTTTAAAGTCGTCCAAAAATAGTGAGAAATAAGTTGAAAATCATGAATATGGCCTTTTATACTTTATGCCCAGGCATCTCGAACCTGCGACTCCCTTTTCCGCATCTGCAGTCAAAATAACCGCTCCTACAATTTTCACTTAAGGGGTCAACTTTCGCACATGCGTCCCAGGACTCGTACTTGCGGGCTCGCAGATGCGGTCAACACCTCCGCTCCTGCGATAAATACCAGATATGCGGTCTCTTCCTGCTTTTGCGACTATCGCACCTGTAGTCCCCAATTCGCAGGTGCGAAAACAATAGACAACAAAAATCTACAACTCCAACTAAAATCCAAACTCTCCATCAACACCCAAATCAATCCCGAGGCCCCCGGGACCTCAACCAAACATGCCAAAAAGTCACATATCATCATTCAAACTTTTTCCAACATTTGAAATACTCAAAACAACATCAAAATATCAAATCACCCTCGGATTCAAACCTAAGGATTGCAAAACTTCCGAATTTTGCAAATGATGCGAAAACCTATCAAACCTCATCTGTATCACCTGAAATTTTGCACACACGTCACAAATGATACAGCTTACCTACTCCAATTTCTGAAATTCTAATCCGACCCCGATATCAAGATTTCTACCGCCGACATGAAAATGCCAAATTTCTAATTTCACCAATTCAAGCCTAAATCTATTTCGGACCTCCAAAATATATTCCAAACATATTTCTAAGTTCCAAATCACCTAACGAAGCTATTTGAACCATAAAAACTCAATTCCGAGATCATTTACCCACAAGTCAACTTCCGGTTGACTTTACCAACTAAATAACAAACTTAAGAGACTAAGTGTCTCATTCCATCCTACGGCCATTACGAACACAACACCGCCAACACGATATGATAAAATACAGTTGAACAACACACAAGGAAGCAAAAATAGTGAGAACGAGATTGTAACTCATAAAACAACCGGCCGGATCGTTACACGATAAGTGTGACAAAATTCATGATGGCAAGATCAGAGTAGGAAAATTCCGTATAATATTCATGAGAAAGTTTATACCAGCATCTTTAGAATTGCAAAAAAAAAATGTCACGTTGCTATGAGCTTGAATTCTTGTTGAATCAGAACATGTCACGTTACTAAGCTTCATATGGAATTGTTTAAGAATCCAAATCCCATCCTTTACTGAATCTCTTAATCCCATCTCCTTAAGTGATTTTTGGAAATATTTTTGTTACAGGGGTGGACCCTTAAAGTGTGGTTTATGAGTCATAATTCAAGAAATGTTTGGCTGCCACATTCCATACTTTCACCGGGGCTTACCCCTTAATATTTATCCAAGATAATTGTCCTCATACTTTTAATTAACTTGTAACTTCCCACTCAAATTAATAATTAACCAAATATTCATATAATTAATAATTATTTCAAATTACTTAAAATATCACTCACTTGTAACATACTTCATATACTTCACTATTATGGTCGTGTGGTATTGTATGACACTAGTCATAAATACCGGATATTATAAATCGGGAAGTATTTTATCCCAAATTGACAAACTTTGATGAAATTCATTCTCTTCAATTTGTTTACCCTGTCACCTTCACGAATTTACTTATCACCTGCTTGGACTAGCATAATGCTTATAATCCCAAAGTAATCATATTCCCAAACTTACGTCGATTAACTTACGACGAAAATTTAACATCTAAAAATCCAGAATATAGCATCTCATTTTCGAGCCTCCATCAATGTATTTATACTGTACTTTCACGTACAAAAATAAGAGGTGTAACATCTTTAGGGCAAATTTTCACCATTCCTTACCCGATCTCATAGAGGACTCGATCGTACCCGGCCTCAGGAAGTCTCGATTGTACTCCATGTCAAGAGGACTCGGTAGCCTCACATCTCACATCATCATACTCGGACACACAAGAGCTCGGTAGTATCTCATACCAGGTCTCATTATAGGTATCGTACCCGGCCGACTATAACACGACTCAACGGAATTTTATATATATATATATATATATATATATATATATATATATATATATATATATATATATATATATATATATATATATATATATATATATATATAATGCCAGTAGCAGTTTCAGGAGATAACAAGTTTAGACTTCAAAATGAATCATACCCTCCAACCACAGGATACCAACCAGATTAATGTAAACTTTAAAGAACATACTACCAACAAAAATGCACATGAACAAGATAATATCATTTAGAGGATTTAAAACTACTAAAACTTATAGTACATGAGCTATTCAGAAAAGAAGGAGAGACTTTTACTAACTCATGACAAGAAAGAAGACTTCCCTACATACCTTGTTGAAGAGCTAACCTTACCTCTATGGTGGTTAATTTTTCCTTTTATGAATCTTCAAAACCAATGCAACTAGATGATGGGGTTACAATAACGTTTCCAATTTCCTTTTAGCTAAATCTTGCTAAAATTCACCTTTGACTTTGCATGCATTTTAGCAAGAAAATTCTAAAGAGTTGTTGGGAGTATTCTGAGAGGACTTGTTCTGGTGATACTTCTAGAATGGAAGAGAAATAGTCGTATCGTCATTTTATATTGTTACCAAATATTGTGATCCTTGCCACCACCACATGCAAAAATGGGCTGCCCTGCCCCGGTTGCGGCGCCTAGTGAGATTCTTGGCGCAGACCCACTGAAACGTGTAAGCACCTTCTGGCTTGGAACGTGTCTCCAAGCCGTGCTAAAATCCATACTTACCACACTTTATTTAATTGTGGGGTGTAACAATTTAGATCGCGATACATTTGTATTTATCATATCTATTTCAGAATATTGTAGTTTTGTATTATTAATGTTGTACCTCTAAGTGGCTAAAAATGATTAATTAATTAGCCAATGTTGGTTTGCCTAACAAGTGGATGTTAAGCGTCATCACGACCTTCATGGTTAAAATTTTAGGTCCTGACATTTTTACTCTCATCCTCACTATATAATATGATAGATGCAATGACACAATATCATTCTTCGTGCTTTTACTCTAATCTTTACCATATGATAATGATATGATAAAAGAAATTGTACGACATTACCATTCGTTCCTTTATTGTCATCCTCACATGATATATAGTAAATGATAGTAAAGCAATCAAGTGCACGACACCACCCGTCGTGCTTTTCCTCTCATTCGATCATTCAATAATAACTATATGCAAATATGGCAAGGCAATATCTTTCGTACTTTTTACCCTTCCTCACCAAGAAAAAAACAATAATCCAAAGTATCAAGCAAGGTGTGAAACCAATTTCAACTTTAATCGTGGTGTTATAATATGTATTTTCAACTTCCGATATCTCAACAACTTCAAATTAATCAATAAACACGAAGCGAACCATCAAAGAATAACAATCTAACTAAAGCATAGAAGGCATGGTAAAAGAAGTAACATGGTACAATATATCATTTCCCACCCGCTTGCTTTAACCTATGACGACACATATTTACTCGTTATCTTGCATATACACCATCTTCACACATAATTCACATAGCAAGTAGATTAACAAGTCCTAATTCCCTCAAGTCCAAGTTAATCACGGTACATATCTCACTCCGCAATCAAATCAATCAATCAACTACAATCATGCCATTCAAACAATCCTCCCGACTAACCGAATCTAGCCAATTATCGATCAAACAATTCAAAATAAGCTTTAAAAACTACCCACATATGAAAAAGGTTCAATTTTGATCAGTTTTTAAAAAGTCAACCAAAATCTACCTTAGGCCCACTTGGTCGAAATTCAAGATTTGAACCAAAACCCGATTACCCATTTATCCCAAGCCCGATTATGTGATTATTTCGATCCGACCTCAATTTGAGGTCTAAATCTTAATTTTATGAAATCCCTATTTTCTACCCAAAATTCCTAATTTCTACCATAAAATTAAAATATTTGAAGTTAAAAACTCATGAAATATAGCGAGGAATTGATAGAAAATGTATTAGAGTTACTTACTAATGAATTTAGGAAGAAAAAATTCTTCAAAATTTGTATCTAGAGTGTTTGGGGTTGAAAAATATTGTAAAATGAGCGAAGTCCTGATTATCCCTCTTTTACCCAATTGCAGGCATGGTAATTGCGAATTCACGTTTGCAAAACAAATGTGAACCACTAATCAGCCATCTGCAAACGTAGACAAGTTTTGCTTTTGCAAAGCTACCCCCAGGTTGCTAGAGTCGTAACTGCGAGACTCTTGCCGCATATGCGATATTCCTAGCCTTCGCAAATGCGCCTTCTTCTTTGCAAATGCGAATATCTTCAATCCCAGGCCTCTTCGGAGATGCGGTTCATTGATCGCAAAAGCGCCCCTGACAACTGTGAGCCAGACCTCGCAAATGCGAGATATGCAGGCCACACCAGTAACAGATCTGCACCAGCAATGCAAAAATCAACCAAACTCTTTCGTAACACATTCGAAACTCATCCGACCTCCTCGGGTTCCAAACTAGTTAAACATGCACACACGTGTAATAACATCTTACAACTTGATCTCTACCTCAAATCATCAAAATAATATCAAAGAATAAGAAACGATCTTCAAAACTAAAAAAAAATCAACTTAAACTAAATTTTCACAATTTCACACATAATGCACTGAAATGCATTCGGGTCACTTCGAACCCCAACCAAACATGCATACAAGTCCAAAAATATTATACGAACCTACCGATATCGTCAAAATAGTGATCTAGAATCGTTTATCCAAAGTATTGACCATGGTCAACTCTAGCCTCATTTTTAATCAAAATTTAATTTTATTCAAAATTTTACATAAAAGCTTTCCGAAAAACGATACGGACCACACACACAAATAAAAAAAAATTAAATGGAGCTAATAGAGGTCTAGAAATACGAAAATAATGGCTAGTAGCCAAAACGATCTATGAGGTCATCACACTAAATGAGTACATAACATATGCCTTTATATTTAATATTATCACCAAACTATAACTAATTAAGACTAGAGGGGTTGCTCTGATGGTAAGCAACCCCCACTTCCAACCGAGAGGTTGTGAGTTCGAGTCTCCCCAAGAGCAAGGTGGGTAGTTCTTGGAGGGAAGGATGCCGGGGGTCTATTTGGAAACAGCCTCTCTACCTTAGGGTAGGGGTAAGGTCTGCGTACACACTACCCTCCCCAGACCCCACTAAGTGGGATTATACTGGGTTGTTGTTGTTGTATAACTAATTAATATGTATTCTCACTTTAATATATTAATTAACCATGATAGAATTAGTATAGTTCAATATTTGTAAATTGACTAATGATTTTTTATTTATTTATAAAAATATAAATGACAATTGATTTAGGACTTCTACGTGGAAATTACTTTCCTTATTGAGTTAACAATATGGAATCAATATTCTTTACTTTCATAATTATACTTTTATTTTAAAATTGAAATATATCATATTTTTTTTTATAATTCAATTAGATCGAATACACGCTCATTATGCATACATATAGAGAGTGTAAATAAAATAAAATAAAATAAAATAAAATAAAAGGAGTATATATCCCTCTCTGATATTTTGGCCACAAGTGAAAACAACAAATAAAAAACTAATCGCACTCGTGGGGTATCCAAGAAATGGGTTAAGGATGAAAGGGCAAAATAGTCCCATCAATCTTTGGCCGAAATAGTACGTAAAGTCTCACTTCGCCAGGGTTTCAAAATTCACTGCATCTGAAGGAATCAGCACCTCTGTTTTCTCCGTTGGGTTTTGCAGTTTCTGATTGAGCCACGATTCCTCCCGTCTCGATTAATCGCCAACATCAGCTGAGTCAATCGGCTCCATCCACATTACATTCCAGAAAAATCTGTCCATTTACGCAGCAAAGCGACTTAATTGCAAGCACGAAGGTCACAGCAGTAGATTCAGAAGAGAAACGATGGATTTGGACCAGTGGATAACGAAGGTTAAAGAGGGACAACATCTGGCCGAGGACGAGCTTCAGCTCCTCTGTGAATACGTATGTTTTGTAATATTCATTTTTCTAATATTAAAATATCACATCTCGCAAGTATTTTCCAGTATTGGAATGGAATTAGTCCGAATAGAGCTGAATGTATGTAGGAGATTTGTATAGTTGACATGTTGATTAATTGATTGATTGATTGACACATGTTTAACAAGTTGTGTAATGATTAGGGTTTTTATCCTAGTAAGAATAGAAGTTATGTCGATCTAGCTATTTGGTTCATTATTCGAAGCGTAAACAGTAAGTTTTTGTTGGAACTTAGCTTGTAGATATTGTTGATTTGTTATTTGTTAGGTTTTTCCCGAAAGGGAAAAAGTGAATGGAGATAATAGTTCATTTTACTGTGCTTTGCGTCTTGTTTTCTTAAATTTATTTTTTGCTCGTTTCAATCCCATTTTACTTGAGGAAGCTAATGATATTTTTTAAGGTGTACCTCGATTGGTTTTGTGGAGCCTGAACTTGATTAATGAGTGTTGTTCCTGGTCTGGGAAACTTTTCATTCAAATGCTATTCAAAAGAGTATCTAACAACTGCTCTTACGTCTTGTATGCCCCTCTAGTGATTTAGACCAGTTTGGGATAGCTGTATTAAAGTAACTTTTAAGCACTTAATGCTGCAAAGCACATTTTAAGTGCTGGAGCTAAAGTGCTGAAATTGAAAATGAGCAGTTGATGTGTTTGGTAACGTGTGAACAATTTTTATGTTAAAATGATTGCCCTTAAAGTTATTACTAGTACTAAGAAGGAGCTTGTTATCACACCATTTACCTCCAGTATATTTGTTTTTGCTGAAGGTTTATACCCTAAATGTTCATGGTCTGCACTCCTCTGTTATAATTGTCGTTAGATGTTCTCCTGTTTGAATTTTGTTGGAACGTACTGAATCAGTCTATTAATTGAACATTATTAGTTCATAGCAAGGTTTTTGCTTTTCTGTTGAGATTGTGATTGGCACGGGGTTTTCTGGGAAGCATCACAGATGAAGAACAGAAAGAGAGTGAAGTTAGGGCTTTTGGTGTAGTGGAGGGTATTTTGGGGATTATAAACAAATGTAAGGGATAACTGAGTAAACGAGATGGCTTTTCAGCTGAAAAGCAATAACTTGGAGGTGCCCAACTTATTACTTTTGGATTAAAAGCCTTTGGTTTAAAATAACTTTTGATGTTCATCAGACACCAAAATAACTCAAAGGTGCTTAAAGCTCTATGTTTACCATGTAAGGGGTTCCTATTTGTTTCCCTCGCTAATTTTAAAAGAGCAAAGCTTCATTAACCTTGTAAGTGACTAAGAGTTGGTAAAGATTCTTGGTAAGAACTTCATTTTGGCTTTGCGTTGCCCAACCTTTTGCATACTTCATGGAATTTAATCAATATTCAGGTGCTCATAAACGTGGGTGGTTAATAATAATAGTAAAAGTGATACAAAATATGCCAGAAAATATTCAGAAGGAAAAACTTTCACAGGTACAAACATGGTACAAAATATGCTTTAAGGGGTCGTTTGGTAGGCGGTTAGGGGGAAAGTTATTCATGTATTAGGGGTAACATAACTTATACCATGTTTGGTAGCTATTTGTTATTTTGTACAAAATCCAGCATAACTAATACCATATTTGGTTGGCATTTTACAATTCTACACCAAATAATACATGTATAAGTTATGAGTCAATCTGTGTATTTTTTTTATGTGGGTAGAAGATGGAATAACTAGACATGTATTAGTAATACATGGATAAAATACTGAAATGACAAATTTACCCCTAGCAATTTACCACAAATCATTGCCATTTTCTCCAGCAAACTTTTCACAGTTCGTTTTCTCCGGCAAATAACAATCTTGTGCTATGATGTTTTTGAATTACTAAATAAAGTGTGAAAAAATATAGCAAAAAATTCAGCCAAAACCCAAGAAAGAATTATATACGCTATAATTACCATGACCCTTTTTTTTTTGAATTTCACGTGCACTACTCAAGCACTAATCCCTGCATAACTAGTGCATGCATAATTAACCCTGCATTACTTATTCCTGCATAACTAATACTTGCATAACTCTAACCGGCAATCAAACGACCCGTAAAAGCTTAAACTTGTAATAGGAATCCATTATGACTCACCATAACATTGGCTTATGGCTGAGCTCTCACCTCTTGTTTCTTATTTTTTGAAAGGTTACCAACAAAAACAAAGAAATACTTTCATGAAAATAATTTAATGTACTAGAAATAGTCTATACCCTACTAATCATATAAAAAGCTTAGGTAGGGCATAGCATGTAATATAGAACAATATTGAATAGGACAGCTCGGTGAATGAAATAATCGGCTATGAAGGATAAAAATATGATTGCAGGGAGGACAAAGCAAGAAAAGAAAAAGAATAAGAGGAGAAATTAATTATATAATTACCATCTTTATGACAAGAAAGGTTGCTCCGATGGTAAGCAACCTCCCCTTCCAACCAAGAGGTTGTGAGATAAAGTCTCTCCAACAGCAAGGTGGGAAGTTCTTGGAGGGAAGGATGCCGAGGGTCTATTTGGAAATAGCCTTTCTACCCCAGGACAGGTGTAAGGTCTGCGTCACACTACCCTCCCCAAACCCCACTAAGTGGGATTATACTGGGTTGTTGTTGTTGTTGTTGTCGTCTCACTGCATTCTGCCTTTTATCTTCTTCCTCAGCTAGATTATGGCATATAGCTTATAAATTCTGGTTTTGCACAAGTATGGGTTGTATCTCTTCTTTTCAAGTAGTTGCTACTGACAAAGATTATTGCAACCTGAGATGTTTAAATATCATAGCTATTAGTGAAGATTCGTAGCCCCTAGTCATGTTTCCATGTCATCCATTAGCCTAAATTAACATAATGTGGTTTGCTTGTTCATCCTCCCACATATAATTTGAGCTTATGACTATTGAACCTTTCAACACTAGCTTGGCCAAGACAAGAGCTGTGCTGAAGATTTACAGATCAATAAGAGTGCTTCTGAGATTGGAGGATGTGGAAATATAGGGGAGTGATTTGCTTTTATTTTTTGTGTGGATGTAAAATAAAGTTTGCAAGTTAGAGTTCTTATTGAATTTGATAATGTGCTTTTATTCGCGAAGGTAAGTTTCTTCTGACAACATGTCATGATTGTTTTATCTAAATCATTTGACTTCTTGTGTTAATTATCAGTACAACATTAAACGAGCTTGTTTTTTTGGATATGCGTGATAGAGAGTCGAAAATAAGAGGATGACAAATTAGTCATTACACAAGAAGTGGAGTTGTCTGTTCTGTATATGCGTGATAGAGAGTCAAATAAACGTAAAAGATGACTATCTGAAGTATGATGCATTACACCAAAAAGTGAAGTTTTAAATTGCTTTTTCTATAGACATTGTTGAGAGAAGTGTTTGATTGCATGTGAATAAAATACTGCTGGTGCATTAGTTTGGTATCTTCTTCCTGCACATCAGTCACATTGATGATTGCTGGAGGAGTTATCGATCATGCCATCGTGGTTCATCTTTTCAGCATTCAATCAATAATGTTTACTGCCTTGCATTTCAGCATCACATTTAATTTCATTTGAGAGCATGCTATGTTGCTTCATTTGTGTCTTAAACATGTGGCACTTTTTCACAGGTTAAGGATATCCTGATTGAGGAATCAAATGTGCAGCCTGTTAATAGTCCAGTTACCGTCTGTGGGGACATACATGGCCAATTTCATGATTTAATGAAACTCTTCCACACTGGAGGTCACGTGCCAGAGACAAATTACATCTTTATGGTAAACTTCATTGTTTATTCCTATCGCAGAGATGGACTTATGGATTATCTTGTCAGAAACTTATGCCACGACTCTAATTCAATCATTATGTTGTAAAATCTCTCATCTTTGGGCAGGGAGATTTTGTTGATCGTGGATACAATAGTCTTGAAGTTTTCACGATTTTGTTGCTCCTTAAAGCAAGGTATGATATGAAAATGTGAACAGAAATCTGTTTATCAGCGACTACTTCTAAAAAAGGGTTTTATTTTTTGTCTAAAAGTACATTGGTTGCCAGTTTCTCTGGCAGCTGTCAATAAGTTATTTACATGCACATCATATTCCCTTAAAAAGCTCAATTTGATTAAAAAGACAACATTTTGTTACTGTATCATAATGAAGCATTGGCTTGGCACAATTGCTAATTGCCTTGTGAACATCGTGATACATCTATTTTAATAACTATTGTGTTTAACTTTTCGATTGGATACCATGTGTAACTTTTTGCCAAATCAATTTTGATGCTCTTGGGAAGCATTGGGCTTAATATTTCATGCTTTTCCTTATATGTATTGATGGTTCCCTTTCTGTTTTTCCACCATAGCTAATATTGTCACCTCCTACTACAGTTGCCTCATAGTGTCTTCTCCGCTTCAGTTGAACAAATGTGGATTTCGTACAGTAGTGGTATTTTTGATTTTCCTGCTAGTGTCTGTTGAAAGATGGCAAAGAATTGATTCTTGTTTCATATTTTGCGGTTTTCTTTGCTACCAGATATCCTGCCAACATTACTCTTTTACGTGGGAATCACGAGAGCAGACAACTAACTCAGGTAGTAAATGTTATGCTTAAATTCATCAATAATAGCTACTTAAGAAGCTTGTGTGGTCGATGCAAGTATTATAGATTCAGTTGGGATTCTTTAATTTACCAATTAGTTTGAAGGGAGCCATTCTACCCCCCCCCCCCCCCAACACCAAAAAAATAATAATTATACTTTTCCTTTTTGATGAAGCAATTGGTCTGTCATTGTGATGTTTTACCAATAATGTGCGAATCTAAAGCTGACAATTATGGCTCCCAGGCTTTTGTCCAGTGTTGAGGATACAAGGGGATGTGTGGGTAGGCGCCCGTGACGAGTCCGTTGCTGACAAGAAGCCTGGTATTTAAGTTGGGAGTAGGGTAGATGGGCCAGTTGATCCCCCCCCCCCCATCCTCGGTTATTTAAAAGAAAAGAAAAAAGTAAAACAGAGTTGGCAATTATGCTCTGAGGGTTTCTCTTTCTTGAATTTATGTCCGGATAATGTATTACAAATTTCTTTGCTATGTTTTAATGATTACTTGTCACTGCATTCTGTGCTCATTGTAGTATACGGGATTCTAGCCATGAAATGATGCCTGTGTTGCGAAGAGCTAACTGTAGTAGCAGTTGAGCTTGGTGCTGCTAATGTCGATGTATTCGGGAGGGAGCTTACTTTATAAGCTTGCTCCTATATAGTAAAAAGATTTCTCCCATCTCGATCTTTCAGCTATTTGTCTGACTAAAGGGGGCTTCAAGTGGATGATAACTATTTGCATGGATAGCGTTTTGAATATATCCTGAGTTTTGATTAGCCTATTTATTAATTTTTATTGCTGTTGCTGCTGCTCTTATTTTCTGTTGATACCTATGGCTTTGTTCCGCCCACACTAAGATTTCTTTGAAGATTTGCTCCTTATAGGAAGGATCTATGGATGTTATGTAAAAGAAGAGTGCCCCCTAGAGATGGTATCTTTTGATCTATATATTGTACCTGTTTTTAATAGGTTTATGGATTCTACGATGAATGCCAAAGGAAGTATGGAAATGCGAATGCTTGGCGGTATTGCACTGATGTATTTGACTATCTCACTCTCTCGGCAATTATAGATGGAACAGTATGTTCTGGTACTCTTCACAAGATAGTAATTGCTTGCCATTTTTTTACATCCTATCAATGCGTCTGTTTCTTGGGTTGCAGGTACTATGTGTCCATGGTGGCCTTTCTCCTGATGTTAGAACTATTGATCAGGTTGGTTACTTGAATGTTGATGCGTTTAGGGTTTTACCTTAACAGGTATCGCATTCTGTAAGTGTGCAGATGTGATAAATCTTCACTTGATGACAAAGAAATCGAGAAACTATTCAGCCTCTGAATCTGGCTCAGATCCCTCTCGTATATGCGAGAAAAAAATGTGAAAAAGAAATGCTGAAAGTCTGGCAAGTTCAGATCATCAGTCTGTGTGTCAACTTCAATATCCGACAATTCAACTGCATAACAACTGTTTATATGTGACTCGAGATTCTATGACGTTCCGCTTAGTCTTTTACCAATGTGGCATTCAAGTATTCCCTTTTCTACTGCAAGGAAATCCTTGTTTACTTGTCAACAGGATTCCCTTGCCGTCGATTATCAGATATTCACACTTTAAAATTAGCTTCTATTCTTATCTGTTCTCTCTTCATATTGTTTTTCGATTATAATACCTTTAGCTTGAAGTCACTATTTGGATCACAGAGAGCTGCTGCTGCTGCTTCTCAGTTATCCACTGAGTTTCAAAGGTTGAAACAACGGATTTCTCGGTTACCAAAAAAGGAAGAGCTAATGTTGCTTCTTTTTGTTTATGGCATGCAGATCAGGGTCATTGAACGCAATTGTGAAATTCCTCATGAAGGGCCTTTTTGCGATCTTATGTGGAGTGACCCTGAAGATATTGAAACATGGGCAGTAAGTCCTCGAGGAGCAGGTTGGCTGTTTGGATCCAGGGTTACCACTGAGGTATGTGGAGTTAAAGATGTTAGCTATGGCTGTAATTCATGTTCTAACTATATGGTCATGCCATGTTTTGCAGTTTAATCACATCAATAAATTAGATCTAGTTTGCCGGGCTCATCAACTTGTCCAGGAAGGTCTGAAGTACATGTTCCAGGATAAAGGCCTCGTTACAGTGAGTACCAAATAACATTTTTTCTTGCGTGTTGAGCAGGACATTCATTAAAACGTGGGCGAGTATTTATTTATTGTATCACTGTTTCTTTTGTACCATAAGGTTTGGTCTGCTCCCAACTACTGTTACCGCTGTGGAAATGTTGCTTCAATATTGAGCTTCAATGAGAATATGGTACGGTTGCTCTCTTTTTCATGCTTATTCAACTTCTCGTTAGCCTTTTCTGAATTAAGGGATTACCTAGCAAGGCCCTTGATTGTATATTTTGGTGATCATTGTACTTTCCAGGTGATGCCTATTTAATTTATGATGTTAATTGATCTTGCACAATCCTACTTAATCAACACGTGTGTAGTGGTATACAGGTATAGTTTGTGCTATTGAACTTTGCCCATCATATTGAAATCACAGAAGTGCATTCATCTCTAGGTCATCATCGCTAGTTTTGTATAATATGAGAAACTTTTAAATGGAAGGTGTCAAGAAATTGTTAAATCGCGATTAGACCCTCTAAAGCACTCAATGATTAGGGAAAGTATCACCTTTCCAGTATAAAAGGTAGGGAAATTTGATGTGCGATACTGATGTTGACCATTTCTTCTGTAGCTCCTTGTACTGCTTTGTTGCATTCGCTTGGTGAATTGAATTAAATGTAGAATTTTTATAAGATTGGCCTATACTATGCACTACAAATAGAGACAGACTAATCACTGGAACTGTGCTTGCGTACACATTATAGAAGAGTTGATGGTCTATATTCAATGAGCAAGGTATTGGGATAGAGAGAAAATTTTCAAGTGCTGACCAGGGAGTGGAACTGCACAGTTGTATCGAGATAGCTATGAGGTTGGGGAAGGTGAAGAAAATATGAAGTGTTTTAGGCAGCTGTGCAGAGCTTTGCATCTTTTTGTATCTATTTGGTATTTCTGCCCTTTATAATGTGTTTCATTTGCCTCCCCTTTCCGGTGACACTTTTAATATGGAATTTTAGCTCACTTCTTGTGTTTCATAGTCTTTCTTGTACTTACTTTGGTTATGTTTTATCAGGAGAGAGAGGTGAAGTTCTTCACTGAAACCGAAGAAAACAACCAGATGAGAGGACCCAGGACAGGAGTACCTTATTTCTTATGAGGGGGTACTTGCCTTCTTGATTGACATTATTTCTGCACTCGGTGCTGTCCCTTATTAGAGGGAAATTTAAGCAGTAACTGTCTACTTGGAGGGAACCTAATTGCTGCGTGGATTGCTGCTCTCACGCGATGACGATACACATCCTAGCTTGCTGGGTTGATCCTGCTTTTGAATAGTTTGTGCTATGTATCTAGGATGGTCTTTAATGTTTCCCCCTGTTCCATAATTATTCTTACCTGTGTTATATATTGAATCTACCTCAAATCAGATTACAAGATCTTAGATTTCTTTTTGCAATGCTAGAGAACGCCTTTTCTTTTCCTGTCAGTCATAAGTTGAATGGGTCCATTTACTCACAAGGTTAAAGCTGATTATTAGGAGTTAGTGCACTTTAGGGCTAATAAAGCTGATGATTTATCAAGTTGTGAAGCATGGTAGTTGCAGCAGCTAAGGATTTCAAGAATCAAGATATAGATTGGCCTTTGTTTTGCTTCCCGGAGAGGACGTAGTTTTTTACACGAGATAATTTAACAGCTTGTAGCTTCAGTGTACCAAATTCCTTGTAGTTGCTGTTTGTGCAGCAAATTTTCACCATTGTTTAACATCGTAATTATTGTTGGTCATAATATTTCGAATGCTCCTTATTTCCAGCTTCATCCCCAGAAGCAAGATGAAGATAAGATTTTTCTTGTTTCATTGATCTGAAATTACCATGTTGTACGAGTAAGAGTTTAGGTGCTTGTTTCATTCTGGTTTGAGTAAACTTTTGCTGTTGGTTGTCATGCGCGTTTTTTTCTTTTAACCTTCTCTATTTACCTTTGATATGATGATGCTGAAATACTGTAAACTAGCAAGACCGCCTTAACTGGGGAAACGGAATTTAAATAAAGAACTATAAGACGTAGAAGTTCGTTATAACAAGCTATATATGTACATATTGATATGTTGATTTCTTACTCTTGACAAGGGAAAGTGCCACCACTAGTAATACAATAATAGGGCAAAAGTTACTCATTAAAATGGAAAAAAAAAATTCCTACGCGGGGCGAGGCGGTGCGTTATAAACTGCAAATTTTGTTATGCATGCCAGGTAGAAATCTTCCGGAGTTAAGGTTGAACCCACACTGCAACCACCTCACCCACCTCACTGCCATCGATGTCTCGTACCATGATCCTCTGTATAACATTAAAGGAACTCAAAGAGTAGGTGTATATACTAAATTGAGGACATACCTGGGATATCACGTAGTATAGTGACTGTCAAATGGGTGAGTTACGATGAATTTTGGTGGGTTAAACGGATTGAGCCAATAAGTGTTTCACATCTTATTAGTCCAAAAAGTTTAGTTGGGTTGATATGCATTGTGTTAAAGATGAATTTCTTTTCCATTCAAATTGTAATATGTTATGTGTATGGGCCAATATCCGACTAAGAAAATTCAATACGGGAAGGTGATCGTCGTGAAGAACATAACTTACCATGGGCAGCTCGGCCGAGTATGACTAGGACGAGCCGTTGAAGCGTTTATTGAGGTCGAGGTCGGTGATAAGTAGAACGAGTCGTTGAGTGGCTCATCGAGGCCGAGGTCTAATAGCAAGGAATGGAAGCAACAGTCGGTTTTGCTTTGGAATATTAAACAGAATATTCTCTGCTTGTACTTTAGGGTTAATTGGGAATATCCTATATAAATAGTGTAAGAGAGGAAAAAGAACGGGGATTTTCCATTGTAAAAAGATCATTCAAAGAAAAATATAAAGAACCACTTTTAAGAGAGATTCCACCTTTTTGTGAATGGCTCTATTTGTCATTTTCATCAAGTACACGAAATATGCAATTTACTTTAGCATTCGTATAATTCAACGTTGGAGGAAGGAATCTTCCGTCCTCTTCAATAATTGGGTGAATCTTCCTTCATATTTACATTTATTCCCATTTAATATAGTTATTGTTTATCATTGTTCTTCTCATCTATTCTTGGCAACATTATTCAATACCCTTTGTATTGAATTGACTCAGACGTTACTCCATACTATTTATACGAGCATGCGCCAGATCTAGAACTTATTATGTTTAACTAGGATTTACTCGTTACCTTTGTATTTAATTAATTTAACAAAAGGTTTTATACTTTTTGATTAAACAATTTGGCGTCATCTGTAAGGATTTTCTAGTCAAAGTCACATTTTTTCTAGATCTAAAGAAAACACAAAAATTTCTTTTTTCCTACTTGCTTAGTCTGACATGGCAGGTAATGGAGAAGAAAGATTGAAGGCAGTGGGGGGTCTTACCGCTAACCTCCTGAACACCATCAATGAGGTTAATGGAGAAGACAAGGAGAACGCGACACCAAAACTTTCCCTAGATGAAGTGGTTCACCTCTTCCTCATGGTAGTATTACCACCTCCTATGGAAAAGGTGTCTCTACGTCCACAACGGAAGAAACACTACCGGTAGTAAAATAAACTACTAGAAGTATGGCTAACGAATATGTTAACCGGCATACTCGACAAGCTTTCCCAAAAGTCGAGTAGGGAAGATGCATGAGTCGGCATCACAACAACAACCATTGAGCAACACATTTCTCCTCCTTCAACAGGTATCACTCATACTGTTAATGATGCAGGTAACGACACCCTTACAACTATTCTAAGAAAAATGGAAGAGATGGAGAATGAGAACAAAGCGCTCCGCGACCAAATGAGAGAGCACCAGGAAAGGGTAGATAAGATGCCACGCGCCCCAAAGCTTCTACTGAAACGAAACGCCGGCCAATTTTTAGAACAACCATACAACGACGAGGCTGCACCCCATGCTATACCTAAAACATTCACGATGCCGCCATACTTGAAGATATATAACGGCTTAACGGACCCTGAGGATCACACCACCCTCTATGTCACCATAATAAAAGGCAACGACCTCGCCAAAGAGTAAGTATCATCCATATTGCTAAAAGTTTTTTGTGAAGCACTAACCAGGGAAGCGTTGACATTGTACTCACAACTGCCAGCACGGTCTATAAAAATGTTTGAGGAAATGGCTGACAAATTCGTCACTGTACATGCTGGAGCCAAGAAAGTGGAGGCGAGGGTAAACGATATATTTGCCATTAAACAATCACCTGGTGAAGGGCTCTGGGACTTCCTCGCCCAGTTCAATCGTGTTAGAATTACTCTCCCAAATGTGTCAGAAGGAATGACGGTAGTAGCATTCCAAAATGGGCTGAATAGGAGCAGTTCGAGGGCAACCAAGAAATTATTAAGTCGACTCATGAAATACCCATACCACTTTGGATGAAATACACAACACCTATTATGCCGAGGTACGAGCAGATGAGGATGACCTCAACGGATTGACCCAATAGTTGACATAAGTCCAAATATAGGCGAGAAAAGACCGCAAAAATGATAACAGAAGGGACTATGGAGGTCCACACCCTAACTGTGAAAGACACCAGCCGTATATCAGAGCTGACTTCATACCACTCCTCTGCCATGGCGACGGTCCATACAAGCCACAGACAGGGACTTCCAAAAGCGAGAGAAGTATACCGCCGTTACTATATGCTCACAATTTTTGTGGCTCTCCATCAGAGATAGCCTATGCCTTAGAGAAGCTCGACCCAAAGGTGAAATGGCCACAAAAGATGAAGCCCGACCCAAACACCAAAAAATTGAATGCCCTCTGTGAATTCCACCGGGAACGAGGTCACAATATCGAAGACCGCATTGCCGTGAGGCAAGAGGTAGTGAACATGCTCCCCCAAGGGAATTTAAAACGAGCGACCGAGGAAGGACGAACTTCGCTCGAGGAAAAGAACAACATCAAGGACCTCCGAAGACACCCTCCCCAACCCGAACCATCCAAATGATTATTGGTTAAGGCAGTGAGGCATCACTCAATAACGTAAAGTTCACAACTACCCACAAGCTGAAGCGATCAATCACCCATGAATGGTATAATAACCTTAGAGAAAGTATCATCTTCAATGAGTCGGATACCCATGGTTTGACCTTTCCTCACTATGATGCTCTTATTATTACTTTGCATATTTCTGACACCAGTGTAAAACGGATTATGGTAGATGATCGAAGCGGCACGTGCATTGTCAACCCTCGAGTCTTCACACAAATGAGGCTTAAAGATAAGATAGTGACATGCTGCATTAAACTAACAGGTTTTAACAATGCAGTTGAGTGGACTTCTGGAGAAGTCACACTGCCCATTTTGGCCAGTGGTATTACCGTGGAAACAACATTCTGCACTATGGATCAAGATACATCATACAACGGTATCATAGGATGGCCATGGATACATGCTATGAGGGTCGTCCCATCCAGCTTATATTAGGTCGTCAAGTTTCCACCTCATGGGGAGTATGAAGTATCCGCGACGAGTAGCGCGCAACCCAAGAATGCTACCGCATTGCCCAAGACTACACCTACACTCAACAGTTAAAGGGCAAAGTCTCAGAAGCATAACAACTGATGAGGCAGCGGTCGAACAATAATGAAGAGAATAATATCATCAAAGAACCCGATGTCGTGGAAACTACGAGATCAATTGTGGAAGACCTCGACCCCGTTAGGCTCAAGAAGTGGGACCACAATAAAAAGGCCTATATCGGCCAAAACTACAAGAACCAGGTAAATTCCATCAATTTCTAACTAACAATACCAATTTATTTGCTTTCTCTCATGCGGATATGTCGGGCATACCAAAGGAAATAGCAACACACAAATTGGACGTCGACCTACTCTACCCTCCGGTACGGGAGATTAAAAGAAAATTCAACGCTGCAATAAATGATGCCATCCGCGAAAAGATGGAAAAATTACTTGAAAATGGATCTGTTAGGGAATCAAAATACCTCCAATGGGTCGCCAATGTAGTTATGACAAAAAAGAAAAATGAAAAATGGCGAATGTGCGTAGATTTCATAGATCTGAACAAGGTATACCCGAAAAACTCATTTCCACTGCCACACATTGATCAGCTCATCGATGCTACAATAAGGCACGAGCTGCTAAGTTTCCTAGACGCCTATTATTGCTACAACTAGATCCTTGTGGAGGAGGAAGACTAGGAAAAAACTACTTTCATCACCCACCAAGGGACGTACTACTACAGAGTTATGCCGTTTGGATTGAAAAACACATAGGCGATATACCAGAGGCTGGGAACCAAATGTGCAAATAACATCTTGAAAAAACCATGGAAGTATATATTGATGACATGTTGGTCAAGTTTAAAAGAAAGGAAGACCACATTGTCCACTTGAGGGAAGCCTTCGACATACCCAGGCGGTACAATATGAAATTGAACCCCGAGAAATGTGCCTTTGGCGTAACCTCAGGAAAATTCCTCGGCTTATTGGTGCCGCAAATAGGCATGGAGGTTAACCCCGACCAAATCAAGGCTATTGAGGGAATACTAGAAAACTTGACCAGCAAGAAGCATGTGCAGAAACAGATCGGCCGTATAGCCGCCTTATCAATGTTCATCTCACGATCCTCCGATAGATGCTACAAATTCTTCCGCGTGCTCAAAAAGGAAAATGGAATCCAATGGAATTTCGAGTCCGTCGATGCCCTGAGAGAACTAAAGGCGTACTTATCTTCGCCCCCACTACTTGCTAAGGCAGAACCTGGAGAACAACTCCTAATATACCTGGCCATGTCCGACATTGCGGTATGCGTAGTCCTGGTCTGAAAAAATAAAGGTACGCAATCTCCAATCTAATACATTAGCAAGACCTTGGTTGACACTGAAATGAGGTACCCGCACCTCAAAAATCTAATCTTGGCTTTAGTCGTAGCTTCAAGAAAACTTAGACCTTGTTTCTAGTGCCACCCTATCTCAGTGGTCATGACCTTTCCTCTAAAGAGCATCCTATACAAGCCCGAATTGTTGGGTAGGTTGGAAAAATGGGCTATTGAATTGAGCGAGCATGATATAACCTATCATCCTTAAACAATGATAATCCAATATTATTTAACACCGTTACCGACGTGCAACCCGATCCCATTTCATTTTGTATCTTGTGGTAGGCATACCATTCGCTCCCAATTCAATATAATCTCATTTATCAATATGTCATCGACAACTATGGCAAATAACAGTACATAATAGGCTACCGGCAACTATGACCGATGCCTGCAATCATATAAATTGTGGTCGGCGTGCCACACGATCCCATTTCTTAATATATAAGTGGTCGGTGTGCCACACGATCCTATTTCTTAACATATAAGTGGTCGGCATGCCACAAGATCTCATTTCTTAATATATAAGTGCTCGGCGTGCCACACGATCCCATTTCTTAAATATAAGTGGTCGGCGTGCCAGACAATCCCATTTAAGTGGCCGGCGTGCCACACGATCCCATTTCTTAATATATAAATGGTCGGTGTGCCACACGATCCCATTTCTTAATATACAAGTGGTCAGCGTGCCACACGATCCATTTCTTAATATATAAGTGGTCGGCGTGCCACGCGATCCCATTTCTTAATATATAAGTGGTCGGCGTGCCACACGATCCCATTTGTTAATATATTACCAATAAGAAACCAATAATAATTAATCAACAATATATATATATATTACTGGTGTGAAACCAATAATCTTTAAATCAACAATATATATATTACCGGTACGAAACCAATAATAATTAATCAACATTATATATATATATATATATATATATATATATATATATGTTACCGACAAAAGAAAACCAATAACAACTAATCAAACAATATATCACCGGCAAAGAAGAACCAACTATAATCATACTTATGAATTTCTATTTAACACAATTGATACAATTACTCGGTCATAACAATTACTTGCTCAGCTTCAAATATCTTCAAACAAGTTCTCATAAGCATCAAATAAGAATACAACAATTTAGCAATTTAGGAGTCATGGTCATGCTCGACACCCAACGTATAGATACTCGTCATCATGCCTATACGTCAGACACAACACATAACAAGTAGCAATTATATTCAACTTCTATTCCCTCAAGTTAGGGTAGATCAAACACTTACCTCTTTTAAAGCTAGGCCGATATTCCAAAATAGCTTTCTTGCTTGAATTGACCTCCGAGAGACTTAAATCTATCCAAATTAATTAAAATACATTGAAAATAATTTCAGATAATAAAACAATTGTTATGAATCGAATTCTATTTAGAGTGAATGTCTATCTTGTGGAGAGTTTTACTTTGTGACTAAGTCATATTTCTCCTATAAATATAGGGGTCTTACCCCATTGTAAATCATCCCAAAATTCAATAAGAATTCTCTCTCTTTCTCTGTAATATTGCTCTTGTTCTTTTATTATTTCATAACACGTTATCAGCACGAGACTCTAACCAATTGAGTAGAAACTTTGGTATTGAGCTTAATGATTGTCAATTATTTCATGAACTTCCTTCATGATTAAAATTCTGGATTTAAGGTAAGTATTTTACTTTTCTCTTTCAAATTCTTGAAATTCTATAATTTGATTTTATATACAGGCAAAGGCAACAAGGTTTGATTATAACTCTAATGGAGTTTTTAAGAAATTACACCCACATGAAGTGGTAAAATTTCTATGTCTTGCCATGATTAAATTCATGTATAATTGTGGGCAAAGAATTGAAAACCCGTCCCATTGAATTTGCTCTATTCTCGGTCCCTTTAGAGAATGTGATAGCAGTATGTAATAAGTCTGAAAGAAGACAAAATTATTACCATGAATAATCAATGGATATGGACGTGGCAATAGACGAAATTATATCATCATCATTGTGGCAATGAGAATAATAAGTATTCTCAAAATAATCCCACACTTTGTGAAAATATTTGTCATCGATTTGACATGAGATTTTATAAAGCACATACAGATGACTATGGTCCATTCATGATGTGAATGAGAAAACATCTGATTTATGAATATATATTCGTTTTTTGGAAGAATATAAATGTGCTAGTGGTAATGATTATACCACACTCACCTCTAAAAGGAGGTTTGAGATGATATAAAAAAATAATATCATTATTATGGCATGAATGATCATTGGGCACGTACCTATTGTACGCCACAATATTTTGGCAATGTGGTTATTAAAGGACAATAATAATGCAAGAAACATATCTTGCATATAATTTTGACCATACACATAATGGTATAACTTTCTCTTTAAAAGAGATAATTCACCATATGGATGATAATGAATCTGTGGTAGTACAAAATTAATTGAGAGCTCTAGAAGAGCCAATTACCACTATCTTGGAGAAACACAATTAATTACCAATAAGGTATTGTGTTGTAGTAAGTCTCAAAGAAACTTATTTAGTTTCCAAATACGTGAAAATGATTGATTATATTGAGACTACAAATAAAGGAAAGATTTAATATCTTCTATTACTACATCTTGTAGCGGGGTAATATGTATGTGAAAAGCTACCCGCTTTATTCTCCAATTTGTACTACATAAACAAAAGAATACCACAATGAAGTGGATATTTTATTGATATAAAACCCATATCATAATAAACTTGGAGTTTATTCATAATTGCACACATCATGGTGTAAATCTGAAATTTATCAATATTGATAATTTATTCAGTTGGCATAAGTGGTTTAGCCATATCAATTTAAGTATGATGTGCAAAAATAAAAGAGAATTCACATGGGTAAATATTAAAGAACTAGAAAGTTCTTTACGAATTCTCTTATATTGCTTGTTCTCATTAATTAATTGACCAACTAAAATTGGGATTGAATCTCATGAATGCTGGAAATATCAAAGGTGAATATGGGCCCATTAATCTGCCATGTATACCACATAAGATGCATCTATGAGATGGTTACAAGTGTAATTATTATTTACCCGCAACCTGGCCGGTGTGTGCGAGGTAACTTGCTCAATAATTTGATTTAGAGCATAATTTCCAGATTTTCTATTCAAGAAGTTCATCTTGATAAGTTGGTCTACATCACAATTGGTTTAACATAATAATTTATTAAGTGCCTCCACTTAATAGCTAAATTATTGCTTATGAGAACAAAGTTATATATATCAGTTTGATATACATTATATACGAAAGTATATTATTTTCTCCCCTCACAAGTGGTTCAGGGTCAGGAACCAAATAATTCCATCTTATTATTATTGATGTGCAGTGTATATTTTGATTAACACCATAACGCACAAAGATGAGTTCTCAAAGTTGAGAAAACAAGTTAGTTTTTTCTAACATGAGGGGGAGACAATATACAACAATTGAGAAAAGTTACATGGAATAAATTATCATTTATACATCGAGATCCTCGAATAAAATAATATGAACTTGAAGTTCATAAAAGGATAATTCATGAGCAATTTATTGCAAAGCATGCCGACGCATTTGCTGATCCAAATAAAGTAACTATATTCTCATTGCAAATGCTCATATTAAGTCCTAGAAGGACAAAGTCTATACTAAGCTTAAAGCGTATAGACAATCGGTTTCAAATAAACTTTTTGATAAAAAAGATGAGCAAATGATCATAATAATTGAGGCAAGTGATCTAGAAGATCACATGATATTGCACTTCATAATATCTCATGAGAGATTCAGGTACCTGAATATATGAATGAAGAGATCTCTATGTTATGTCGTTATGAAAATATATTGAAACCGATATAAAATCTTTGTCGACGTCAACCTTCAAGAAGCTAGTGTACAAGATTGGGATGTGAAGGCTTAAGGATGTGAATTGATGCTCTCATCAGGGGGAGTTAATGCGCGTTGTACTCTTTTTTCCTTACAAGATTTTGTCCCACTGGGTTTTCCTTGCAAGGTTTTTAACGAGGCAACCAAAAGACGTATTGTAGATATGTGTACTCTTTTTCCTTTTCTAGAATTTTTTTTCCCACTGGGTTTTATTTTAGTTAAGGTTTTAACGAGGCACATTATCATTGAATAGACATTCAAGGGGGAGTGTTATGAATCGAATTCTATTTAGAGTGAATGTCTATCTTGTGGAGAGTTTTACTTTGAGACTAAGTCATATTTCTCCTATAAATATAGGGGTCTTACCCCATTGTAAATCATCCCAAAATTCAATAAGAATTTCATCTCTCTCTTTCTCTGTAATATTGCTCTTGTTCTTTTATTATTTCATAACAACAATAACTTAAATTTTTACATTAAAATGTCAACCAAAAGTCAATGTGGGACCCGCCTCTCGGAAAAAATTATGAAATTCACATCACGGGATTCTTCGTCTCGTCACGAGTCCGTACATATCAAATTTACCAAAATCGGAGTTCAAATGACCCTCAAATCTTCAAATCTTATTTTCAAATCCCTAGGCCTAAATCCTCAATTTACTCCTCAAAAATATGTAATCTAGTCTGATTATTCGATAATAATTCAATATTGTGGGATATAAATGATCACAAGTGACTTACCTCAAGATTTTTCATGAATTCTTGCTCAAAAATCGCTCCAAGTCGTGTTCTTTAACAAGAAAAACGTGAAAATGAGCTAAAAAACAGAACAACACTAATAAAGCCCATTCTGGTCGCTAAAAGTCTCTTCCGGTCGCTAAAGGAGCACACCAGAACCTTCTGCACTAGCAATATTTATTTTCACTAATAAGGCTCTAACTCCACCATACGAACTCGGAATTGGATGATTCTTGTTCCTATGAGTCACTAATAATAATACGAACATAGTACTTTAATCGAAACTAAATTCGGAGCTCGTTTGCTCGTGCGATACTCATTTTTTTCGTTAAATATTAACTCATGTTTCGCATAAAAAATCCAATCGCGACTTGATGAAATTAGACCAAAATTTCCAGATCGGTCCTATAAGTTATTATCAAAATTTTGGAATTCTCGAAATCAAATTTGGATCTCTAGAAGTGAAAATGAACCTTTAGATCATTACACGCTTATGCTCAAAACAGTAAAAATCTTTCAAAACTCCTCCAAAACTTATCCGAGCCTCATGGGACCCTATCCAAACATGCCAACATTATTCATAACGTCATTCAAAGTTTTTCCAATCAACAAAACACCTCAAACAATATCAAAACCATCAATTTATATCGAATTCAAGCATAAGTTTTCCAAAAACTTTTGAAACACACATTTGATCAAAAACCCGATCAAACGATGTACGAATGGCCTAAAATTTTGCACACATATCCCAAATGATATAATGAAGCTACATCAACACTCAGAATTTCATTCCGACACCCGGATCAAAACCTCACCTATCAACCAGAATTCGCCAAAATACTAACTTCGTCAATTCAAGCCTAATTCTACACCGGTCATCACAAAAATATTCCGGACACATTCCTAAGTCCCAAATCATCACCAAGAGCTAACTGAACCACCGGAATTCATATCTGATCCCTCTAACTCATAAGTCAAGCTTGGTTGACTTTTCCAACTTAAGCTTTTTTTAAAAGAAACTAAGTGTCTCGTTTCTTATCAAAACCATTCCAAACCAACTCGATCACATAAGATATGGATAATGAAGCATAAAAAAGTTAAAAATGGGAAAACAAAACGGTAACCATGACACAAAGGTCGTATCATTACAATAACTGAAGAATATGATTTTTGGATCGAGTAGAGTGTATTTAAGCCTCTAAACAGATATTTGTTCTCTAGAAAGACTGTTGAAAAATCATTGGAATTAGATATGGTTCAATCCTCAAAATTTAGCTACACCAAATATTTACTTAAGATTATATTAACTATCATGGTTAAGTAATTTAGTAAAATAAATGTGCAATAATTAACTATGATTAACCTAAAAAAAATTATATATTCATATTATTTATCCTTTATCTTTTTCTTTTTTTTTGAGTTTAGTATCTTTCAGAAATAACCTCTCTTACTTTTTCGGGTAGGGGTAAAAGTGGCAAACGGGCGGGTCGGTATGGTTCGGGTTGAAAATGGGTAATAAAAAAAATGAATCAATTATCCGACCCGATCCAAGTTTAATACAGATAAAAAATGGGTTAACTGACATATAATATGAGTTACCTATATTATCCAAGACTTCTTGTATATGATCACTTTTAAAATTAGTCTCTTTAACTTGAGGAACCCAATTTAAGGTTTTACCAATATAAAGTTAGATTTATTGGTTATCCATTTTCTATATGAATAATCTTTAAAATTTTTTTTATTATAGAATACTTTTTCTGCGTATAATATGGGTTGTTAATATTACACTAGTGTAATTTTACTTCATTCTTGTTGTTGTTGGTGCTGCTGCTGTTGATGTCATTGTTTCTGGAAATGAAAGCCCGCCCATAAGGCCATCTCTAATGGTACTCTTTTTTTCACCAAATCCAAATTTGGTACAAGAAATAGAGTAAAATTGCTCCAATGGTACTCCATTTGTTGCTCTATTATAGAGCACGAATAGTGCACCAAATGTGGTGCAACACTATTCATTACTCTATATTTGGTTTAATAATATTTTATTTATTTTTTTATTGTTGAATTTTTAATTAATTATATATTGTGTATATAATGAACTTTTATAATAAGATTTTTATAATTTTAATGTTATATCCAATTTTTTGATATATTAACTTTTGTATATATTATATTTTTATAAAATAATAAGCTAATTTTATTATTGTTATAATTATATAAAAAGAAATATAACCATTATTTAAAAATAACAATACATAAAATAAAAATACATTTTAATTAAAGTACATAAAAGGAGGATACATTAAAATTGAAATTAAATTAAAAACATAAAACATAAGTTTAGTAATCCCTTATGTCATTTTCAAGTGCACCATAATTACCAAAATACGGAGTGAACGGGGCAAAATATTATTGTGGTTGTGGTTGTTCAAATTGTTAACTTCTTTTATCGATTATTCGTTTTTGTTCTTGTAGCAAAAATTCAAGAAGATTTGGATCTTCAATGGAATTCAAGTTCGTCAATACAATTTTATTTTCTTCTTTGTATTCGTTTTGTCTCGAAGCTTCATTTCTTGAGTTAGTTGCCTTGTCCATCGCCTCAACAATCCGATTATTTTTCGAGTGCACCATTTTCATGTAATCGTCTTCAACCTTTCTCTTTTTGTTAATTTATACTTTATGTAAAATTTTGTGGTATTTAAATTTAATATTTATGTGGTACTTAAATTAAATTTGACTATGATGTAGAATTTATTTAATTATGTTTTATTAATGATTTTACTTTTTGTTAATTTATTCTTTATATAAATTTTTATAATAAATGATTATATAAATAGTGAATATAAATTATATATAATGATTATGGAAAAAAGAAGAAATAATATTAGTTTGAAGGAAATAAAAAATGAAAAATAAATAAAATATAATATAATATAAAAGAGAAAGAAAATTTGATGTAAAAAATAAAGTGATTGTTGGAGTAAATTTGGTGTTCACCATTTTAGATTAAAAAATGGTGCATAAAATAAAGTGATTGTTGGAGATCCCTTCACAACCATTTTCAAACTTTTAGATCCCCGTCCGGTGTCTATGTGTGTGTGTGTGAGAGAGAGAGTAATTTTAAAAAATAGCTGATCGAAAGTCGAAGTTGCTGCGAACTTCGCAAGTTGGAAAAAACCGTCGGCAGGTTGATTCAATTTCAAGTTACCGGAGTCTTTCCGTTGGGTCAATAGGCGGACTAGTAACACCCCTCTATTGGCGGTTTCCGTTTCGCGTTCTCTTTCTCCGGCCAATTCGAGCTGTAAGGTACCGATATTTTTTAAATTCATGAATTCGTAATGAATTAAAGATTTGAGTTACTTAAAATTAGATCAATATTGAGGTTGTGAACGGTTATCACTTTTAAGGATTTGTTTGAAATGTAAATTAAGCATAAATAAAGTTGTATGTGTGCTAGTATTTGGCTGTTTCTTAAATAATTAAAACACAAGTAACTCTACATGCATCTGAATTCCTTTAATTTTTTCTCTTTTTATTGTAATGATTATTTCGTTATAATAGATGGGAAGAACAATTTTACTTTAATGAAAATGAAACAATACTGTTATTAGTTTGATGATGGTGGTGTCAAAGCCATCGCACCTCAACTATTCCACTGGGTATCTGCTACCCCATTAGCACACATGGGGAATAACTGTGTCCACCAAAGTCCATTATTCCACTGCGTACCTACTACCTCCCATCAACAGGTACCGTTTAAGTTTGTTCACCCCAACTGAGGTGGATAGGAATAAACTTATCTTGTTTTTACGAAGGTGCTTTATATTTGAGGGAATGAAGATGTAACTAGCAAAAAGGAGATATGTCTGAATAGTCTCTTTCTTTTTTGAATAAAAAAATATTTTTTAATAAAGCAAGATAAGTTTAATTTTGATTGAACATTAAATAACCACTTTTAGGTTTAATGACAGTGATCTCCATGTTGTGGCAAGTGACAACCAATTCAAGTGTTAATGCATAATATGAGCACTTTGGATGTAATTTTTATTTTTGAGCGATAGCATGTTTAGAAATATAGCTTTCATCAATATTATATCTAAAAAAAGCATACTACCACAACTATAGCAGATTATAGTAACAAAAAGCTGTATTTCTCCCAAAAGGAAAAAAAAGCTAACTAAGTATGATAAAAGTGTTCGCAGAAAATTTCTCCATTCAATGGCCAGAAAGAGAGGAAGAACTTGCAAAAAGAGTCAAAAAATCACGAAGGATGCTCAGGAAAAGCATCAAGTGGAAAAGGAAGATGATATATTAATCAATCACGAAGGTACTATCTTCTTGTGCATTTTCTTCTACTTAACATGTGGGTAAATATAATGTCAGTTATGTGCCAACTATGCCAAAAATTATAAAATAAAACCTGCCATTTATCTTTGAAAACAAAAATGCTGGAAGCAGGAATTAGATAACAGTTTCATTTGTTTAACTGGGGCACAAAATTCCTAAAGCAGAACCCGTTTGCCTTTCTTTGAAGTTATATTCCAAATGGTATGTTTTCTTCTCCATTTGTGTTAGTGCTTTGTGTTCATGTCATGAAATAAGTGCTGCTACTTGGTTCTTCCATTTCTTTCTACTTTCTAGTCATGCTGCCAAAAAAGGAGAAAAAATTGTTCATCTGCTAGCTTTATCTCTACGAGGCGATCTCAAGAAGTTATGGAAATGCGACAAGGAAAATACAAGCTCGCGACTCTAATAGCAAGAAACAATAAGCTCTCTGGCTTTTATCTAGAAACTTGCTTGTGTAAAATTTTTATTTCTTCTTACTTTAATGAGATATTGGAGGTTGGAGAGTGGAGTAGGTTGTTGTTGTTGGTTGTTGTTTTAATGAGATATTAGGGGTTGTGGAGTAGAAAAATATTACTATTCACTAATCAGCGCAATCACCTAATACTCCCTTTCATCCAACTACAAGTGAGGTCGATGGAAGAGAGTTTCTGGAATGACTGGCTTCATTATAATTAGACCACACCACTTTGCTCTTCCTTAGTTGTATATATTATCATCTGATATGTGTTATCTTTTACCTTCACAGGGCGTCATAACTAAAATACATTGTTAAATATGGAACACATTAACTTTGGAAGTAACTGGCTTCACTAGAGTTAGACTAACAACCTCATGGAATTTTGAGCAGACTTCTCGCAGTTAGTGACACCTTTTCTTTGTTTAGCTTGTAAAAAAAAGAATCTGAGTTAGCTGCTGATCAAACATCAACTTTTAGGTTAGCATGGTTACCTTATTGTTGTTTAACAAAACACTGTTTTAAGCTTGAGGCATGCCTCATACATTCTGAAGTGTAACTTTTCTTGTTTGGATGCAATTTCATCTCAAAATGTCAAACAAGTACCATCTAATTTTTTTATCCCAAACGATGTATTTCCTTTTTATGCAACAATAAGGTATACAAAGGGTCCATTTAATCCCACAGATGGCTGGTCCATTTAATTTTCTTTTTTGGGTTAAGGGTCCATTTGGAATTAACCATTCTATTAAACGTTCTTCCATGTGTGGCCAGCATGATAAATGACTGCTGAACTGCCATAAAGGCACTTTTGGTCAGAACTTTTTTTTTTCTGTTTTGGCCCGATTTTTGAGATTTTTCATAAATTCAACGTGATTGAAGATCTGAGATTATCTATTACAGCTCCAATTATTGTCCCATCTTTTTCTAGTTGAACGTCAAAGTGCTGCAATTAGGGCCATTCGTGGTGTGGAGACTGAACAATTACTAACTCAGCTACGTTTGCTTCGGTCGAATTTCAATGAAGAACAGCTGCAAATTCCAGTAATGCAACTTTTTAGGGAAAACCTTCCAAACCTGGCTGTTACTAGGAAAGAGGATGGCACTCATGAAGTGAATTGGAAGGAGGCTGATGATAATCAAAGCATCGACCAAGTTGATGGAAGAAATCTGCATGCTTCTCTTCTACAACAGCTGTCAATGGCTTATCCTAATTGCTCCAATGCCATACCATCATTTGGTGGATTTGGACTTTCAAGCAAATCCGGTATCTTAAAGTCTCTCCTCCTTCTCTGAAAATTCAAGGTTCTTGAGTTTATTTTCTCTGACTTGCTTTATCTAATTTTTGACAGTTAAAGCAACTCTCTTTGGTGCTGAAAACATGCAGATGAAACAATTCGTATGTTATGCTGTTCATTTACTTTTTGCTACACTTTCAATGGTTAATTATCATGCCATTATTCTTGCAATACCATATTTCAATTTTCAAGTTGCTTTGCTTGCATGGTCTTTCATTTGGTTGATAGGTTCTAGCTTTTAACTTGTGGAAGTAGAAAGCTAGTTGGTACTCCGTAACCTTTTTTTCTCAGTTTTCTGGTGGAGGAGAGGGGATTAAAGTCAATTGTGGCCTTTGGCACTCGCTTATCTCCTAGCTTTTGTAGAAGTGCTCGGTTATGGAGCTTCCTATTTCTTTTGATTGATCAGCTGACATGACTTTCCGACTTGTTGATATGTTGTAATGGTTTCTTTCTTCTTATTCCTTATTTGTCATTCTGCATTTGTAGGTTCTAGAAGAGCCATCTGATGCCCAGATGTTTGAGCTGCAGGATACTCATCAGGCTCCTGGTGTATGTAGCTTCAAAATACTTTTGCACAGTTCACGTAGTTATTGTTAGATAGTTAGTGTTTGATGGGAGTATTTGAGAAGAGGTTGTGTTGTCCCTCATTGGAAAAAGAAAGAAAGGAAGAGGTGTTTAAAAGCACTTCTTTGTCTTATAAGTAGCCTAAATTAATATTTTAGCCACCCATTATTTGATTATTTAAAAACGTTTTTAGCCTTATAATTTCAGAAAAATGTTTTAATAATTTTTTTTAAAAATTCAAAAGAAGGTGGCTATTGGTTTTAAAAGGTGCATGTTATGAAGAGATGAGTTTGTTTATTCCAACAGACTCTTAGAGGTATTATAAATACCTATTTCTTATCCAAAACGTAATCATCTGAAAAAATCTTCAATCTCTTTCTCTTCTACTTATTTTCTACTAACTCACAACTATTTTGTTCTTGTGGAAATTCAAGTTAATTGCTGAAACTCGAATTTTAGAGGCTTTGTAGAATCCTGGAGGAATTCTGCTATAATCCCTGCAGCAACAAAATTGGGAGGCTTAAATTCCTTAAAGGACAGCGACTACACTATAAAGGCCTAATTATTTCGTCCCATATTCTATTATAATTTTCTAACAGTTATTTCTTTTTTGCTGTATCATTTTTTTATTTTTCTGTATTTTATGGCGGAATGAATGTGTTCATTTAATATCTCCTAACAGGCATTTCAATAGAAATGTTTATATAACATTTTTACCCAGAAACATGAAGCATTGTCTTTCGTTTTGCTTTTTCTGCACCTGGACAATTGGACCAGTGGGTAGTATTAGATATGCCATCAGACTTCACTGGCATGTAGTTTTACGGGAACAATGCTCGTGTAGTCATGCATAAATCTTTCCTTTGAGAAGAATGTCTGCAACCTTTTTGAAATGTTGACTAGTATATGCGCCAGCATACATACTCAAACTATTTTGCAATTACAGGTGAATAACAATCAGATGACACCCAAAACTCTAAGGCTTCCTAAGACTGGAGAAGTGCTTCTATCGGTGCATGGCTCTCCTCTTGGTGTTTTCAAGGAAGACAACATGGAACCAATTCCTGGTATGGTTTTCTTCGAACTTTAATATATGAAGGATGAGTTTGGTGGTAAGAAAGTTAAGTGCGTTTCATTTACCAAACTAGTTTGCTTTTTAATTACTTGGAGTGGTGAAACATATATTTGTCTTATCTTTATCAAATTTCTTCCTGCAACATTTTCATTTCACCTTATTTTATTAGCGTTTCTTATATGGGCTTACTTTGTACTACAGAGTCAGAAGATGGATGAATGGCGTGCAGTGATTTTATTAGATTGGAATAGGAGATATAGTTCCTCGTTGTAAATAAATGTGCTAAACTGGCACTTGACTTAGAGAGATCTCAGACACCTAGGAAGAGACAATATCCCACATGCTTCTAATAGTCTTACTAGAGCTATATTGATGAGCTATATTGATGAGCCATTGTACAGATTATGATAGAAACTAATATATGCTACTTCGCCCCAGCATCTGCCGACCAAAGCTTTGATAGATAGAAACTATTCTAGTATTGATGAAAAGATTGGATTATTTCTTTCCGTCTGATCAAAGCTTTGGTCGATAGATGCTGGTGTGAAGTAGCATTTCCTAGGTGAAGTAGTTGGTACGTGCATGTTGGCCCGACAATACCTTTATCCAAATTAAAAAAGAATACTAATGAAAAAAGATGGATAAAATACAGGTGACTTAGTCATATTTTCTTTTCTCCATTTTAGTTCTTTTAGCATATTCTTTCGGTTGTATATAAATACTGCAATCCAAATAATGCATTTTCTTAGACCATCTCTCTTGTAAGTTTGTGAGTTTTCACAATTATTTTCCATTTCAAAAAAGCCAATGAGGTGCAATTTCGAGTTATATAATCTTTGTCATGCACGTACAAGTTTTCTTCTTGTGTGTTGTTTAACGTATGACTTTGAGAAATGAATGAGATTTAAATAGAAAACCTGAAGATATGTTTTGAACTTTTGGTAGATTACTGATCACGCTCAACTATGCCTTATAAAAAGGACAAGCAGATGTTGCAAATATAATCTGAGTATTTAGTCCATAGTTGAATCCACAAGGAATTAACCTATCAATTACTCTTGTTAGACTCACGAAATTTTACGTAATCAACTTCCCAAAATATTTTGAATAACAATTGATGATATTTTTACTAACTATAGTTGAATGCAATTAAGTAAACTAAGGACTAACTATGATTGAGTCGTAAACAACTAATAGAATGATCTAAGGTTGTGATTTCCCCTATTGATTGAATCCATTCCTGTTATGTTTCATATAGATTTGCATAAACATCTTTATTGATCATGAGCACTCCTACTACCATAATTCTCTTCCGAGTAATTACGACAATTTACTAGACGCCCTCTTCCGAGTTACGCTAGCTGACTTTTATTACAACTCACTTTAGATCACACCCAATGCTTCGTTATCTCTAATCCCGCCTTTAAACCCCCAATTATTAATTTCTCTTATACTTTGGGAGTGATGTTGTTCAACAATTACCATATGCACTCTCTCCCGAGTAATACATACTAAATGAGCACAACTAATTGAGGATCCTATCAATTAACTACAACAAGAACGTAGTTGAACAAATAAAGATTAAACTGAGCAAACTTTATTAACATAACACGAAGTTCATCCTTCAATAGGTTCCATCAAAACCTCAGACTAAATATTTAGCTACTCATAGAAAAGCAAGATAAAACTACAAAAATATTCATAATGTGCAAATAAAGATAACAGAGAGAAGATTGAAAAACTTTAATGGTTGATTGCTCTTCTCACACTTGTTCTTGCCCCAAATTCAGTCTAAAAACAAGCTTAACCTTTGCTTGGACGACTTTGTTAAGTTTATAAAGAGTTTGGATAAGTTTTTCCCGATTTACACTTTAGTCCCAAAATTTCTGGGCGATTACACAGTCGACGCCGCGACTGAACGCGGCGCGACCGCAATGAAATACAACTATTCTGCCTCAATTGTTTGGCCTACTGCATTCCAGTCGGGATCCACTGTGATCGCGGTGGCCTCTTGTCCAGTCCTCTTTTACCTCTTTCTTGCTTATTTTCGTTTGGGTTCTTCTTGATTGGCCTCATATCCATATTATTGACTCCAAAACACTCCATAGTCTCTTCTTAACTTGGATTAGTCCCTGCAAAGCAAAAGAACACCAATTAGAGTATTTTATTATCACTAAGCATTTAAAACAACAATAAAGTATGGTATATTAGAGTAAATAGCGTCTATATAGCTTAATATCAACACTCACACTTAAATTGTTGCTAGTCCTCTAGCAACAAACCACACTCTATAAGCCTAATCGTCATTGGGTCACTTTTCTACTTATTATACCAAGAATAGTTCACATGGATAGAGTACTTCAGCGCAACCTCCCCGCCTCAAGAGTGGACTCTTTTCTAGCCACACAATACGCCTAAACAACTCTCTTACTCTCAGTCAGAGGTCGAAACTTACTTCCCTTTATGAATCACGTGCTACTCACTACAAAAGAGACTTATATTGTTTACAAACCACACACTGAGAAATTCGAATACAACATTTTACTCACACTTAAAACAAATTCTTATGCCACAAACAACATACCATAGGCTTGCTCGTAGTGTGATACTCGACTAATCGAGCTCATTCAGTCTAGAATCAAATATAACTTTATTTGGTTGTAATGTTGGCTGCGGGACAGGAAGGATACATCTAGATATAGTGACTACACCTTTCTAAGCACTCCACTACATTGTGTACTTTAAGCTCTTAACTTTGTCACGTCTTCTTTTCACCACTACATTATTGTGTTAACCCTTTTTTTTCTTTAAGCACACTTTTTCTTTTAATAGCCGCCACCACTTTGAAGCTTCTCTCTCTTATTTTTTTCTTTTCTGGTGGCCTCTAATATTGTTTATCAACCAGTGCACTTTTTTTTTTCATGTCCCCTTAGTTCCACTTAACATCCCAACCAATCACCCCACACATATATTTTTACATATCAATTATCCTTTGAGTGCTTCTAAGAGGTGATAGGGTTCAACAAGATAGGCTATTTAAACTCGGGTTAGGCTTGTAATGTGATTGCCAAGGAAAACATGCTTACAGGCTCAACGGATTGACTAGGGTATACACAGTTAGGTAGGTACAAGCATACATAGAAGGGTTAAGCAAAGAAACGCCTATATCACTTTCCAGACCAAACAAGGCTACCATTTCGATTTGTACACACACATGGCAAGTTCTAGGCATTGAATGTTAACATAGAATACAGAAAGCCTCTGTTACACATGACACATGAATCAATTCAATTAGGATCATCAGACACTCTATTATAAGTACTTGAGCCGTTCATGAACACACAATTTAAGGCCTAAGTGTCACACTAAAAATAATCTTTATTCAAGATACCATAGAGTTAAGGGTCCCTATTTCCATTTTGTTTCTCGCCCAAGACTTTCTAAACTACAAAGAAAAAACTAACTACACCATGTTCAAATAGAAACCCTTGGAAAAGAACCGTAGTTTAAAGAAAAATCATACACTACCTAATCAAATGAAAATCTTTTTTTTTGTTCGACTTATATCCCTCAAGAGACCCGTCGATAGGTGTCCGTCTTCGAGCCAAGTCGAAATTAACTAACATAAACCAACAATACTAAACAAAAATGTCACCATACAAAGTTATACAATTTTACAACAACAACCATCCCCCACCCCACACTTAAAGCTTTAGCATGTCCCTATGTCAACGAATATAATGCATAGTAAGGTATAGGAACTTCCTTGATGCTCAATCTTGATCAGATACAGTGCTATGATTGAGATGACATGCTCGTCCTAGTGCCCGAAGTCAGCCCATGATCTTTTTCTCTGACTTGGTATGTTGAGTAGTCAAATTGTCAACTCTGGTGCCCAAGTCAGTGGCGCGGAGGTCAGCCATTTCTTGCTCCAATGTTGTCATGTTAGTACTTCGGCGGGCTAGTGATGGGCCTGCCTCATCAACTCTCGGATGTGGTGGACTGTAGTGTCCTCATCATCCTCATCAGCATCATCATCATTATCATCAACCATCACTATCGGCTCTCTCCCAACTATAATTTTGCTAGCCCGGAAAGGGGCTTTCAATGGAAACTTCCCATCTATTATGGGATTTTTAGGAACTCGTGCAGCCTGACACAACTTGGTAACCAGAGATGGGAAGTAAAACCCTTTGAGTACCTCAGGGGAGCGAATAAACATCTCATCAAATTGAGCTTGGCGACATCAAAATCATGATGAGTCATAAAACAGTAGATAGCCGCTGATCTTGGCCCATTAACATCGGTAGTGTTGCTGGAGGGAAGAAACCGACTGTTGATAATTGTGTGCTAACACTTAGCTTCCCAATTGAGAGACTGGAGTTCAGTGTATTTCGTTGCTTTATCAATATTGGCTCCCTGTCAGCCACACATATTGCTTCAAGTATCGGCGCCCACCAGATAGTTTGGCGATAATAAGCAAGGTAATGATCTGTATCCCTAGTGAATACTGGCAGCCATTACAATCGACGGATGGCCTCAAGGGACGCATTCACCTGGGTATTTCTTACTATTACCACCCTATTAACATGCTCCGAGCAGTTATTATAAAACTCTCTTACCATCAGTATATTCACCTCCTCTAGTTCACCAAAGAATATTTCCAACTGACACCTCATCAACTCATTCAAGATACTGGGCATTCCGCTTGCAAGTCTTGCGATCAATGTGAACTTCAGGTAATAGTTTCTTGGATGCCTTGGCGTTAAACCTGTCCTGAGCTACCTTGGAGACAAATCTAGTGTGGTCAAACTATTCCGCACTAGCTTGACCCCGAGCTCTAGAAGAACTACCAGTTCCACTAGCGAAGAACCCTGTGGTACGCCTCTTCCTGGATTGGTGCATTGTACTACCAAAAATAGAGGTTTCTATTAGTGAGGGTTTGAGTTGTGTGAACCTTGGGTGGTTGCTCAGACTTCACCACCACCATGGTCACATTAGCCATTACAACTCCATTGGAAAAATTTCACAAACTCCTTGTGAGCATGGTCTCCATTCTAACGCACCTAACCCCATGGAAGCATAACTCATCCCCCAAATCAACCATTCTCACTTACCATTCCACCCCACCATAATTAATTTTACACAAAAAAATCACACTCTTATCTGTAACATTGTGCATATAACCTACTAAAAAGCAAAAAACGAAAATCAATAATAAAAAAAAACTACTAAAATACTACAACAATTAAAGCATTGAACTTGCAAAATACTAAAAAAAAAAATACAAGTGAAGAGAGATGGAAGCTTGACATACCTGATTTTAGTAAAGGGTGAGAATAATAGAAGTTGGGGAAGAGAGAGTGGGAAGTGGGTGGGTGTGTGTGGGAGTGTGAGAGATATGAAGAAGAAGAAGGGGAGAAAGATGCGTGGTTAGGGTTGATAGAGTGAGAGGAGATGGGAGAAAATAAGGGTGGGGCGGGTGGTTTACAATTTTATTAAGGGGGAAGGGGAGTAGAAAATAAAAGAAAATAAAAACAATTAAGTCACAAATTACTTGGGCGACAGCAATGTCACGAATCACCGCGGTTGACCGCGGTCCCACCGCGTCCGCCGTGAGTGGAGGGGTGTAAAACAGAATGATCTTGTTTCACTGCGGCCGTGTCGCGGCCCTACCACAGTCGTGATGGATCGAGAAATCCGAAGATAGAATACTCATCGTTTATCGCGGTCACGCCGCGTTCGCGGTGATGAGCATTTTTTTTTTGTTTATAAGGAAGTTAGTTTCCTATACATTTGGTACAACATCAAAGAAAAGTAAAGAAAAACAACAACAATCATGGGTTACCTCAGATGCAGTACCTAATTTAACATTGCGACACGACGCAGATTAGTAGATTTAAGACTCGCTCGACCTCTGAGATTCAGTTTGATGGATCACTGACACTTCCTTTGGTTCATCCATGCCCACATATGGTTTTAATCTCTGCCCGTTGACTCTAAATGTATGAGAGTCTTTTTATGAGGTAATCTCTACGGAACCTAAAGGGAGTAATTCGACCACTCGAAATGGTCCAGACCACCGTAACTTGAGTTTACCCGAAAATAGCCTTAATCTTGAGTTATAAAACAATATCATGTCTCCGGGGTTGAAATTTCGCTCCACAATGTTCTTGTCATGCAACCTCTTCATTATCTCCTTATACAGCCTCGTGCCCTCGAAAGCAAGATATCAAAACTCATCAAGCTCAAGCAATTCTGTGACTCTAGTTGTGCCTGCAGCCTCAATGTCCAGATTCAACTATTTCATTGCCCACCAAGCTCTATGTTCTAGTTCCACTAGCAAGTGACAGGCCTTCTCGAATACCAACTTATATGGTGGCATACCAATTGGTGTTTTAAAAGTAGTTCTGTAGGCCAGAGTGCATCATTTAGTTTTTTTGCCCAATCAGTTCTTGTGGCATTCACAGTCTTGGTTAGTACACTCTTTATCTCTCTATTTGATACTTCAACCTGTCCACTAGTTTAATGATGATACGGGGTTGCCACCTTGTGGCGTACATCGTACTTTGCTAACAATTTCTCGAAGGCACGATTGCAGAAATGAGTGCCTCCATCATTGATAATAGTTCTCGGGGTTCCAAAACGGGTGAATATATTCTTCTTCAAAAATCCCCGGCCAATACCACTCTTGCATCATTGGGGGGAAGTGCTGTAGCTTCCACCCATTTAGACACGTAATCTACAACAGCAAGTATGTACTTATTGCCAAAGGAGCTGATGAAGGGGCCTATAAAGTCTATCCCCCAGACATCGAAGACTTCAACCGCTTGAATTGGGTTCATGGGCTTCCCATGGCGACAAGAAATGTTCCTGGTTCACTAACATTCATTACAGTCGTTCACCCATTGATATGCATCCTTAAACATTATTGTCCAGTAGAACCCGACTTCTAGCACTTTCGTTGTCGTCCTGACTCCTGCAAAATGCCCGCCATACACTGATGCGTGACATGCCTGCTAAACAGAAGATTGTTCTATCTCGGGGACACACCTCCGGATCATATTGTCAACACATATTTGAAACAGATAAGATTTATCCCAATAATACATGCTATAGTCACGATAAAACTAGTTCTTTTGCATGGAGGAAAGGTTATAGGGAACTATACCGCATTCCAGGTAATTTTCAAAGTCTGCATACTATGGCACTTCCTCAAGGCTTTAGCGAGTAGCTACTCATTTGGAAAGGTTTCCAAAATTTCCTCAACCTCAAATGAGTTTTCAGCTACTTTAAGTCGTGACAGATGATCATCAAATTGGTTTTCTGTGCCCTTGTGGTTGCGAATCTCAAGGTCGAACTCACGCTGTAACAACACCCAACGTATCAAGCAAGGTTCAGACTCCTTCTTCTCAATCAAGTACCTTAAAGCTGCATGATCAGTATATACAATTACCTTAGATCCAATCAAGTATGATCTGAACTTGTCAAATGCAAACACCACAACTAGCATCTCTGTTTCAGTCATAGTGTAGTTCAACTGGACTCCACTTAACGTTCTACTAGCATAGTAGATTGGGTGCATTAGCTTGTCTTTCCACTGTCCCAGCACTGCCCCCACTGCATAGTCACTGGCGTCACACATGAGTTCAAATGGTTGCTCCTAGTCGGGGGCAACAATGATGAGTGCTGTGACTAGCTTTTTTTTCAACTCCTCGAATGCTACCCTACAATCATCAGAAAACAAGAAAGGGTGATCTTTTTCTAACAATTACAGAAGGGGTTGGCAATTTTTTAGAAGTCTTTTATGAATCTATGGTATAAACCAGCATGCCCGATGAAGCTCCCGATTGCCTTGACTGAGGTGGGGGTGGCAGCTTTGCTATCATATCAACTTTAGCATGATCCACCTCGATTCCCTTGCTTGATACCCAGTGCCCCAAGACTATGCCCTCTTGTACCATGAAATGATATTTTTCCCAATTAATTACCAAGTTAGTCTCAATACATCTTTTCAACACTCGGGTTAGATTTATAAGGCACTCGTCAAACGAGTTACCCACCACTAAGAAATCATATATGAACACCTCCATTATGTCTTCGACCATGTTAGTGAATATGGCCATCATGCACCTTTGGAAAGGGGTTGGTGCATTGTATAGGCCAAATGGCATCCTCCGAAAAGCATAAATGCCATATGGGCATGTGAAGGAGGTCTTCTCTCTGTCCTCTGGTGCAATAGAGATTTGATTGTACCTTGAGTACCCATCCAGAAAATAGAAGTGGGACCTCCCTGGCAATCTGTCAAGCATCTGATCAATGAAGGAAAGTGGGAAGTGGTCTTTCTGGGTGGCCAGATTTAATTTCCCGTAGTCTATACAAATTCTCCAGCCTGTGATGGTTCTTGTAGAGATCAACTCATTGTTATCATTTTCTATCACCGTTATGCCACCCTTCTTAGGACATATATTTCACCGTGCTAACCCAGTTTCTGTCAGAGATGTGGAAAATAATTCTCACATCCAACCACTTAATCACCTCTCTCTTCACCACTTCCTTCAAGTTGGGGTTCATCAGCCTTCTTTGGTGCTCCCTGGAAGGTTTGTGTCCCTCTTCCAGCAGAATTTTATGCATACAATATGCTGGGCTGACCCCCTTAATGTCTGCCATGGTCCACCCAATGGCAGTCTTGCACTCCTTAAGTACCTACAAAAGTTGTGCCTACATATCTAACAAACTAGATGAGATAATAACATGTAACGCGGAGTTAGGTCCTAGGAACTCATACCCGAGATGGGCGGGCAGTGGATTCAAGTCTAGCTTTGGTGGTTTTCTATGGATGGCTTGGCGGGAGGAGTTTCTCTATTTTTTAAGTGCAGGGGTTCAAATTCAAGAGTTCTATCACAAAACCCTCTGCCCTCTAAAGCCAACACCCATTCTGCCAATTCTTCCCCATTCACCTCATCTAAATTTACTAGACATGCAGCAAGAGGGTCCTCAATAGTCAACATCTCATCATCTGCTTCTACGATTACATCCACGACATCAGTAATAGAACAATTGAAGAATTCACTTGGTCCCCTCATATATTTCTACAAATTAAATATTATCTCCTCATCGTTTAACCTCATCTTGAGCTCCCTAGTTTCACAACCAATAAGAGCTCTCCCAGTGGCCAAGAACGTCCTTCCCAAAATTATGGAAAGTTTGCCATCCACATTACAATGTAGAATCATAAAATTTATAGGGAACACAAATTTCCCTACCTAAATCAATACATCATCCAAGATACTAAAGGGTCTTTTCACGGTTCTGTCCGCCAGCTGCAATAACATAGAAGTGGGTCTAACTCTTCCAATCCCTAACCTCCTGTAGATCACCGGGCATAATATTTATGCTAGCCCCAAACCACAAAGTGCCTTGGCAAAAACAAAGTTACCAATGGTGCAGGGAATTATGAAACTCCCCGGGTCAGACAACTTCTCAACAACTGGTCTAGCCACCACAACACTACATGTCTGAGTTAGAGTCACTGTGGCCAAGTCTTGGGAATTGAATTTTCAGGACATCAAGTCCTTCATCATTTTTTCATAACCATGTATCTCTTTCAAATCATCAATCAATAGAATATTTACCTGGATTTTGTTTCATTATCTCTAAGAATTTCTTGTATTGCACGTCTTTCTGGTACTTGGCTAGCCTCTGTGGGAATTGTGCTGGAGGTCTCTTCTTCCCAATGATTTGGGTTTCCTCTTTGTCAGAAACCACCTCAACTACCGATTCCGGCATTGTCTGAGCTTCTTCCTCAGCCTATATCTCTGTGTTAGGTTCTTCCTAGGCAGGTTGTACTATCACCCCTGTCAGCTTCATTGCATCATCTATCTCAATGGGTACTGATACAAGTGTCTCAGACTGTCTATTTTCTCGAGCCCTCTCTTGCTCCAAGTCTAACTCTCTGCTATTACGTAGACTCACTGCCATCAACTGCTTCGGGCCTTGATCTTTTGGATTTACCTGTGTGTCTGCAGGCAATATCCCATGAGGACGATTATTCAAAGACATCAAAATATGGCCCATCTGCACTTCAATATTCTTTATAGCTGACTCATATGTATATACTCTCTCACTCATTTTTGCATTTGACCCAATAACCTGCCGCATCATTGCCTCGAGTCTAGCAAACCCATATTCCTGTCTCCCACCATATTGTTGCTGAGGAGGATGAAAACCTTGTTGTTGATTTTGATTGTTATATCCTTGTGGCCTTTGGTAAGGCGCCATATTATTGTGTGGTCACATACCTACCATATTTCCATTGTTGAGTTGTGGTTGGACTGGCATGTATGGATGACTCTGTTGGCCCTAATTCTGACCACCCTATCTCTGGCCCCCATAATTAGATACATAATTCATATCTTCAAGGTAGTGATGATGATCACTTTCTGCATTCTATTGGTTACCAATTGGCTGACTAATGCAAGATGTGCATAAGCCCCCATTTGGTAGTATCAACAATGTGTACCTGATGCTTCTACCCTAACTCTTCCACCTTTTTGGTGAGTATACTCATATGTATCATTAATGTGGATATATTTTCAAAAGAAGTGTAGGATGGATCTAAGAGCACTGAGTGAACTACTGGAGTGATGGGTGCATTCCTAGTTGTCTACCCCAAATTATGTGCCATCTTGTCAAGCACACTCTGGCTTTCTCTCCATGTTTTTGACAAAAATGCTCCACCAGATGAAGCATTAACATTAGCTTTCACACCATCTATCAGATCTATGTAAAATCGCTGCCCCAACATCTGATATGGAATACCATGGTGCGAACATATTGATAATAGGTGAATTTGACTATATTTATGCCCTAAATAATCACGCTTTATTGTTGTTTTGATATTGTTTATAATGAAAAATGCTTTTATTAGTGTTCTTAGTGTTTTATAGGTACACTTGAGTTAATGAAGACTAAAAGAGCAAGTTTTGGAGTCAAAAGATGGTGAAAAAGGCCAAAATGTGGTACAAGTCAAGAACTTATGTTGAAAGTAGCCGAGAAGGTGTGATTCCGAGCTATATGGATGTTATGGAATAAATTTAAGTGATTTGGAGCTTTGAAGTCTGAGTAAAAGCTCAAGGAATTAAGCCGGGATCGAGTTCGGGGGTCAAATTTGATAAGTGTAGAACAAGCAAAGAATGGATGAGGCATATTGTGCACTGTTTAGTAAATTGGACATAACTTTTCTCTAAGAACTCCATTGTGGCTCCATAATATACGGTTGGAAATCTAATTCAAAGGGCTACAACTTTAATGTTTTGAGTTTTTCCAAATTCCCAACGTAACAGTGTGAACAACCGCGGTTCCTCCGCGACCGCGGATGAACCGCGGAAAAACAGGCTCTCTGAAGTTTTACTGTTCGCGGTCCGTCCGCGGCCGCGAACGAACCGCGGAAGTCGCCGCAGCAGCAGTCCTAATTGTACTCAAACTTAGTTTTTTTAGCCCTAAAACCTCTATATAAACTCCTAGTTTGCCCCATAGAGGCATGTAATCTTTATTTCAATACTTTTGCAAGGTTTTTAGTAGGAGAGATTCCTCTCAAACTCTTTCTTTTATTTTATATCAATTATTTCTTTATGATTTCAATTATTATTCTTGTTTCTTCAAGCATGAGTAGCTAAATTCTTTTCTAAGGTTTTGATGGAACCTATTGGGTGATGAACTTATCGTTTATGTGATTACAAATTGTGATTTAGATTTCTATTTGTTCAATTTCGTTCTTGTTGTAGTTAATTGGTAGGATCCCCAATTAGCTGTGCCTATTTAGTGTGCATAACTTGGAAAAGAGTGCATATTTAGGTTTATTGTTGAACAATACCACACCTAGGTTATTGGAGGAATCTATAACTTTAGGCGTAAAGACGGGGTTAGGAATAACGAAGTCTTGGGTGCAATCTTAAGTGAAATATGCAAATTAAAGCTAGCTAGGGTAGCTCGGGAGAGTGCACTAGTAAATTATTGTAATTTCTCGGGAGAGGGTTACGATACACATAGAGTTCATGATTGATAGAATATATTAGCAATTTGTATGAGAATAACGATAAGGGATTCCATCAATAGGGGAAATAAATACCTTAGTTCTTCTCTATATTATTTTATTCAAAATTCAATTCTTTCTTTTAAGCATTTTTAATTCTTGCAAGTAGATATTCGAAAATCATACACAAATATATATTCAAAGTTTGGGAACTTGATTCGGAAGTACTTTTGGGGTTGTGATAGTTGCAATTGATGGGTTAATTCTCTGTGGGATCGATCTTGGATTTATTAGAACAAGTTATATTGACTACGACCGTTGCTTGGACGTGAATCAATTTTGGCGCTGTTGCCGGGGAATTAACGGAATTATCAATTTTGGCGCCGTTGCTGGGGAATTAACGGAATTATCAATTGCCATTGCCAGAACGTCAAGATTCTTGTGTATTCAGGTTCTTTCTACACTCTACATTGAATATTTTGACGTTTGTTGATTTGGGTATTCAGGTGCATGCCTAGAAAATCTGCAAGGACTGGAGAACTAATTGAAGGACTCTTAGACCCCGAGCAAACCTTCCGGGCACGTAACAAAGCCATCAAACAAATTCAACAATCTCAACAACCAATCAAACCAGACTTCGACATGGGTGACATAAACGATCAAAACCAACAAGCCGGGCTAAATATGCAAGAGGCACAGGAGGCACAGGAAGGTGCATTGTTCGACTGGGCATAACCCACAGCGGATAATTTGGCAACTGCCATCGTTGTGCCAGCAATTCAAGCTGAGTCTTTCCAGATTACCAACAACATGCTTCACTTGTTGCAAAACAAGGGATTATTCTCCGGGTCTCAGGTTGAAGATCCACAGCAGCACCTTAAGAACTTTCTATCAATATGCAAAACGCAAAGACAACCGAATGTAACTCCGGAAGCTATCAGATTACTACTCTTTCCGTTCTCAGTTACAGGAGCCGCACAGATATGGTGAAACTCACTCCCAATAAACTCCATTGCCACTTGGGATGAGTTAGTCAAACAATTCCACAACAAGTTTCATCCTTCTAACAAGACAGCTCAACAAATTGATGAGATCGTGAGTTTCAAGCAGAAACCAATGGAAACATTACATGAAACTTGGGGCAGATTCAAGGGTATGCTTGTTATGTGTCCTCATCATGGGATTCCCGAGCAGATGTTGGGCCAAAGATTCTACATGGGGCTTTCAGACAGCATGAAGAACATTGTAGACGCTTCAGCAGGTGGGGCTTTTCTGAGCAAGACTTGGAGAGAGGGCCAAAATTTGCTAGACAAGATGGCTCAAAATTCCGGGTGGACGTCCAGGAATGCTCCTATCACACCAGTGGTACACTCTGTACCTCTGGATCCATCGAACACTCTAGAGAAGAACGTGGCAACTTTATTGACACAAATGAGCATCCTGACAAAGAAGGTGGAAGAATCAGGGGTTAAGCAGCAAGTTCACATTGTAGATACTACCAGTGGTGATTTATGCACATCTTGCATTAGCCAACCCATAGGTAATCCATGGGCTGCAGACCAAGAACATCATCATCAGCATGAGGATATGAACTATGTGGCTAACTATGGAGGGCAGCGACAAGGTAATCAAAACTGGGGCCAACAGTCTCCAATGCAGTATAGACCTCCCCAACCACAATTTAATGCAGCAGGTATGAGGCCACCACACAACATGGCTCCATATCCTAGACCTCAGAATTTCGAAAATCAGCAACAGGGATACCATCCACCTCCACCACCACATGGGGGTAGACAAGATGATGGTTTTGCAAGGTTGGAAGCTATGATGCAACAGGTAATTGGGTCAAACGCCAAAATAAATGAGAGAATAGATGCACATGATGCCGCCATCAAAAATATGGAAGTGCAGATGGGTCAGATTGCTATGTCACTTAACAATCGTCCTCAAGGGACATTGCCTGAAGATACACAAACAAACCCAAATGACCAAATCCCAAAGCATATGATGACAGTGACTGTGAGAAGCGGTAGAGATCTTGATGCTGAGAATGAAAGTGAAAAAATTGACAGACAGGCTGAGACACCTACTCCATTGACCATTGAACTGGATGAGTCCACAGGGTTGACAAAAGTCACAGTCCAGCCAGTTGCTGAAAATAAAGGAGCACAACAGGGAACGGAGAAAGTAGCTGAACAGGTAGAGCAGCAGATTGATGAGAAAGTAATAGAAAAAGAAAAATCCCAAGTCACCGGGAAGAAGAGGCCTCCACCACCATTCCCCCAAAGGTTGGCCAAACACCAAAAAGAGGAGCAATACAAAAAGTTCTTCGAGATGCTCAAGCAAATCCAGGTAAACATTCCATTAATTGAAGCTTTAAAAGAAATGCCTGGTTATGATAAGATGATGAAGGATTTGATGTCGCAGAAATTTTATTTCCAAGACTTGGCCACAGTTACACTCACCCAGACTTGTAGTGCAGTAGTCTCCAGACCCATTGCTGAGAAGCTATCTGATCCAGGTAGCTTCACCATCCCATGCACTATAGGGAATTACGCCTTTACTAAGGCTTTATGTGATTTGGGGGCAAGCATTAATCTCATGCCCTTAGTTATCTATAAGAGGTTAGGTATTGGGAGAGCCAGACCCACCTCTATGCTTTTACAGCTTGCTGACAGGACGGTTAAACGTCCATTTGGTATTATAGATGATGTGCTAATCCAGGTTGGGAAGTTCGTGTTTCCCGCCGATTTTGTTATTCTTGATTGCAAGGTCGACGAAGAAATTCCCATAATCCTGGGAAGACCATTCCTAGCCACCGGGAGAGCCATAATTGATTGTGAAACTGGGGAACTCAAGATGAGGTTGAATGATGAGGAGATCATCTTCAATGTGCAAAAATCCATGAGGCGTCCTAGTGAGTTCGCAAATTGCTCTCTAATTGACGCGGTTGATGTGATAGTGGAGACCGACGATGCAGAATTGACTATTGAAGATCCACTTCAAGCATGCCTGATGAACATGGAAGAGGTAAACGGTGAAAGTTTGACCGAATGGGTATTATCTCTGGAAGGCAAGGGATTCTGGAAGAGAGAGATCGAATTCGAACCTCTACACTTAGAGAAAAGAGAGACCCCTCCTGCAAAGCCATCCATAGAAGAGCCACCGAAGCTTGAACTTAAACCACTACCATCACATCTCAGGTATGAGTATCTAGGTCCTAACTCCACTTTACCTGTTATTATCTCATCTGGTTTGCTAGATGTGCAGGCTCAAAAGCTGATACAGGTACTAAAAGAATGCAAGAGTGCCATTGAGTGGACCATGCCAGTCATAAAATGGATCAGCCTTGCATACTGCATGCACAAGATTCTCCGGGAAGAGGGGCACAAACCTTCCAAGAAACGCAAAAGAAGGCTGAACCCGAATATGAAGGATAGGGTGAAAAAGAAAGTGATAAAGTGGCTAGACACGGGGTAGATCCCAGGGTAAGTTGTCTCATCCTTCTATGCTATACATGTATTATTATGCCATGAGGACATGGCATGATTTTAAGTGTGGGGTGGGAGACTTACCTTGTATTGTATATTGTATATAGTAGATGTAGCTGTAAATTATATTAGCTGGCTTGGCCCGATGATGGACACTTGGCGACGGGTCTCTTAAGGTCTAAGTCGGAAAAAAAAACACAAAAAAATTTGAAAATTGAAAAAAATACAAAAATATAAGTAGAGGACTCTTCCTTATGACGGACTATTTAGGATAAATACTCTTGAGGGAAGAAGTCCACATAGGAATTTTTCTTTCTTTTATTTTCTTTTTATAGGTAATGTATCATCTCCCCCTTGGTTTTTCTTTTGACCACGGTTTTTTTCCAAGGGTTTTTATTTGAACCGGGTTAGGTAGGTTTTTTTTAGGATTAGAGGTAAAAGGGCAACATGTAACCCCGAATATGCACATTAGCAAAAGCGTAAATTGAACTTGAGAATGTATTTTCTAAGCTTGATTGTAGAATCTCATTATGCCTTAAATTGCACAATAATGCTTGCTTGAACATCGATAGGACTTTGTAGATAAACTGGATTCCAAATGAGTTGCATGCCATGTGTGTGTGAGTTTTTTTTTACTTACATTGTATGTTGTACATGATGCCTAGAACTTGCCCTGTGTGTTTGCAAAGCGAAATAGAAGTTGTTCGGCAGTAAAGGATAGAGGCATTTCTTTGTGTAACCCCATATATCAATAGACATGAATTCACCCGTACATTATATCTTAGTTAACCCCTTTGAGCTTGAAGCCTATTCTTTGATAACCCTTGAATGTTCTTCAAATTATTATATTGTTCTACTTTACCTCCTAGAAACACTTGTATTGTAATGAATATGCAAAAATTTAAGTGTGGGGTGAAGGGAAATTGAAAAGGGAAAATCAAGAATGAATGGTAGAAAATAGTGAGCTGGCCAAAATAATGTAAATTTATTGCAAGGCAATGAAAAAAAATATATATATATTCTGAGAAAAAGAGCTATATTGAATAAAATTTTAGAAAGGCCAGCTACATGAGCTATATTGAATAAAATTTTAGAAAGGTCAGCTACATCAATAAAAGAAAAGTGGGGGTAAAAGTGAAGGAAGGTGAAGGTATGTTTATGGTAGACATAAGGAAGTAAACAAAAAAGGAAAGTTGTGAAAAGAAAAGAAAAGTGCTTAGGGAGGCTAGTCACTATAACCAAAAGTATCCTACCCGTCCCATAGCCTACATTACAACCCTTAAAGACCTCTTGATCTATGGTTGAATAACTCGATTAGTGGAGTATTACACTATGGGCAAGCCTATGGTGTGTCTGTATTCATACGAATGTTCTTTGTTGAGAGTGAGTGAATTTTTCCGATATTTATAAGTTCCATGTATTTGAATTGTTAATGTGTGGGAACTTCTCTCAATAAATTTGGTGAGGGCATGTAATTCAAGCGGAAGAAGGTAAATTTGCAAGTTTTTGGTAATAAGTAGAGTAAGTAATAATGTGTCGGCATGAGAGTTTACGGTTAGGTTAAGATTGTGCATATCTTAGGTTGATCATGAAAAATAGCTTTTGTGACATAATTTGGGGGAGACATAAATAAAATTGGCCTAAAGTGTGATTAAGGTTGCTCGAGGACGAGCAAAGGTTTAAGTGTGGGGTATTGATAATAGGTGAATTTGACTATATTTATGCCCTAAATAATCATGCTTTATTGTTGTTTTGATATTGTTTATGATGAAAAAATGCTTTTATTAGTGTTCTTAGTGTGTTATAGGTACACTTGAGCTAATGAAGACTAAAAGAGCAAGTTTTGGAGTCAAAAGATGGTGAAAAAGGCCAAAATGTGGTACAAGTCAAGAACTTATGTTGAAAGTAGTCGAGAAGGTGTGATTCCGAGCTATATGGATGTTATGGAATGAATTTAAGTGATTTGGAGCTTTGAAGTCTGAGTAAAATCTCAAGGAATTAAGCCAGGATCGAGTTCGGGTGTCAAATTTGATAAGTGTAGAACAAGCAAAGAATGGATGAGGCATATTGTTCACTGTTTAGTAAATTGGACATAATTTTTCTCTCCGAACTCCATGTTGGCTCCATAATATATGGTTGAAAAGCTAATTCAAAGGACTACAACTTTAATGTTTTGAGTTTTTCCAAATTCCCAACGTAACAGGGTGAACAACCGCGGTTTCTCCGCGACCGCGGATGAACCGCGGAAAAACAGGCTCTCTGAAGTTTTACTGTTCGCGGTCCGTCCTCGGCCGCGAACGAACCGCGGAAGTCGCCGCAGCAGCAGTCCTAATTGTACTCAAACTTAGTTTTTTTAGCCCTAAAACCTCTATATAAACTCCTAGTTTGCCCCATAGAGGCATGTAATCTTTATTTCAATACTTTTGCAAGGTTTTTAGTAGGAGAGATTCCTCTCAAACTCTTTCTTTTATTTTATATCAATTATTTCTTTATGATTTCAATTATTATTCTTGTTTCTTCAAGCATGAGTAGCTAAATTCTTTTCTAAGGTTTTGATGGAACCTATTGGGTGATGAACTTATCGTTTATGTGATTACAAATTGTGATTTAGATTTCTATTTATTCAACTTCGTTCTTGTTGTAGTTAATTGGTAGGATCCCCAATTAGCTGTGCCTATTTAGTGTGCATAACTTGGAAAAGAGTGCATATTTAGGTTTATTATTGAACAACACCACACCTAGGTTATTGGAGGAATCTATAACTTTAGGCGTAAAGACGGGGTTAGGAATAACGAAGTCTTGGGTGCAATCTTAAGTGAACTATTCAAATTAAAGCTAGCTAGGGTAGCTCGGGAGAGTGCACTAGTAAATTATTGTAATTGCTCGGGAGAGGGTTACGATACACATAGCGTTCATGATTGATATAAAATATTTGCAATTTGTATGAGAATAACGATAAGGGATTCCATCAATAGGGGAAATCAATACCTTAGTTCTTCTCTATATTATTTTATTCAACATTCAATTCTTTCTTTTAAGAATTTTTAATTCTTGCAAGTAGATATTCGAAAATCATACACAAATATATATTCAAAGTTTGGGAACTTGATTCGGAAGTACTTTTGGGGTTGTGATAGTTGCAATTGGTAGGTTAATTCTCTGTGGGATCGATCTTGGACTTATTAGACCAAGTTATATTGACTACGACCGTTTCTTGGACGTGAATCACATATAACCAACATTCCTTTGAATCATTCCCATGTTTCTTACAGTGTTTCCATTGATTTCTGTTTGAAGCTCAAAATTTCATCAATTTGTTGAGCAGTCTTGTTGGGTGGATGAAACTTATTCACAAATTGCTTGACTAACTCCTCCCAAGTTGTGATGGAGTTAATGGGGAGTGAGTTTAGCCAAATCTAGGTAGATCTTGTCACTGAAAATAGAAACAACAACAACTTTATTGCTTCCTGACTTACATTGGGCTGCCTTTGAGTTTTGCAGATCGACAAGAAATTCTTCAAGTGTTGTTGAGGATCTTCAATGTATGACCCCGAAAATAGTCCCTTATTTTGCAACAAATGCAGCATGTTGTTCGTGATTGAAAGATCCAGCTTGTATCTACGGGACTAAAATCATTGTGGACAAATTCTCTGTTGTGGGTTGTGCCCAGTCATATAGAGTAGCTTTTGGCACAAGAGGTACCACTACTGGCGTTATTGGCATAGCTAGGTCTACCATGTTATTCCCCATGTTAGGTTCGAATTTTTTAGTTGTTTGTTTTTTTGGTTGGCCTGATTCAATGTCTTGAAAACTTTCTCGGGATCTGATAATGCTTCAAATACTTCACTAGTTCTCGATGAGTTTCTAGGCATGCACCTGTACAACCAAGTTAACAAATGTTAAAATTTCAATGTATAGATTGGAAATAAAGAAAACTGACTACGCTAAGAATTTTTGTATTTCTTTCAATTCTAATTGATAACACCCTTAATTCCCCGGCAACAACACAAAAATTTGATCATGCCTAACTATGACTTATGAAAAGGACAAGCGGATGTTGCAAATATAATTTTAGCGTGGAGTCGAATCCACATGGAATTAACCTATTGATTACTCTTGTTAGGTTCACTAAATTCTACGTAATCAACTTCCCAAAATATTTTGAATAACAATTGATGATATTTTTACTAACTATAATTGAATGCAATTAAGTAAACTAAAGACTAACTATGATTGAGTTGTAAACAATTAAGAGAAGGATCTAAGGTTGTGATTTCCCCTACTGATGAAATCATTTCCTGTTATGTTTCATACAAATTTGCATAATCATCTCTATCAATCATGAGCACTCCTACTACCGTAAATCTCTTCCGAGTAATTATGAGTATTTACTAGATGCCCTCTCCCGAGTTACGCTAGCTGGATTTTATTACAACTCACTTTAGATCACACCCAAGGCTTCGTTATCCCTAATCCCGCCTTTAAACCCTCGGTTATTGATTCCTTATAAACTTTGGAAGTGGTATTATTCAATAATTACCTAAATATGCACTCCCTCCCGAGTAATACATACTAAATAGGCACAACTAATTGAGGATCCTATCAATTAACTACAGCAAGAACATAGTTGAACAAATAGTGATTAAATCGGGCAAACTATATTAACATAACACGAAGTTCATCCTTCAATAGGTTCCACCAAAACCCTAGACTAAATATTTAGCTACTCATAGCAAAGCAAGATAAAACTACAACAATATTCATAATGTGCAATTGCAGATCTATTGGTATCACTCCTTCAAAGTTGCACAACAATGCTCTCTAAGAATACAAATACTCAGTGCCCGGAAATAACAACGCAAATCCCCCCACCCCCACCCCCAGAACCACCAGACATCTCACCAAAAATATTCACACACATACTGGAAAATAGCCCTCACTCAGCTACAAGGAAAAGTTGCTTGCAAATGCAGATCAAATTGACGTAGAAATGGATCCCATTGACGATGGACAAATGCAAGTTTCAGCAACTGAAATTACTACCGAGTCACAAGAGAAGTCACCTTCATACGTTGGTGGAATAAAAGCAATCACACTCACAGATCAAGTAAAAGGAAGACTTCACTATCCATGGAAATTCTCCTTGATTATTAAACTCTTTTGAAAAAAAATAGTCCACCATTACTTAAAAGCAAAAATACAAGAGTTGTGGAAACCTACAAAACAATTCCCTCTAATAGATCTAGGATATGATTATTACATTGTTAAGTTCACACAAGAAGAAAACACGCGGAAGGTACTCCAAAACGGGCCATGGTTTGTTAATGGCCACTTCCTGTCGATAAATTGCTGGGAACCAAACTTTGTGGCTGCAGATGCCCAGGAAACTGTCTCTGCGGTTTGGGTGCGATTGCCACAACTTCCTACAGAGTTCTATGACGAATCCTTACTGAAGAAAATTGGGAATTCTATTGGGTCACTACTAAAAATTGTCGTTTGTACGAGTGTCGCTCTTAGAGGACGGTATACTAGGTTGTGTATCTAAGTTCTATTAGAGGAACCATTCACTACACGAATCATTATCAACTCATATTTGCAGCAAATAATATATAAAGGGGAGGATTTTTTATGTAAACTATGTGGAAGGTTGGGCCATACAAGATCAGGATGCCCGTATCAGGAAACCAAAGGCCATGATCAAAACAAATTGGCAAAAGATGGCACCAACAACCAGCATCTCACAAATCAAGTACAAGAGGAAGAGTGGCAAACAGTGCTCTTTAACAAGAAAAAAAGGACAGGGCCAAGACAATAATGGACCAAGACACGACTGCAACCCACCAAGAATATCCAAGTCTAGGTATAAAAATTAAGATTTATGCAACAGAACTCAGGTAAGTACCTCTCCTCTCAGAAACTTTCCTTCAAGGTAAAAAAGAATGATTCGTATACCACCTCGTCCCAATCTTTTACACAGTAGTCTGGAGAAACATACATAAATAACACCATAAATAAAAATACTCTCAACAACTGCACCAAAAAGAGTATCGTTGATACCATGAACATGATGCAAGAAAGCTCCTTTAAGGAGAAAATCACTCTTTCCAACAAATTTAATACAATCCACTATCGTGAGACAGAAGATGAAGAGCCAAACCAGTTGATTAGCATAGCCTTTCTGCATTCTCCATCTTTTTCGATACAAATAAGGCAGACTCCTCAAACAATTGGGACACGTGTCACAAACGTGCCTAAACCTATTACACATAATAATAAAGAATTATTTTTAAGTCCCTCAGAACCTTACAATACCTTTTTAGATAGGCCCCGAGTTACAAAAAAAGAACCCAATCAAAACCATAAAAAATCCTCACCAATACACGTGGCTATGGCAGATGGATAAATGGCCATGCAAATCGATACACTAGCCCCTAATAAATACTACTCCATGCAAGAATAAACCAATCCACCCTCTAATAAATCTCATGAAAGAGATTCTCAATCATCACTTCCTATTCATGAAGCTCCATTAATACCATTTACTATATCCCGTCATGATAATTCCCTTCCTTCTTCTATTAACAAGAAATCCAACTCTCTACCACTTCAGGCCCCCAAGGAATCAAATAGACAACTTTCCTCCCATGCCCCCTCACATAGCTCATCACCAATTAGTGCATGTAGCACACCCTCCCAGCCCTGCTCAACCTCCACAGTCATGGATCGAATAAGGACTGCAAGGTCAAACAGTCTTCTTCACGATGAACATAGAGGATATGGAGGTACTGATAGTGCTTCAAAATCCAACCTTCCTAGCCCAGATGATATCATAAAGCATGAGGTTAGCCCTAGACAACTACTTAAATCACATGTGGATGGCCAACGTACTAGATCCCCTAGCCTCAGCCCTATCACCATTATTGTACCACAACATGCACCACCATTAGAGCCTCCCCTCACACTTCAACCCCCTCTCAACATGAACATTCCACAGAATCTGCCATTCTTCTCCCCACTGGAGATGACTATTGGCATTCCACTTATCTTTCCTTGGCAACCCCAGCAAGCATAGGACCCATTCCTCAATCAGAACCAAATGGACATCCCACCACCCCAAGAACAAGAAAAAATAAAAATGGAAGAAGAGATCATGTATCTCCCACTACCCACAAGCTCGTTCACCGAAATCTCAAATCTCATAAAAGCAACCCTTATGTTGTTCCCGGAGAGAGAGGATAAAAAATTCATCTACAACTGCCCCAGTGGCACTCATGAACTGCTCGTTCGATCCGCGACCACCAGTGCACAGGGCTGCCGCAAAATATGATGTATTACTACGCCCAAATCTAAGGGGAAGCCAGTTCTCTTTGACGGAGAACCAAGTCTCAATGCACCTCCACAATCAAATGATCCCCATTAATAAATCTACGAGCTTTATTATTTGGAACACAAGGGGGGAAAATAATGAGACTTTCAGGAAGAATTTAAAGAGCTTATCTATACCCACACCTCATGCATGGTCCCCCTGTTAGAAGCAAAGATGGAAGATCATGCAACCCTTAGAGATTTTTCCACTTTGACGACATGATGGAGGTCCCTACTTAAGGAAGAGCAGGAGGAATTGTTCTCCTGTGGGTCACCAGCATGGTCACTGTTACTCGGTTTAGACAGTCTACTCAAGAACTCCATGCCATGATTCAGGTATACCCAAATCACCCTCTTTGTCTACTTAGTACCATATATGCTAGTACTAAAGCTTTAAATCATAGAAAACTTTAGGAAAATCTGGAAAATATAACGACTAGATATAGGGTCCCTTGGATGGTCGCGGGGGATTTTAATGATATCCTAAGTCAAGTAGAAAAGTTTAGAGGCACAAGGATCAATAGATCTCATTCTTATAGATTTTGGACTTGTGTTAATTCTTGCAAGTTAATCGATTTAGGTTTTAAAGATAGTCATTATACATGGTCTAATCATCGTAGGAAAAGTAATGGTTAATTCTTGAAAGATTGGACCGTTGTTTTGCCAATAAAGAATGGCTTGTCAACTATCCTAATGTTTCCATAACTCATTTACCAAAAACCTATTCGGACCATAATTCCCTCCTTATTAATACTAATAATGTCTTTATACAACTTCTTAATACCGTTACAAAGCCTTTTCGCCTAGAAAGTTATTGGTGCTCTCACCCTGAATTTGAAAACTTAGTTAAAAAAAGTTGGCAACATACGGAATTTACTGAGGAAACCGAATTGTTTACTCATAACGTTAACTCTTGGAATAGAGAAACCTTTAGAAACATCTTCTTTAGGAAAAATAAAATTTTGGCTAGATTAAATGGTATTCAACACTCACATGCTTATGCCACCAGTACTTTTCTCCAATACCTTGAAAAAAATACTTACCACTGATTATAATAACATTCTTCAATTGGAAGAGGATTTCTGGAAAATTAGGTCTAGAATAAATTGGTTGAACCATGGTGATGCCAATACAAGGTTCTACAACTTGTCCGTTGTCAATCGTAGAAGAAGGAATAAAGTCTCTTTCTTTAAGGATGACCATGGTAATTGGATTACTGACCACGACAGCCTTGTTAGTCATACTAGTAATTATTCTAAAAACATCGACACTACTAGTCACGCAAGTACTGACTGGAGTAACATTGAATCAACTCCCACAAGTTTCTATAATATCGACCTCTTCCCGTTGGATAAACCCTTAATAGACAATGAGGTCACCCAAGCCCTATTCTCCTTTAAACCGTTTAACGCTCCGGGGCCTGATGGTCTTCACCCTTTTTTTTTCTTCAGAAATACTGGAATATAGTCGGCAATTCTATAATAAATATTTGTAGATATGTCTTTAATGCCCATGAATTTCCTACCTCTATAAACAATACATATCTTTGTTTTATCCCTAAAATCCACAATGCTAATGATCTCAAAAATTTTCGATCAGTTGGCCTTTGCAATACTGTCTATAAAATAATTACAAAAATCATTGCCAACCGCATTAAGTTATATTTTCCTGACCTTATTGGTTCATGCCAAACTAGCTTCCTTAAAGGACGTAGGGCTTGTGATAACGTCATCCTCGTCCAAGAAGTCATGAACCATATTAATAAAACAAGAGGGACTGAGGAAAAATGTATTATTAAAATAGACCTTGAAAAAGCTTTTGACCGTATTGATGGTCTTTTGTCTACCCTACTCTTCAATATTTTAAATTCAACTCCAAAGATCTCCAAACTCATTTTAAACCGCATTACTACAAGCAACATTGCCATCCTGGTCAATGGTACCAAAACCAACTATTTTTCTCATTTCCGTGGTATACGTCAAGGCGATCCCATGTCTCCGTACCTTTTTATTTTATGCATGGAACTTCTATCTATCTACATTAACCACCAAGTTGGCCTCCAACTACGGGACCCCATCAACCTTAGCAAAAATAGACCTCAACTCTCACATCTATTTTTTGCAGATGATCTTACCCTTATGGCTAAAGCTAACCAAAAATCTATTCAATCAATCCACAAAAGCATAAGTCATTTTTGCACCCTATAAGAGCAAAAAATAAACTCTACCATATCTAGGGTTATTTTCTCAAAAGAATGCCAAGATACTCCCCATTAATTAATTTAAAATATTCTAGAAATAAAATCCACCAATACTTTTGGTAAATATCTTGGTTTTCCTATCCTGAATAACAAACATAAACCTCATGATTTCCAATACATTATTGATAATATGAAAAACAAGCTTGCCAACTCGAAATTAAATTTTCTAACTCCAGCAGGGCGACTCAGTCTCATCAAATCCACTCTCAACACCATCCCAGCATATGCCATGCAATATTTTCTTCTTCCTAAGAAAACTTGTCACAATATTGACAAGATCCAGAGAAACTTTCTTTGGGGCATTACCCCTCAAAAGAAGAAGATTCACTACATAAGCTGGGAGACTGTCACCCTTCCAAAGGACCAAGGGGGTTTAGGCATTCAAAAAGCCCATGATAAGAACATGAATTCACTCACAAATCTTGCTTGGAGACTCTTCTCTCAACCCACCTCCCTTTGGGAAAACCCTAATTAAAAAATACTGTCCAAAATGGGTTGCTCTGATTGTAAGCAAACCACACTTCCAACCAAGAGGTTGTGAGTTCGAGTCTTCCCAAGAGCAAGGTGGGAAGTTCTTGGAGGGAAGGATATCGGGGGTATATTTGGAAATAGCCTATATATCCCAGGGTAGGGATAAGATCTGCGTACACACTACCCTCCCAATACCCCACTAAGTAGGATTATACTAGATAGTTGTTGTTGTTGTCCAAAAAGCACCTCCTCCTACCACTCTTTTATTTGAAAAAATATTGTAAGGGGGGAGGGACTATATGCTCTAAAGCTATAGCATGTGATCCAGGGTCAGAAACTAACATCAACTTATGGAATTCCAGATGGATTCCTCATTCACCACCTCTCCGATCAATTATTCAATGTCCCTTAATCAAAAAGATAATAGACTTAGTTTACACAACGTTTGGGACGACCTCCAATGGGATTGATCAGGAATCTCCATGGAAATCCCTTAGGAAGTTCTCAATCAAACTAAGACAATCTCTTTGAGCCAGAGTAAGGTTGATACCGCCTATTGGTCGTTAAATACAAATGGCAACTTTTTTGCAAAATCAATAAATAACCTGATTTATCCATCGCCTGACCATAAGTATGGGTTTAATTGGATATAGACTTTAAATACTTCGCTAAAAATTCAATTCTTTCTATGGCTATGTTCTCATAATAAGCTGCCAACAATACCTATCTACATCATATAGGTATCAATGTCACGCCAAATTGTACCATCTGCAAGCATCCCTCAGAATCCATCTATCATGTTTTTTGAGTGCCTTACTGCAAGAAAATTTTGGCTGGACCTTGGACTAAATATCACTTCCCTCCCCTACCACCATACTCGGTGGCTTCACTTAATAAAATACATTCATACTCCTATCCCAGACTACCCTCTATCCTGGGACTTTTTCTTTCCCTTTGCCCTATGGCACATTTGGACAAACAGGAACCATAATGTTTTTAATGAAATTAACGCGTCAGTGGATATCAAAATTGTGTGCATGTGGGCTATGGAGTACATGTTCTCTATAGGGAACTCCTCACCTCCCAGCCCTACAAAAAATATCCATGTCAGGTGGTTCCTTCCACCTCGGGGATCCTTTACGCTTAACACAGATGGCTATTTCTACGCTAGAGACAAGACTGGTGGTATTGGAGGGGTTATAAGAAATGCAAATGGGGAATATGTCATATGATTCTCCAAAAGGATTTGTGCACTCAACCCCACCCATGCCGAATTGAGTGCCTTAGAGCATTGGTTACATCTAGTAGTAGACCATCAACTAACTCCGGTGGAAATCGAGATAAATTCTATCGAGATAATTGAACTATTAAATGAAAAATCTCTATCTTTAATAACTTATTAAATTCTTGCAGGTCTCACTTGAGGAGGTTGGGGAATCCAATCATCCGGCATAGCTTCAGGGAGGGAAACAAAGTAGCGCATATATTGGCAAATGAAGGATCTAAGAAGCAATCAAGTGATAATATATACATCTTAAACTATCCACTTGCATATGTATTTTCAACCCTACAATGGGACGAAAAAGGCGTGCCATCTAGTAGAAAAATTCCCATATCTACGTCTACTAAGTTTGCTAGTTTTGATAACCTATGTGTACTATCTACTCAAAGCAGTTGTAATGGGACATCCAATGTCCCTATAATGACTTAATATATATGAATATTTCCTCTTGTTACAAAAAAAAAAAAAAGATAACAAAGAGAATATTGAAAAACTCTAATGGTTAATTGCTCTTCTTACACTTGTTTTTGCCTCTAATTCAGTCTAAAAACAAGTCTAACCTTTGCTTGGGCGAGTTTGTTGAGTTTATAAAGGGTCAGAATAAGTTTCCCCCGATTTACACTTTAGTGCCAAATTTTCTGGGCGATTGCACAGTCGACCGCAACGTCGGCAGAACACGGTGCGGCCACGGTGAAATGCAACTATTCTGCCTCAATCGTTTGGCCTATTGTGTTCTAGTCGCGGTCGACCGCGGTCGCGGTGGCCTCTTGTCTAGTCCTCCTTTGCCTCTTTCTTGCTTATTTTCGTTTGGTTTTTCTTGATTGGCCTTATATCCACATTATTGACTCCAAAATACGCCATAGTCTTTTCCTAACTTGGGTTAGTCCCCGCAAAGCAAAAGAATACCTATTAAAGTATTTTATTATCATTTAGCTTTTAAAACAACAATAAAGTATGGTATATTTAGAGTTTAAATAGCGTCTATATAGCCTACTATCAATTACTAGAAATTATATAAATGGACGATTTCAGCAATTCCTGAAGATTTCTTTTTCTTTTGCTGTAATTGGTGAAAACTGAATTTAACTTGTTAGATTTCAAAAAAAACCATAAGCCAATCCGTGAGTGTATGTTAACGATCGACTCTGATAGGAGTAAATTTGTGTTTGTCTTTTTTTTTTTGCTACTTAATTAAGAGAAAACTTTGAATTTCAAAAGAAATTAAGAAGGGATTATTGTCGAAGTTAAGACAAATTGAATGTAGTTTATAACCTATGACTCAAACTTCATCTAGTAGTTGATTGCTAATGTGCCTGAAACAATTCTTGCCTTCATATTTCCATTATTGGTTAAATCGTTAAAAATTACCTTTTCTATGAGCAAGACATTTATTTACAACTTCTAAGAGCATCTCCAATACTACTCTATTTCTTGTACTAAATCTAAATTTAGTGTAAAAAATAGTGCATTCTTTCTCCGATACCACTCTATTTCTTGCTCTATTATAGAGTATGAATAGTGTTGCACCAAATTTGGCGCAACACTATTTATTACTCTATATTTGGTTTAATATTATTTTATTCACTTTTTTTTATTTTTGAACTTTTAATTTATCATATATTGTGTATATAATTAATTTTTATATTAAGATCTTTATAATTTTAATTTTATATCCTATTCTTTGATATATTAATTTTTGTATATATTATATTTATATAAAATTATAAGTTAATTTTATTACTATTATAATTATATTAAAAGAAATATAACTATTATTTAAAAATAAAAATTACAAATTTAAGATATCTAATGTTGCTAAAATTAAAAAGTGAAAACTAAAATCTAAAAAGTAGTATTAGTTTGAAGGAAATAAAAAATAGAAAGTAAATAAAAGATAATAATATAATATATAAGAAATAGAAAATTTGGTATAAAAAATGATGTAATGGTTGGGGTAAATTTAGCGTTAGCACAATTTTAGAGTAAAATTTGGTGATAAAAATAAAGTTAACAGGGTTTGCATCTAGTACTACAAGCGTTGACTAGGCATTTTCTTAAAATCTTGAGCTTTTCCTAAATTCCTTAAAGACCCCCTTTCATGTACTTAATTAATTTATCCATCTTGCCCCGCTAACTAACTATTTTATCCATCTAGACCCGCTAACTTGTACATTTATCGAAAGACCCCCTCACCCTTTGCTTTTTCTAATCACTCATTCACTCTCCCCTTTTAGGCGTAATTCAAAAACTGCCCCCAATTCTAGGGTTTCTATCACTTCTCAGTCCCGTCTTCCTTCTTCTCAATTTCCCTTCCCACTTCCATATTCCTCCTCCTCAATTACGCTTTCAGGTAAGTTTCTAACATTATGTTGACTCTCTTCTTATCGATTAAATTTATACAAACTGATATACATATCTGCAGTATATTTGCAATTACTTTTTTTTTTTTTACCTGTCTTCCATTGAAGAGTTAGCTACATTTCAATTGTTTTTGTTATGTATCTATTATGGGCTTGAATGTTTATTCAAGCAGTGGCACCCTTCAGCTCAGCTTTTTTATAAAGTTTTGTGAAAGATACAAATATTTACACTCTTGTTTGGAGGGTTGTTACCCGTGGTTTCATAATGTACAATATTGTATTGCATAGTATCCTTATATTGTACTATATTAATGCATACAATATTTGGATAGATTGTATGTTTGTCACTTTGTTGTGGTTTAATAACATTTTTATTATTTGGTTTGCCTGTATAATAACGTCTAAGTTTACTAAAATATTCCTTAACTACTATAACTATTAAAAATAGCAACAATTACTAGGATAACCATATTAATCATATCAGCATCCCCTACCCAACGATTTCAAGATAATCATGTCCAGATTGCATATCAGAATAGCACTGCATATTAATATTTCTACGTTTTGTGCTATGAAAAACAAAGTACAGAAGAGCAGTAAGACAAAGAAGAGAACTTACAGTTCAGTTGAATTTTGCCGCAGAAGGAGTTCACCAATGGAGGAACTGACCGACTTTTAAGCTTTTTCGTGGTTATATAACGACAGAGTTACAATGGGTTTACAACATTATACAATATAATTTTAAGAACTATGGAATTAACATGGTATCAATGAAAACAATACAATAATGAACCCCGGGAAACAACTATCCAAAGAGGGCGTTAGACTGACCACACTTATTATCACTGTAGGAGTGGTAGGTGTAGTGGTACTCAGTATTGACTAAATTAAGATATTGGATTCACCCATTATTACAAAAGTAGAAGGTGCAGTAAGGGGCGGATTCATGATTAAGCTTTAAAGGTTCAACCTTTTGAGGTTTTAAACATTGAACCCATTGTATTTTTAAAATTATGGGTTCATATCTATTATTTGTTGCAATGTTTAGTGAACTTTTCACTAAATCAAAATTATTGGATTAACCAAGGGGTTTCCCTTCTTTTTTCTGTTATAATCTTAGGTGTGTTGTATAGTGACTTGTGTTACTCAAATCAGTTACATGGTTTTCTATGAGTATTACTTATTTACATATGGGAAGAGCTCACATTTCTTGTCTGATTCGTTCTAACTTGAGATACAAACAACAATAACAACCCAGTGAGTTTCTACAAGTGGGGTCTGGAAGGGTTGACTCTACGCAGACCTTACCCATACCTTGGAGAGTAGAGAGGCTCTTTCCGAAAGACTCTTGACTCAAGAAAACGGAAAGAAATAATATATCGGTACTATCAACAGAACCATATGAGTAATAGCAACGGCATAAGAACCTGAAAATAGACGGAAAACAATAACAAAAACCAGTGAATAAGGCCCGATATTATGAAAAACCAAAGCATAGCATGGACACATTGACAAAACAATAATCGCTAGCAACCTAGGACAAAACCTTATCAGACCAGCCTCCCACCCGGATGAACCTCATCAGTCACCCTAATGCTCGACCTCTTCATCTTCCTATCAAGGACCATATCCTCGGAAATCTGAAGCCACGCCATATCCCGTCTGATCACCTCTACCCAATACTTCTTAGGCTGCCCTCTTCCTCTTCTCGAACCCGCCAAGGCCAACCGCTCATACCTTCTGACCGGGACATCTGGACTTGTCCTTCGCACGTGTCCGAACCACCTAAGTCTCGCTTCGTGCATCTTGTCATTCACAGGAGTCACACCCACCTTGTCCCGGATATCTTCCTTCCTAATCTTATCCATCCTAGTGTGCCTACACATTCACCTCAACATCCTCATCTTTGCTACTTTCATCTTTTGGATATGTGAATTTTTAATTGGCCAACACTCTGCCCCATACAACACGGCCGACTGGTCTGACCGCCGCTCTATACAACTTACCTTTGAGTATCGTTCTAACTTGAGATATAGGCTCATTTAGCACAAAAGAGTTGGTGCCTCGAGTTGAATTCATTCTACGTACTAATTGCTGTCTTAATTAAGTTTTGGAATATGAGGAAGTTGTAGCTAGAGATTAGCAAATTTCTCTTTTATTTGTTTGTTTGTTTGCCAAAGGGGAATTATTTCAAGATGTTTGAATTCCTTGCAGTTCCAATGCTGGGGCGCAGGAGGCAGTAACCTGCTGTTGTGCATACACTAATTAACCAATCTTTCATTTGGTGAATGGTGATTATTGGTACTATTCTACTCTCTGTTTGCATTGTTTTTGCTCTCGCTTCCTTGAAAATCTAAGCTACTGTGCTTTGCTTATTTTATTTACTTTAAAGTTATTTTTATTTATAGATTAGGTGCCAGATTTCCATTAAATGAATTCTTAGTATTTTCTGGTTCCCGCGACCCTTTTAATGAAATGGTAAAACATCATTGTGAAGCTTCCAGAAATTTAAAATGAAAAGGAAGAAAGTAAAAATTGTGACTAAAGTTATCCCGAGAGATCATCGCAGCTTGTATTTGTGTATAAGATGGGTTATATGGAAAGAATGGAACTTATGCTTTGACATAAAAGTGGAGAACAACATATATTATAATACACATATATATGTCTTTTAGCTTTTTGGCGTGAAATGAGAATGTAAATACAGTAGATAGTAGATACAACATTATTTGCTAAAGGATTAAAAAAAGTAGATAAAAGTGTTGAAATTTCTCAGTCTTGTTTATAGATATTAGTTTTGGACTGCGTATACATATTTGTAGTTTTACTCTACTTGCGCCTTTCTTTCTTAAAACTCACACTTTATTTGCGCTTTGCGATTAAAGCCCCAACATACCTTAGAGCTTTTTTGCGCTTTTCGCCTTTGATAACACCGAGTTATCCAACAACAAAATCTTTTGGTTTTTAAGTGGTCATTTGGATAAAGAATTAAATTATCCATGTGCAGATAAGGCCTTATTTCTTTTTTTTAAAGATTAGGATGTCTGAATATGAATGCACATCTGAATATTAAGATGTGTATTAAGATTAAAATGTGTGGATCTGACACATGTGGATTTTAAGACGTGTATTAATATTTGAATACTAAATGATAAAGACTATTTGTTTTTTTTTGGATTGTATAAAATTTTATTTCTTATACTGCTGCTGCTACTTTATTATTTTGTGTTATGTTGTTATTTTATGTTATTTTTAGTATGAGTCTATTGATAGTACTAATTTATCGTCTTTTGTTGATGTCTTGAGCCGAGGGTCTCCTGGAAACAACCTCTCTGCCCCCGGGTAGGGGTAAGGCCTGCGTACATATTACCCTCCCCAGACCCCACTTGTGGGATTATACTAGGTTGTTGTTGTTGTTGTTGTTGGAATGTATAAAATTTATTTTTATTTAAAAATTAATAAATAAAAATTCAAATAAAATACTATTTTAATTAATATCTATAAACAAAATATTTTTTAAAATAATATGATAGTTGGTGGTGGTGATGGCCAATGATGGTGCTTGTGGATGCTAACTACAGAAGGTGGTTGGTGGTAGGTTTGATTAATGATGGTGGGTGTTGTTAGTAACTAGTGATAATTGGTAGTGGTAGTTGAGGTTGAGGAAGGTGGTGGTAGGTGGTGGCAGTTTATAATGATGGACAATGGTGACGATATGGTGGTTGTAGGTAGTAGCTAGTGGTAATTGGTAGTGGTAGTTGGGGTTGAGGAATGTGGTGGTGGTGGTGACAGTTTATAATGATTGATAATGGTGACTATGGTTGATGATGGTGGTGGAGGTGATTGATAATGGTGGGGTGGTAGGTAGTGGTAGTCGATAATGGTAGGTTGATGGTGAATGGTAATCGATGATGATGGTGGTAGTGACTATGGTTGAGGATGGTGGTGGTTGGTGGTGCATGGTGGTAGGTGTTAATGGTGGGCAGTGGTGGCGGTTAGTAGTGAATGTGGATGATAGTATCTTAATGAAATTAAATCTTTGTTATAATCGTAATTATTTAGAGCTATTCATACCTATTAAGTGGTTGTGGAATAAAAAAAACGTACGCACTAAATGATTAAGATCTTTATAAGTAAGATTCAAACTTAAAAACTGAATGCACTTAATATTTGAGATCTGAATGATTAATATTCAGACCTCATTAAGTTCAGACAAATAAGGCCTTAATTACCTTTCTTGAATATTTGCAAATTCAAATGGGCCCAGTTTCTCAGATGAGAGCTGATGCATCATACTCTCTAGAATGATCCTTGCTTACTTGCAGGGTATCTTTCATCATGATGATAGAATTAAGATGAACTTTAATAGAGGACCATTTGCCAAGAGCCATTTTAAGGTTTATTTATGCAGACCTTTTTTTCCTGTTGGTTTTTGAAGATTTATGCAATGGTGAAGGGAAAGCTTATTTTAATTTGCCAGTCTGGTGGAGAATTTGTTAGTGATGCCGATGGAACCTTGTCCTATAATGGAGGAGAGGCAAATGCTGTAAATATCAACCAAGATACTCCATTTGATCATCTGAAGATAAAATTGGCAGAGATGTGCAATCTGGAGCTTAAAACAGTGTCAATTAAATACTTTCTTCCAGGAAATAGGAAAACACTTATTAATTTAAGGAGCGAAAGGGACTTCAAAAGAATGGTTGAGTTTCATGCTAATTCTGTTACAGCTGAGATTTTTGCCAGTGGGAAGGAAGGTTTTGATCACGAATCATTGAACACATACACTGACAGGTATTAACACAATTATTTTACGTACTTATAAACTTTCATTACATTATTGACATGATTTAGTGAGACTAGTCCGTTGCCAGCCAATGTCTATTACGGCTAAAGCAAATTGGTTATTCACTTGCATGTCACTGGTAGTATATATGTACTTGACATTCTGCTTTGTATCTCAATTAACAACAGTTCCAGGACAATTGGGTTAAAACTGGCTGAGAATGTAAATCATCATGGCACGCCTGCAACAGCAGCTGATTCTTGTGGTCTGAGTACAACACCTTCAAAAGCTACGCCGTTAAGGACTGTTCATACTGATGCTGCCTCTCCTATAGCTATTCAAAGTGATTGTCTGGTCGATGTACATATCAGCTGCCAGGAACCAGCTATTAATGCAACAGCTGATAGCTCCAGTCAAGCTACTCCTTCGTCAAACCCTTTTTCTGGCCATGTTGCTGAGGATGATTCTGACTATGCTCCACGCTCACGTGCAGCTGTTTGCACTACTGCTCAGAGCCCAATCAGCTTTGACTATGATAGTACCCCTGCTGATACTGTAAAGAAGCGCAGGCGCACTGCTTCATGGGCAATTGGTGCCAACGGTCCAACCATTGTCGTGACCGGTAATGATTCTAAGGAGAAAATCTCACGGAAGAAGAAGAATCGAAGTTCAACTGGTGTAATGGACAGTAATGACATGTTGGAGGATGAAGATTATGTTCAATTACCTGATGATTCTGACAGCTCCTCTGCAGTTGCTCTTCGTGATGAAGATCTGCCAGAGAAATTAGTTGCTACTTGGAAAGAAGGTATTACTGGTGTCGGTCAGGATTTTAAGAGTGTGAAAGAGTTCCGGGCTGCACTGCAAAAGTATGCTGTTGCTCATCGCTTTGTCTACAAGTTGAAGAAAAATGATGCTTCCCGTGTAAGTGGCAGATGTACTGTAGAGGGTTGCTCTTGGAGAATTCATGCATCTAGGGTGCCTGCTGCTCAAACATTTAGGATCAGAAAGTTTAATTATTTGCATACATGTGGAGGCGAATCGTGGAAGTCTGGTCATCGTACAAGGAATTGGTTAGTAAGTATCATTAAGGAAAGGTTACGAGATTCTCCAAATGACAAACCTAGGGAAATTGCTAAAGGCATTTTGCGTGACTTTGGGATTAAGTTGAGATATAGACAAGTACGACGAGGGATGGAAGATGCCATGGAGCAACTTCAAGGTTCGTACAGAAAGTCATATAACAGGTTACCTTGGTTCTGTGAAAAGGTAGTAAATACTAATCCTGGTACTGTTGCTAAGCTTATGATAAACGATGAAAAATTACTACAGCGCTTCTTTTTCTCACTTCATGCCTCAATACATGGTTTCAAGCACGGTTGCCGACCTCTTATTTTCCTTGAAGCTACATCTCTACGATCAAGGTACAAGGAGACTCTGTTGACAGCAACTGCAGTTGATGCAGATGATGGTTTCTTTCCAGTTGCTTTTGCAGTAATAGATATTGAAAATGATGATAGTTGGAGTTGGTTTTTGCAGCAACTAAAATCTGCATTATCAACTTCTCAATCTATAACTTTTATCTCAGATCGAGAGAAGAATTTAAAGAACTCTGTTCTTGAGGTGTTTGAGAATGCTTGTCATGGCTATTCCGTTTTTCATCTTCTGGAAAGCTTCAAGAGAAATCTGAAGGGTCCATTAAATGGTGATGGGAGAAATGTTTTACCTGAAATTTTCCTTGCTGTTGCTCATGCAGTCCGACTTGGTGGTTTTAAAAATTCGACTGAGAAAATCAAACAGATTAGTTCACACGCATACGATTGGGTGGTCCAGATTGAGCCAGAGTGTTGGACAAGTTTGTTATTTAAGGGTCAGCACTATAATTATGTAACAGAGGATGTTGCAGAATTATACTCCAAGTTGATTGAGGATTCTCGTGGATCAACAATAATGCAAAAAATTGAAGCCTTAATATGTATGCTCGGTGATCTAATAGATCATCGTAAATTGGAGTCAAGTAATTGGTCCACTAAACTTACTCCGTCAAAAGAGAGAAAGATACAGGAAGAAGCTGTTAAAGCTCATGGTCTAAAAGTTCTATTCTCATCTGATGTCATATTTGAAGTTCATGATGAGATGACTCATGTTGTGAATATTGAAAACCGTGAGTGCACATGCCTGGAGTGGAAACAAAGTGGGCTGCCTTGCTGCCATGCGGTTGCTGTGTTCAAATCTATTGGTAAATGTGTGTATGATTACTGCTCGAGCTACTTTACAGTTGAAAGTTATCGTTCTACATATTCTGTGTCTATAAACCCGATACCTGGGATTGGAGCACCAGTTGAAGAAGATGGTGAGTCAGATACTGCCGATGTGTTACCCCCTTACCGTTCAGAATCGCAGATTGACGAAAAACCAAAGGAAACCAAAACTTTAGACCCGGATAAGAGGACAGTAAGTTGCAGTAGGTGCAAGGAACCAGGACATAATAAAGCTTCATGCAAGGCCACTTTATAGGTCCTTGCTTCCTCCTTGTTTGCATCTTGTACATCTCTTACAATTACATGGTAATGACTTGTGATGTATTGCTCTTCTTTGTAATTTATTGCGCTCTGCGTTTCTACTTCACAGAAGACAGTCATTATTTTCATTGGTAAAAGCTGGTATATTTCTTCATCTATGGGTAATTTTCTTCCTCTGTGTTTAAGGCTGTATTCTGGGCCGGTCCCGGGCCTAAACGGATCAGGCGGGCCGGTCCAGACGGTCCTAGGCTTCGTGGTCTTTTTCTCTGGCGGTCCCGGGCCCGGTGGGCCTGGTGGGTAAGACCGGCTCGTGACGGGCCTAAGCCCACGTGGTCCTGGGCCTGACGGGCTTCGTGGGCTTTTAATTAAAAAAAAAATTATTTAATAAGTATATATATATGTGTGTGTGTGTGTGTGTGTGTGTGTGTTAAATATATATATAAGTTAAGTACATATATATAATATATATTATGTATATGTATTATATGTATATGTATTAAATAGATATATATTATGTATTAAGAGATAAATCAAACAATTGTGTAATAATTTTTATTACTAAAAATGACATATCTTTATTAGTCTTCTCCCCCCCAATGGAATGAGCACAACAAGGTACTAATACCACCATTAAAAGGAAAAAAACTAAATAAGATGTGTCAAAGTACAATTTACAACACAATCTACATATCTCTAACAAATCTCATAAATCCTTCAAGATTTGGAGGAGGTTCCGTTGGCTGTGGTGGAAAAGAAGCTTGTTCATCACCACTTCCCGGCGAAGCAGCATCCTCGGCAAGCTCTGCAATCATTTCTTCGTAAGCTTCATCCACATCCGGTTGTGATTCTGCAAGTCCAAAGTTTCTTCTTTCCGAGTGGATCCAATCTCTAAATAGCACTGACTTCTCCAAGCTCTCCCTCATAGATGCTTTATGATCTCCTATTTGAAGTCTTGCTTGACTGAAGGCGCTCTCTGATGCAACTGTTAAAGCTTGAATAGATAATATATCGCGAGCCATCCTTGCAAGAACAGGAAAATCTTTTTCCCGTAACTTCCACCATTCCAAAAGCTCAAAACTCCCGTCTGGATTCTCCTTCTCTAGTCCCTGCGACAAATAAACTTGAAGCTCATTTAGATGGGAAGATTCATCAAAATTATCTCCTTGAGAACCCCTAAACTCCGTCCAAGATTTAAGTGCCTTCAAGCCCGCGGCTCTTTTGGACGACTGTGAAGTAGACGAAGTAGGGGTTGGAACATTTGGCCTAGAATTTTTCAAGGCTTGTTGGTATGCATTATAAATTGTTTGAGTATTAATTTTAATTGATGCTTTTGCATCGGCAAGAGTAGCACGTTCTTCTACTGTAAGATCTAAAGCGTTATAATATTTGTATACCAAAAATGAGGACCTCCTAATTTCATTGTAGGGTTTAAAATTGCTGCTACACCATAAATATGAGGGATAGGGAAAAAATATTTTTTAAATTTTTCTTTCATTGCATTTATACCAAGTTCATAAATATGCCGACCCTCGTTAAAATCCACAAATAATGCACATAAGGCCGCAATATAAACTAAACAATTAGAAATAGTTGGATAATATTGTCCGGAAAATACATTTGTAGCAGCGTGAAAATATTCTAAAAAATCTATAAGAGTTGTAACATTAGTCCAATCTTGGGTTGTAAGCATTTCATCATCATCCACACCCCCAACCCGAGCATTGAACGTTGTATTAATAGGGTTCCTATATTCGTAAGCAACTACTAAACTTTCGTACATATAATTCCACCTAGTGGGGCAAGGTTTATGAACCTTTCTTTCTCTAAGGCCATATTCATCACATTTTTTATAATACTCCCTAAGTCTACTTCTACGGTTAGAATAAAAAAGCCAATTAAGAGCCATTCTAACCTTTTCAATTTTTAAATTTAAAATTCGCATACCATCACCGATAACTAAATGATAAATATGACAAATACATCTAACATGAAATATATTACTAAATGCAGGATTTAATGTGTTTGTAAGAATGCCTACTACACTAGTGTTACTGGAAGCATTATCCATAGAAATTGACATTATTTTATTATTAATGAAAAAATATCTACAAATATCACCAACAGTGGTAGCGATTAACTTACCTGTGTGACAGGAGTTAATTATTCTATACGCAAGAATGCGTTTTTGCATTATCCACTCCTCGTCAATCCAGTGACTAGTAAGAGTTAGGTAGTCACAATCATTATTACTTCTACCAATATTGGTGGTAATAGAAATTCTATTAGTTATATGACTAAATAAATACCGCAAATATTGTTCGTATTCATGTTTAAATTTATATATATCGGCCTTAACTGTTGCACGAGGCCAACCTTTATAAGTAGGATTAAAAACTTTTCTAATATAATGCACAAAATTAGGATTAGAAGGAAAAGTATACGGTAAACACATAACGGTAACCATCTTTGCTAATTCTTACCTATATTTGTTTGGATCGTAATATAATATACCTCCGGTGACAGTGTTAATTCCAGGTTGAACTAGATTAGAACCTGTACTAGTGTTACCCGCTTTTTCAACACTTGTCCCCTCTAGCTGTGCTTTTAATCTGTTATATTTAGCTTTTTCAGTAGGGTGTGTTTGTATGTGCCTAGTTAAAGTACCCGTGCCACTACGGTCTCCAGTATATCTATGCACCAACAATTTTTTACAATTTTTACATTGAGCCTTATTTTGATCTCTTAGTTGAGTAAATAATTGCCAAACTAATGAGGTTTCTTGGCGTTTAGAAGGTTGTCTATTAAAAGTAGGTGTTTGTACATGTGGGTGTTGTGGTTCAGTTGGGTTATTAGCCGGACTAGTAGGTGTGCCATCTAAATCCGGTTGGGTTTCATCTACATCCTGTTGAGTTTCATCAAAATCCTGTTGGGTTTCATCAAAATCCAATTGCCTATGAACTTGTAAATTAGGATAAAGAACAGACATAATTTCATTATCTAGTTGATCTTCTCGTGAAATATTATGACAAAATTCAGTATCGCTAAATTGAAAAGAGGGATTATCACTATCAAGAATAATTGGACCACTAGGACGGGTAGGTCGAGGAACCGGGGGGGGAGGTTAGTTGGTTGACGACTACTTTCACCCATTTTAGCTTTTCCCTTAGCACTAAACATTTTTTTCAATGAAAATGCCATTTTAATTATAATTATGCAAACAAAATCACACAAAATATATTCTTAAAAATTAAGAGTTGGAACGACTTTACCTAATTGACGAACAACTTCTTCATAATTGAAAATTGCAAATTGTTGAAGATTTGAAGACTTGAATATTTCAATTCACCAACTTCACAAAATTTCACAAAATTGGAATAATAATATAAGCAATTGAGAGAGATTGAGAGAGATTAAGATAGATTGATGAATTGGTGAGTTAAAATGAAAGAATGTGGGGTATTTATAGTTGAGAATTGGGAAAAAGTATAATTATATAAAGTTTGGGGTTATATTAAAGTTGGGGGACCATTTGGCTAATTTTTAAAGCCAAAAACAGCTATTTTTGAGGCTCCAACGACTACTTCTTAAATCTGCCCGTTGGGCCATTTTTTTTTAAATTTTTTTTTTTAAAAAAACTTACCGTTAGGACCGCTAGAGGCCCGCCAGGCCCGCTAAGACCAGCCCAGGACCGCTAGCCGGTCCTGGTCTACGCGGTCCCGGTCTCGCTGTCTTAATGTGTTGGACCGGCCCATCACGGGCTTAAAGCACACCTGAAGCCTGGCACGGTAAGACCGGCCCGCCAGGACCGCTAGGACCGCCAGGCACGCGGTCTCGGTCCGGTCCCGGTCCAAGACCGGCCCACAACACAGCCTTAATTGTGTTTGTACTATCAGTACCTTTTGGAAATCCGTAAGTTCTGAGTTTTGAACTCGAAAAGCAAGGTTGAAGACGATGGTAATATTCTTGGCCTCAAAAGGTTATAAAGCTGTTCCCGTAGCTTGTCTGTTGCAAAAGTGATTTTCTGTATTCAGACTATGACTTTTTGAATCGTCTTGTTACATGATATGTGATGTTAAATTCTCCGTTTACTCGACGTGAGTGAATAATGATGGTTCCTCGGCTTGGACGCAGTGGCGGATACAAGATTTCAAAGTCGTGGGTGTTCGGAGATAAGAAGAGGGAAAACACATATAGTTGTGGGTGTTTGCTCTATGTTTATCTAAATTTTTTATTAATTGCCTATGTAAATTCACCGGATCTAGTCAAAGACAATGAGTGCTTGAGCTTTGGACGGACGATTACTTGGTACTGTTTTGCACTGTTAGAACCATTCAGAACGAGACACGAGTCTCATTCTTAATATGCCGAAGTCGACAACAAAAGACAAAGTCAAAAGACAAAGGTTGATTTACAGTGGAATGCATAGTGCCTTTTCTAAATTTGTGTATAAAGATGATGTGGGTTGAAAGTTATGCAAATGAACATTATTTGGTGGCTTTAATATGCTGATCCTAGGGAAGAGTTGAAACAAACATAAATAAGTTAATAAATCTTACCATAAGTGCACTCTATCCTTACCTTCCAAAGCTGGCATAAGTTGATTTCAACGGGACTATTAAGAAAGTAAAATTTGAGGCTACTTTTTCCAATAACAGAAGATGAACATTTTAACATTGTTCAAATCAAAACTCAAACTAAACTCAACTCAACTGTGCCCTAATTCTTCATTAATAGGAATCAAGCATATGAATTTTCTATAATCATTAAGTATATTTTATTTATTTAAAATTTTAAATCATAGTTAGACTCGAGTCAAATGGTGCATTTGGGACGTGGAGAGAGCAATAGCTGTTGTTACCAACCAACCCAAAGTACCTAACAAGAAGCCAGAGTTTGCCTTCTTTACCTACCCACCCCACCTACTTCCCCCCATCCCTTCTCCTTCACTTCTCTCTACGCAAAAACTAAGTCCAAATTCCTCCCAAGTGAAAAGATTCAAAGAAAATGTCCCTTACTGATTCAGTGCAAAACAAAGAGCGTGGTGTCATCACCTGCAAAGGTTGGTAAATAATTTCAATACCCTTCATTTGATTTTCCATTCTTACCAAGAATCTTGATTTTTTAATTTTCAGCTGCTGTCGCATGGGGACCAGGAGAAGCAATGGTAATCGAGGAGGTGGAGTTGAGTCCACCTCAGCCAATGGAAATTCGTGTTAAGGTTGTCTCTACTTCTCTCTGTCGCAGTGATGTCACTGCTTGGTTGTCACAGGTTTGGTCTCTACTTCATCTTCTTTTTTCTTTTCTTTTTTAACTGGGCAACCATACATTTTATGTCATGCTACTAAATTTAATTCAATTCTGGTACTAGGAAGACAAATGCTGGAATCGATCATGTACATGAATTGTTCCTTTGAAATTTGTTCATCATAATAAACCATTTCTACTAATATGGCATTGAATTATTAGGTGCTCAATCTTGGACCAACTGGAGATACAGTAGAGGTGCCTAGCATAAGAACTAGCAAGTTATACTGTATAAGATTGCACTTTTATCTGACAAAAGCACTTCGCACTCGAACTCATCCCAATCTCATTTGGTTTTCCAAAAGAAACTAGCTAAATCCAATCCCATTTTGTGTTCTCAAAAGTAAAACCTGAACTTATGTAGGAAGGGGGGATGCGGGCACATTATACAGTAGAAAAGACTCAATCTTGGGCCCTCTTTATTCGTTTATCTTGTCTTTCTTTATCATTTTGGTAAAATCTGGTTCTTGTTTTATTTTTCTTTTCGGATGAATCTACCAGAATTATTTTCGTATCCTTCAAATATTTTGCGCCCAATGATCGTCTTGTTATTTTCAGGCTCAGGCTTCTATTTATCCTAGGATATTTGGTCATGAAGCATCAGGGTCAGTTCTATATCTCGTCCAGCTTCTACTTGAATGATAATGCTTTTGGTCAGTAGTTTAAACATGTATCTTGTTACTGATAGGAAGTCGTCAAAATACTAACTCAAAATTTTCTGATATAATCCATAGCCTTGAAACATGTCTTGGCGTGATAATGCTTCTCCCCAAGGGGCTAATGGTCATGTTGTAGGGAAGGGCCAATGTTATTTTGAGTTGGATTTCTCAAATTTCCGAATTTGTCAAGCATGTATAATGGTTTCATCACCCACTTAATGCGTAATGATTTCATCACCAAAATTGCAATGCAATAGAAGTGGCACCCACTTGATGCGTAATGATTTCATCACCAAAATTGCAATGCAATAGAAGTGGTTGATGGATTCAACATTCTCTCATTTCTGAACATAGAATCAAGCTTCAATATTTTTGCAGGATTGTTGAGAGTGTTGGGCAAGGAGTGACTGAATTTGTAGAAGGAGATCATGTGCTAACCTTATTTACTGGGGAATGCATGAGATGCAGACATTGTACCTCAGGCAAAAGCAACATTTGCCAAGTTCTTGGATTGGAACGAAAAGGTGTTATGCATAGTGATCAGAAGACGCGGTTTTCTATAAAAGGGAAGCCGATTTATCATTATTGTGCAGTTTCAAGTTTTAGTGAATATACAGTTGTACACTCGGGTTGTGCGGTCAAGGTTAGTTCAAATGCGCCTTTGGATAAAATCTGCCTCCTCAGTTGTGGAGCGGCAGCAGGTAACTCATGGAGTATTGTTCAGTTAAATCACAGCTGATTTTTTAAGTTTTTTACTACTACTGAAATTTGTTACATCGTTTGAAATATTTTTTCCAAATGGTTAAATCCTCCTTCAGTTCTAGATGTTACTTTAATTCTTAACCTATTTATCTCTGTATAGAGCCATAAGTTAAGTTGTTATTCCGAGAATTTCAAATGAAGCATCGTGCAGCCTCACAATTGAAATGCAATTATCAGGTCTAGGTGCTGCTTGGAAGGTTGCAAATATCTCGGAAGGATCAAAAGTGGTCATTTTTGGTCTTGGGACTGTAGGCCTTTCTGTGAGTACATTGATCCAAGCTTAACAGTTAACATAATATGGGCTAAATGTTTTCCCGGAGAACTTGACAATGATAAATAATTAAATGCTTAGATATTGTGCTAATAGGTTGCACAAGGTGCTAAAATGAGGGGAGCATCTCAAATTATTGGTGTAGACACAATGCAAGAGAAATACGAAAAAGGTATCACGTCAGACTTCTTGCAAAGAGTTGAAAACCTGAAATGTTTCCTAAACTTATGTTAAAAAGTTTCCTGGTTAATTGATGTTCTTCCCTTCTGTTGCAGCAAAGGCTTTTGGAGTGACCGACTTTTTGAACCCAAATGATACTGATGAACCCATCCCACAGGTGTTTTACTTTTTATATTTACAGCAAAAGCTTATAAATAAGTTCCATTCGTTCTCCAGCTAATTAGTCATGAATCTTGCCAATCATGTTTGCAGTCTAAAATGGAACAGGAGCATTACAACAAATATGTCTCCATCTCGAGCTAGTTGGACTGTCTATATAAATTCTCACTTTCATTTTGCTCTATTTGGACCTGATTCACTCCAATACACAATAATTTGGGGATTATCTAATAGAGGTTTTCTTGCATTTTCTAATTTCTAACAAGAACAACAACAACCTAGTATAATCCCACTAGTGGGGTCGGGGAAGGGTAGTGTGTACGCAGACCCTGGGAGTAGAGAGGATGTTTCCGATAGACCCTCGGCATCCTTCACTCCAAGAACTCCCTCCTTGCTCTTGGGGTGACTTGAACTCACAACCTCTTGGTTGGAAGTGGAGGGTGCTTACCACTAGAGCAACCCCCTCTTGTCCATTTTTCTAATTTCTAGCACCTTTACTTGGGATGACTCGAACTCACAACCTCTTGGTTGGTTCGTATTATGCTGACTTAATTCGCGTGTATATATCATTTCTTATCTTTACTTATCTGAAAACCTTTACTATGTGGGATGTTCATTCAAAGTTCAAACTTTTGTTTAACGTCTTGTGTAGCGTCGTCAAATTAACCTATATCGTTTGCAAATAGCATACAGAATGGACCAGTTCTGTTCATGCTCAGGCTATGCTTTCCTTTCGTAAACTCCAATTATTTTTTAATTTCAGGTTATAAAACGCTTAACTGATGGAGGAGCAGACTATTCATTTGAGTGTATAGGAGATACAGGAATGATTACCACTGCATTGCAATCATGTTGTGATGTAAGTGTAGAGATCCCATTTCAGTAGTCTCCGGTATTCTCTGAGATTTGTTTCTTTGTCTTATACCCGCAATTTTCTGTCGTCTCCTATTTGTGTTAGGGATGGGGCTTGACCGTCACACTTGGAGTACCCAAGCTGAAGCCAGAGGTAACAGCTCATTATGGACTTCTTCTTACCGGTAGAACATTGACAGGATCCCTATTTGGAGGATGGAAACCGAAGTCTGAAATCCCTTCATTAGTTGACATGTACCTAAGGAAGGTATACTGTTACACTGTTTTCGCAACTTTGTGAAACCTTTGGACATCGTGTTTATTTACTCCAAAAGGACTTTCAACATTGGAATATTAAGCCATTGTGAGGGTTTGCTTGCAGGAAATTGAGATAGATGACTTGATAACACATAATCTGCCATTTGAGGAGATAAACAAAGCTTTTGATCTGATGAAAAGCGGGACTTGCTTGCGCTGTGTCATACATATGCCTAAATAGAAGGTTCTCCAATGGCTGAATGTTTTTCATCGAAATAGGTAGCCATCACGATGAACTGCGAGAAAATTTGATGTTGTAATTTAGTGTATGATCATTGCCTGCCATCGGTTATTTGTTCAGGATGGTGAGTTGAGCTGTGCAAACTATTTTTACAAAGGAAAGTTTGATGTCATATCAAAATGCATTGACTGGCCTCAGAGATAGTTTGCCGTTTAGGCAACTACTCAGAGATTTCTAATCATTGGCCGAGTTAGATGCAATTATGCAGTGAAGACCATATAATTTAAAACCTTTTGGCCTTGCATGGAGCAAATTTGGATTCCGAATATGCTACTGCAGGATCTTTCGCTGCTTTTGTTGTTATTGCTCTCACTTGTTATTACGTCACCTTAACAGCTGGGACCCCCTAACCATTTCTATCTATCTTTAGAAGTAGGGCTCTCGACCCCTGTGTATTAGACAACGGGTGGGAAACCAAAAAAGATCTTATGCATACCATTCCAATCTCTTTTAATGTCCTTGAAGACTGACAGCATACAGGTTGCTAGCACTGCACATGAAATTATGGAAATTATGTTACCCCCTTATTTGTTACCTAGAATATGAATTCATTAGTGTTATGGAAGTCTAGATTGAGACAACCCTAGGGAGGAAGAACTAAAGTGGGGTTCACGAAATACATATTATATATTTATATGGATGTCCACTAATCAAATATAACTCTCCCTCTTCCCTATTATGAAGATAATACCCACTATTTCTCACCATTATAGTTGTAACTCCTACACCGCCATGATCTTCCCCCGTGATCTCAATAGTTAACATCATATTCATGACATCCCTTTGTATTACCTTAATGTCATTCTATAAATAGAGGTTTTGGGATTGTTAGATTAGTTAGTGTTTGATGGTAGTATTTGAGAAGAGGTTGTTTTGTCCCTCATTGGAAGAAGAAAGAAAGGAAGAGGTGTTTAAATGCACTTCTTTGTCTTATATAGTTTGAATATTTTGAGGGTGTTTTGGAGGAAAATTGGAATTTGACTATATTATTAATAGTCAAGATTGAGCACTTGGTCACTTGGGCTTTGGGCCAATTAAGTAGCCCAAATTAATATTTTAGACACCCAATTTTTATTAATTAAAACGTTTTAGCATTTTAATTTCAGGAAAAAAAATGTTTTAATATTTTTTTTTAAATTCAAAAGAAGGTGGCTATTAGTTTTAAAAGTTGCCTGTTAGGAAGAGATGTATCTGTTGATTCCAACAGACTCCTAGAGGTATTAGAAATACCTGTCTTATCTCCAAAAACGAAATTATCTGAAAAATATTTATCTCTTTCTCTTCTACTTATTTCTCTACAACTCATAACTATTTTGTTCTTGTGGAAATTCGAGTTAATTGCTGAAATTCGGATTTCAGAGGCTTTGTAGAATCCTCGAGGAATTCTGTCATAATTCCTACGGCAACGGAATTGGGAGGCTTAAATTCCTTAAGGACGGTGACTACACTATCAAAGCCTAATTATTTCGTCCCTATATTCTGTTATATTTTTCTAACAGGGATCACATCGTGCACACTTGAAAATACTTGAACACTTGAAGAATAAGAAAGTTCTTTCTTCATTCTTCTTCCCTTCATCTATTGTCTATTTTCTTGTTTCATATTGTTACCATTTGAGCTTAATTTCTTAATACGTTATGAGCACTAGACTCGCCTTTCACCCACAACAGCTTCATACTACTGTCACATAGCTAACTTAAAGTTACTCACATCATAATGCACTCAGTGCTTGACGAAATCAAAAGGGATTTGCTACTGGTTGGCTATATAATCTCTATCCACGAAACTCCGTTACGAGAGAAGGTACAAATTTATTGTTTCCCAATTCACTCAATGGTTATTGGCTCTATCGGAGGAGTCTGAAATCAACAACGTGTAACGGTCTTACCTATTGGAACGGTCTTGCATCCGTAGCCATATGTGAATTTTTCAGTAGTGTTTATGTTTGAATATTCAAGTTTTTCTTTTTAAATCAAATGACGAGAAGAGAATTTTAGATGGTGTTTTCATGATTTGTATCACTAGATTGGCTTGCACTAATTACTTTATTGAGGTGGTGCAAGAAAGTTCAATCGACACCGTTAAAAGCATATTTGAGAGGCGCAAGGGCGAGTTTCAGTCCATTTTGGCCTATTATGTCATTGGTAGAGAGTAAGGTTGTGGGTTAAGTCTCAACGCTATGAGGGTGAGATATCAGGTTTAAGTTCCGGTGCACCAGTATGATAAGAGTTAGGTTTGGGTCCCAACTCATTATAACCTAATATATCTTTATATGGGTAAGACATAACGTTTGAGTCCCAATGCACCATATTGATAATATAATGATGACAAAAACATGAAACTTGTCCTACTTGATTAGCTTCATTTTTGAAGTGAATGTAGTAGCTATACATAATAAGTCTAAATGAAGACAAGTGGTTGACCAATGAACATCGGTGTGCCAAAGATTAAAATAATGATAGTCATCATGATGATTGTATGGGTCAGAATCCGACCCCACGATAACTGACTAAACTAATTACCTTTTAGGTTAATTCAGGATTGATAAGTGGTACGACCACTCATAATTAACGGTACTTAACTTCTGCCTAAATCGATTAATAAGGCTACGGCCCGTCCGTTGCCCTAAAGGCGAAACCTCAACGTGGTCTCAGCTACCAAATGTCAGCTCATGCAACTCACAATTATAAATACCGAGAAAGGAAACCTCGCAAGGGACTTCATCTGTTTCTCTCTCTCTCTCTCTCTCTCTCTCTCTCTCTCTCTCTCTCTCTCTCTCTCTCTCTCTCTCTCTCTGAGAGTCCCTATGGGGAAGAAGAGAAAGATCCAATCTTACAAAGGGATACAGTATGATTGTAAGGCTCTGAACCTCTTCATGGAGAGGCAGACCAAATAATTATCATCAATAAAAGTTGTCAATATTTCTCACCCTAATTGGGAGTGTTTATTATTATTATTATTATTATTATTATTATTATTATTATTATTATTATTATTATTATTATTATTATTATTATTATTATTATTATTATCTCTTTTACATGGTTTTTGAATTATTACGACTTGCTATGATTGGCCCATAATTTATGTATGTTGTTTCGTATTCATAAAGTGCATGGTAACTTTTGAGTCAAACAATTTGGCGTCGTCTGTGGAGATTTTCTAGCAAGATCGCGTAGTTCTTCCTGAAACAAAAAGAAAAGGGGACGTCGGAAAGAAAAAAAAACAACCCAACTCGAGCAAGCCCTCTCTCTCTCTCCCATTTCCGATAGTGCAAACGAGAAGAAGAAGTCCCCCTAAGAGAGTATCCCTATGAAGCATCCCCCACACTCCTGATACAGGCCCCGACCGAAAATCAGCACAGAGGCATCCCGAGCTGAGAGCCACCTCAAAGCAACCCACAGGCCCCGATTGGGAAGACAACGCATAAACTGCTCACAGTCTCGAACCAAAATCGAGTTTCGCCACTCAACACCCCCAATGTCGGGAGCCAGGCCATGCGCCTTCGCCAATAAATTCAACTACGATTGAACCAAGACTCAGGCTATACGCCTTCACCTCCAAAAATTGACAAAATTAAACTACGGTTGAACCAAGACTCGGGCTTGCGCCTTCGCCTAAAAAAACTGACAAAGTTTAGCAACAGTTGAACCAAGATCCAGGGAGGTAGGTTATGTAGGAGACAACTGTTCATAGGTTGCTCGATCAGGCCAAATAACCGATTTTTGGTATGCCTGAGATTGCCATAAGATCTGCTATGTGCCTTCGCCAATAAATTCAACTACGGTTGAACTATGACTCTGGATATGCGCCTTCACCAATAAATTCAACTACGATTGAACAAGACTCTGGCTATGCACCTTCACCTCAAAAAACTGACAAAATTCAACTACGGTTGAACCAAGACTCAGGTTATGTGCCTTCGCCAATAAATTCAACTACGGTTGAACCAAGACTCACGTTATGCGCCTTCACCTCCAAAAACCGATAAAGTTCAACAACAGTTAAACTGGGACTCAGGCTATGTGCCTTCGCCAATAAATTCAACTATAGTTGAACTGGACTAAGACCGTGCGCCTTCGCCAACAAATTCAACTACGGTTGAACCAAGACTCAAGCGCCCTTGCCTTCAATCTACGGATAAAGTTCAACAACAGTTAAACTAGGACTCAGGCCATGCGCCTTTGCCAACAAATTCAACTACGGTTGAACGAAGACTCGGGCTATGCGCCCTCGCCTTCAAACAACTGATAAAGTTCAACAACAGTTGAACTGGGACTCAGGCTATGCGCCTTCGCCACTAAATTCAACTACGGTTAAACCAAGACTCTGGCTATGCGCCTTCACCTCCAAAAACTGACAAAGTTCAACAACAGTTGAACTGAGACTCAGGCTATGCGCCTTCGCCAATAAATCAACTACGGTTGAACCAAGACTCAGGCTATGCGCCTTCGCCAATAAATTCAACTACAGTTGAACCAAGACTCAGGCTATACGCCCTCGTCTCCAACAATTGATAAAGTTCAACAACAGTTGAACTGGGACTCAGGCCATGCGCCTTCGCCAATCAATTCAACTACGGTTGAACCAAGACTCGAGCTATGCGTCCTCACCTCTAACATTGATAAGGTTCAACAACAGTTGAACTGGGACTCAGGCTATGCGACTTCGTCAATAAATTCAACTAGGATTGAACCAAGACTCAAGCTACGCGCCTTCTCCTCCAAAAACTGATAAAGTTCAACAATAGTCGAACTGGGACTCAGGCTATGCGCCTTCGCCAACAAATTCAACTACGGTTGAACCAAGACTCGGGCTATGCGCATTTGCCTCCAAAAACGATAAAGGTTAACAACAGTTGAACCGAGACTCAGGCTCTGCGCCTTCGCCTCCAAAAACTGATAAAGTTCAACAACAGTTGAACTGGGACTCAGGTTATGCGCATTCGCCAATAAATTCAACTACGGTTGAACCAAGACTCAGGCTATGCGCCTTCACCTCCAAAAACGAATAAAGTTCAACAACAATAGAACTGGGACTCGGGCTATGCGACTTCGCCAATAAATTCAACTACGGTTGAACCACGACTCAGGCTATGCGCCTCCACCTTCAAAAACCGATAAAGTTCAACAACAGTTGAACTGGGACTTAGGCTATACGCTTTCGCCATCAAATACTGGCATACATGTATTATCTGTCTTATTGACCAGATCCCCTGGTGGAAATTGTTAAGGAGTGCTGAGCCCAAGGGGCTGATTTGAGTGTAGACTTGCATGGTTTGAGGTTGTACCCAGGTATTGATATGTTATTATGAAAGAAAGAGAAGTTAAAAAGAGATTTCTAAATAATCTACTCATATATGTTAAAAAGGATTACCCTGAAAGTGTACTTCAAATTAATGGATAATTCGGTATGTTTATAGCATGAGATAGTGCTTTGTGTGATTTTCTTTTTCTCAACATTAATTACTTTTATTACTGCTGAGCTAGAAGTACTCACTCGACTCCCTACACCATGTGTGCAGATTCAGGTACCTGGAGGCTTAGTTGAGCTTGGTGTTGGTTTAGACTCAGTTGGGATTGTCGAGGTAGCTGTTTGGCGTCCGTAGGACCCGACATTTCCCCCTTACTATTCTGTTATTGTTTATTCCGCGTAATCTTAGACTTGTAGAGTTATTTATAGTATTGACTGATATTCTGATAGAGACTCTTGGCTCATGACCCCAGATCTTTGGGAAGTTACGTTGCTTTTAGAAGGTTTTGGGATATTATTATATTATCACTTTAATTTGGCTTCTTTCTCTGATAATGACTTAAAATAAGTGATTTTGAGCTCTAAGCTCGGGATGAGAGTGTATTTGGTCGGGCTGGCCTAGCAATGTGCTGGGTGCCATTACGACCGGGTTTTGGAGTCGTGACAACCACCTAGATGCATTCACATATTCAGCTGATGGGGCTTTTGCTAGATATGAATACACAGTAATATCATCCTTCGAGGCTTGGTACCCGGAGATATAACTACGGGTCAGAAGGTACTCATCAAACTTCTTAGGACCAGAATCAGAGTTAAGGTTGTGGAATGCAACAACTATTGCTTGATAATAATACAAGTCTTTCACGATCTGGCGATGACAGAAGACTGAAGAGAAAAACGAAGAAGCTGAAGCAGTCGCTACACTGTGAGAGAATGGGTTAGTCTTACTTATGTGTAGAGACCCTTAAAAATAAACGTAAATAATCTCACTTAAAATCCAGTAGGGCCTACTCTCTATCTATGTCACTGGAAAGTTGACATTTTGTACTGTTCGGCATTAGGAAGGGGGGTTTCACCTTCCTCTGTGTCGTGTTTCTCACGCGAGCTGCTGACTAGGACCAACTGATGCCACATGAGCATGGTCAATGGTCAAATATATTTTTTAGTTATGGAAAAATTAAGTTCGAGTGTTGAAATGAGAAAGTTATAAGTTTATGTATCGGCTTTTAAAACCCAGACAAGTTTAAGTGGCCAGTAAGCCATTTCGCATGTAAAAAACTCATCCTACTTGCGACAAATTTAAAAATACACAACACATTTCTTAAATAAATTCTTATATTTTTATCATACATAACAATTACACACTTCAGTTCCAAATAAGTTAGGGCCAATTATATCACAACATTGAGACTAATTGAGCTCATATTTTTGCTTCTAACCTAGTTTGGCTCAGTTATGCATAACCTGAAAGAATTTTTCAGCTTTTCTAACCCAACACTAAAGACCAAATTCCTCACAGTCCACAGACCACAGCCCGCCTAAAAGAGAAGAAAATTTGATCTCCCAAATATGTCTACCATAGCCTAGGACTTCTCCACACCCAGTGCATAAATGTAGTTGAACAACATTAGATTAGAGTATTAAAGTAGCAGATAATACAATAACAATAATAAAGGGTTAATTTCACTTATAGTCACTCAACTATGTTTGAATTTTACTAAAGTCACTCAACTAATTTTTTGTCACTTAAAAGTAACTAAAATTTTATATTGTCACTTAAAAGTCATTTTGACTTAAACCCCTACCATAAATATGACATGACATAAAATTTAATGAGAAAAATCTAAAAATAAATGCGACATAAGATTAAATGGACCATACCCACTTTAGATCCATATCTCCTTAATGTGATTTGACTCATAACCAAAACAGGTTTAAATAGGGGAAAAATATACCCCTAATAAAATTAGGTATAGTGATTTTTTTATGGAGTTTTTATCGTACAAACACACTATTTTTTTTGTCTAAACAATTGCAATAGATTGTCTATAATTGCATGTTCATTGTGGAAATAGACTCTTATTAGCCTTATTATTATTCTTGTATGCTTATGATACATTAATAGATTATAAAAGATGAATATAATATTATTTTAGTTTCAATAGAAAATAATAAATATATTATGTGAGTTGGATACAGTAGTATGTTAACTTCAATAGAGTTATAAAGCGACTCGGATGGGGCATTCAAACAAGATAAGAATCTTTTAGTATAGAATAATATAAATGGGCATTATGTAACAGACACAGCAAGAATTTGTAGTATAGGATAATCATTTTAAACTAATGTGCAATAAATATTTTTTTTATTGAAAGCAACTGGGTTACTTGTCGAATCACATTAACGAAGAAATGGGTGTAAAGTGAGTATGGTTCATTTAAGCTTATATGACATTTATTATTAAAATTTTCTCATTAAATTTTATGCCATGTCATATTTATGGTAGGGGTTTGAGCCACAAGCCCACAATGACTTTAAGTGACAAACGTGAAAGTTTAGTTACTTTTAAATGACAAAAAATAGTTGAGTGACTTTAATGAAATTGAAACATAGTTAAATGACCATGAGCGAAATTAACCCCAATAACAAACTTAGTGAAATCTCACAAGTGGAGTCTGGGGAGGCTAGTGTGTACACAAACCTTAACCCATATCTCATGGAGGTAGAGAGGGTATTTCCAAAAGACCCCCGACTTGAGAGGATGAATAAACAAGCAAATATCACCAACAAAGGCCAGAAAAATGATACCAACAATGTAAGAACCAAAAAAATAGATGGAAGAAAGCAATAGCAATAGCAACAAGCAGTAACACCGACAAGATACTAGGAAACGAAGCAAAAGATAGTTAGAAAACAACCATAATACTAGCAATCTAAGAACAATGACAAGCTACTAACAGATTAATCTTAATAAACCCGGTACATATGCGAAAAATACCCGACTACCTACTAAGTTTCTACCCTAGTTATTGACCTTCATACCCTCCTGTCAAGGCTCACAGTGTCATGTCCTGCTTGATTACCTCTCTCAATACTTCTTGGGCCGCCCTCTTCCTCTTCTGATACCCACCGAAGCAAGTTTGTTCAACTTCTAATAATGTTCTTATAACAAAGACATAATCTATATGATCTGAACCTAAACATTATATTCTAGACCATTTTAGAGATTTTAGTTTGAAAGTCGCTAAACTCGGATATGAAATTTGAGTTTATTTTTGAAATTAGTGTTGTTTGGTTTGCTTGGAAATATTATTGGGTGTTGTTACAATCGATTGAAAACATCAAGAGGAGCTCAAAACTTAAACTTGAAGCGGTTTGGAGTAGATTTTGGCTAGATTTGAGTTAAATTTAAGATGAGGCGCAATGAAGAATATAAAATTAATTTTTGTATAATGTTGTATAATAATAATATATATATATATATGTGTGTGTGTGTGTGTGTGTGTATAAAATCTCTTATACGTTATTATACACTTTTATACACCAATAAATATAGATATATAATATTGTATTAATAGTATATATGTATAAATCTCTTATACAATATTATACACTTTTATATACCTATGTATCTGTCTTTTATAAAAGTATAATTCTCGTTTAAAATCAATCATAATCTCCATTAAATAATTTCAAATTTTGTCAACAATCTCCTTAGACTATTTCTAACTAGCCTAAACAACATTCACTTTAAGTTTCTCAAAAAACTAAATTTAAAATTTAAACCTACATATTTAATATTGTTCAATAGTTGTGAATTACCTTATAAATCTAATTTTTCATCACCCAAAAAAATTTGATTTGTTGAACTAACGTTGTGTCACAATTAGTGATTCTAAGATTGGGTTAGAAGCTTGAGCTTAGAAACATAGCTATTTTGAGAACCTATTTGGAGTTGAATGTCGAATCTTGGCCTATAATTTTTGGGTTTTGCAAAGTTATATATAGCCTACATAGTTGCAATATATATGTGTGGACTATACTTATGTTCAATTTTCTCTTATATAAACCCTTCCAACTTTTTCATTTAAATTTAGGCTAACTTTATACAAAGTTAAAACTTGGTTATAGTTAGAGTAAATACCCTAGAATCCGTCTAAACTATTATTTTTTTGTCACTTTACTATCCATCCCCAAAACCCTCTTGAACTATATCCTTTTTCATATTAAAATCCCCCACTACTTATGTGGCGTATTGTGTGTAATAACTCATGAAATAGCACGTGAAGACTAGAAAAAACCATCAAATGGCCCATATGATAGTGTCTAGCGGCTAATTATCCCTCTCTTTTTTTAAATTTATATATAATTTTATTTTTTTTATATTTCACCTTCGTTCTTTATTTTTCACCTTTCTCCTTCATTCTTTCACCTTTATTTTCTCTTTTTTCGCCTTTCTCCTCCATTTCTCCATCTGGTTCCATATGAAAATTCTCCCTCCTTTTTTATTAAATTTCTCTTCAATCTTTTTGAAAAATATTTGTAAAAGAAGAAGATATATGAGAATATTGGAGTTTTCATTCAAGGGAGATAACCCACACAAAAATTATATTATATATATGTAGACACATACATATATGTTTCCTTCGTGCAACTTTTTTCCTCGGGTAAAAATGAGTGGATGAAGTTGGTGACTGTAATTTATTTCGGTAGGTTGTGAAAGACTTGGAACTGATAGGAACACCAACGGTAAGATATATCAAATGGAAAATAATAGTGACATGATGTTATACTAAATAATCCAAATTAGGTACATTGCAGAATGAAGACAAGCACTGTCTCGATGGAAATAACTCACTAATCCAAATCGAGGGTTATTGGAAAAAAAAAAAATCTCAACGAAGAAAAGAAGCCATTATCGGAAGATAGGAGAGAGAAGGGGATTTTACTAGATGCTAATTACCTTAGACCACTTATATATTCTAATTGGGTGAATGACATTTACCATGTTAATAATTTGAATTAATATTTAAAATACATAATTAAGTTAGTTTTTTTATTAGTCTAATTAAATATCCATATGGAGTGCCACATGGCATATATATTTCTTAAAAATTTACCAGCATGTTACACACTATTAAAAAAGCGATGAGAGATTTCAATACGAATAAGGATATAGTTCATGGGATTTTGGGGACAGACTACAATTTAGGTAGAAAACTGCAAAAAGACGATAATCTAGGTGGATTTTAGGATATTTACTCTCATAATGTACTCCCTCCGTTCACTTTTACTCGTCCACTATTTAATTTTGCACAACCAGTACATAATTTATCATAATATCCATATTAATTGGTATGTAGTCTTAATGAATTTAGAAAAATTAATTAATGTTAAGAATAAAACATGAAAAATAAATTATTTTTCTCTTGACGGGAAAGTCAAAAAATAAAAATTAAAAATTTATAGATGGAGTAGTGGTCAAATAAAAATGAATGGAGGAGTAGTTAATTAAAATCAATTTTGACTTTGATTTATAATTAATTGAGCAAGTAATTCCGGGCTGAGTTTTGGTATTTAAATTTTCAACTTAATATAAATAAGACCAGCTGCTCTTCAATGTTGTGTCTTACGCTTTTTCCATCTCTTTCACTTGCCCCTTGATTCCTTAGGCAGAATTGGCGAGCGTTCTCCATACTCATCTTTAACTTCTCACGCAGTAGTATATATAAATACTCTCAATGTCGACGGAGGAGGAAAACGCCATAGAGGCGGCAGCAGCTGCCCGAAGGGAGAGGCTCAGAGCCCTCAGAGCCGCTCAGGAACTTCTCGAAACCCCCGACGATGCTGCTGATAATAACAACACTAACGAAGATGACGATGAAAAGTAAGTAGTAGTACCATTATTAACTTTATTCCTCGTATAGGGTATACCTCTTTCTTTTTCTAGGGTCAAGTAACAGTTCGTGTCGCCATTGAATCTGGGTTCTGCTAGACATTTTGTGACACTGCTATCTTGTTCAATTTTTCTGAATCTAAGTTTCCGTAATAGACAAATCCATCAGAATTGGAATGAAATATACCTGAATAGAGCGGAATGGAGAGGGTTCAAGTACCTCCTTCCGCTCTTAGCTTCGTGTTTAGTGGTTAACAACTGCAGTGCATAAGTCACTTTAGAGATAGGGGCGAGCAGCAAGCATCCGTTCCCTTTATTGGATTCTAGACCTATCTAACTAGCAAGATGAAAGGGAGCAAGCCAATACTTACCCCTAACAAGTTGATGGCTTTTTATCAGTCATTGCACGCAGTGGCGGAGCCAGAAATCCTAACAAGAGGATTCAAAAAAATGCAAAAAGGCTATACCTAGAAGCTTCCCTTTATGTTAAGGGGATTCAGCAGTTTATTTGTACACAATAAAGATTAATTTTACCTTTCTTGCACAATGTAATTTCAGATAGAAGTGGATTCAATTGAACGTCCTTCCTTTACCCTTAGCTTCACTATTTGGCGCTAGCTCTAATAGGAAAAGAGAATTGAGATTACTAATAAATGACCCAGACAGCTTTGGGATGAGACATAATATTTATTGATTGATATATATTTCAGTGATGTCCAAATGAAGTTCCGAAATTACCTGCCACATGATAAGCAGCTTCAAGAAGGCAAAGTGGCTCCGCCAGTACTCCCAAAGTTTGAGGATCCTATTGCTACCCTACCTCCTGTCGAAGAAAAGAAAGAGGTGCATCAGCAATTGCACTATTTCTTTCCTTTTGTTGTTTTCTTCATGGTTTTCACATTCATATTAGGTGAAGGTTACATGTTGTGCTTTTTCTTTGGTCAAATTTCAGGATCCATTTCTGAATATTGCTCCCAAAAAGCCAAATTGGGACCTGCGACGGGATGTGCAGAAGAAACTCGACAAGCTTGAGAAACGCACCATGAAGGCACTCTCTCAACTTATGGGTACGTTGTTTCTGTTTTCTGTTTAATAGGTCGAATATAAATTAAAATAAAATCAACTAAATAATCAAAAGTAAGCTAAAGCGACAACTACTATCATTCCATAATCAAGATCTACATATGTAATTTATGTTTTCTCTTAAATTTATAGCTATGCTGTTTCATTATAATTGTACCACAACTCAAATCGTAGGGCCGTGATCGGAACCCATTGGGGTGATCCACATAGCTAGTGACTTTGTAATTTATTTTTTCCCTTATTTTCTTAATTTGTGTTTCATTATAATTGCGTCATGCCCAAACTGGAATGCCGTGACTGTCAGTCAATGGCTTGCCCACCAAGTTGGTCCAAACACCATCATTTTTTTTTATTTGCACCGGGTGTCCGAGTCTCTAAGAGCCTCGACTAATTCCGGGGGTGCACAGGCCCTCGGCAAGGAGTTTCCCGCAAGTGCACCACAGTTAATTCAGGTTTTACCCAGTCCGATGGCCCTCAGAAATTGTTTGCACTTAGTGGGTTTTGAGCTTGAGATCTTAAAAGGGAGAAAACCCAAGGCTCAAGTCTATTGGCACCAGGCCAACCCCTGAGGGTTTGGTCTAGACACCATCATTAACATTATTGTCACACCTCCTTTTGGGGCAAAAATCACGCGTCTACAATTATAATCGTGTGTTTACAAAGCTTTAAGATGGGCAACTATCTTGGGAAAATTAGTTTAGTAACTTTATAAGTAGCTATATCTAAGGAGTTCGTAGTGCTATAATCAAGTTACTGTTGTTTAAAAATATCTGTAACTGTGTCCTTAAAGTTACTCTCAGTAAAACCAAATGATTTGTCCAAGTATAACGATTTTATAAGTCATCTGACCTGTCCATGTTTGTCTCACCTATCTTTGAAGATCTAGAATCATGTGGTTTATTGATACTTGGTAGTAAGAGGATTTAGAGAGTACCCAAGTTATGTTTGTACAGCTTGATTAAGAAATGATAGTCAACTGTCTCTTTAGTGCTTTTAATTATTTGAATGTTCTGCAACTTATTATGAAAATTATAGTTGAATACGTTGCTACTCAATATACTGTGTTAAATATCTACTTCTGATTTCAGCAATCAGTTCAAAAAATTTTGATCAAGCAATCAGTTACAAAAGAAATTACTAACTGATTGCTTGATCTGGAAAAGTTGCTAATTGATTGCAGAAATAACAAGTGGAGATAGGTTTATCCTTAATTTTATGAGTAGTATCCTAAATCTAGGAAGTTAGTAACTTTGGATAGTTGCGTCTTATTATCCAAATAGACACCTGTACTTGTACGGGATTCTATTCCCGTTTCCCAACTTCACGAGTTTCATTCTGACATCTCAACATGTTCAGAAGCACTATCTTAAATGCCTCAGCCAGTTTATGTGTGGGGTGCGTTCGTCAGTCGGTACCATGGCTAATCACGTCAGACTGAATCCACCAACGCATAACATGTATGAGAACAACCCCCACACCCCCACACAAAAAAGAAAAATTCCGATCCAATCATTTTCCATTTATCCATTTCACTGAACTATATCCTCTCTCTGTATCTCTCCGTTATAGGAAGCTACGAAATCCATGGCGTGAGTTGCTTCCTGGTGCAGTCGATGACAGTCCCTGCTTTCATGACATCAAGATTTAGAAAGTCATTCCTCACGCGCTCTATTACCTTACCAATTCTAATTTAACCCAGCAGCATCCATCTCTCCTTTTTTCCTGCTCTACTCCTCGCCTCTCTAATCCTCCCTGTTACTGTAGCTTTCTTCTTAGCTAGTTTTTTTGCTGCAGTTTCAACCAGTAGAGCTCCATTAGCAACAATCCGTCCATCCACATTAACAACCATAGATTTCTTCTGGTTACTAGCTACTACCTGTTCATTTACCAACAATAAGACACAATCTCCTTGTTATCGGGGAAGATAACCAAGGAAGCAGCTTTTCCTCAGCTCCATGAACAGTTACCAGACTCTTAATATCACCAAGTGCCTTGTGTTTCTGCTTGTGCTACCATATTCTTCTATTCAAATGTCCCAGGAATCTGTGACACCTCTGATCTGCATTTGAATAATGCGTCTTGAATCCATTACACCATTGCAGTTCCTCAACCATCATTGCTCCTCCCTCAACCAATGTGGCTGCTCTTCCCTTAATCATCGCAACTCCTCCTGTGCAGCGAATCACCAGCGGATGACAACAACGTGAAGCAAAGGTGAGATACTGAAAGCTAGGTTGGGTGTGTAGAGAGGAGAATCAAGTCTGAGTTCTGAACAAAAGGGATTTAGGTGTGTGTTGTGGAGATGTGTGCTGAAGCGAAACAATCTGGCAATTTACTCGCAGATGTAAGCACCTCCGCTAAAAAATGGAGGAATGGAGAGAATTAGATATGAAAGGATGGACTTTTTGCTCTTTGTAGATTTTTTTCTCAGTTTCATGCTCCTTAGATCATGTATACCCTGCACTTTGTCCAATTCAGCCATATAATTGCAACATAAGCTCGATCAATAGCCAGGCATCTAAAATAAGTGGATTTGTTCATGTTCAGGTGTATGGATGAGAGCCCGTAGAGTTGGGGCTGGAATAGAAATTCGTTCAAGTGTCAATTTGTCTATTAAGCCTAGTTATATCTGTAATTTTTGTTCTCTTAACTTCATATTTTGTGACTTTAATGCTTAATTTTGTATATTTTGGATGATTGTGATTGGCTTTAGAGACAAAACTCCCCACACCTAAAATTAAAGTTACTAAATTTATTGACAAAGTAACTTAAAACTGTGAAGTTACTATAATTCTGTAGCAATAGGAATTTCTCATGGATAATTCTTAGGTTACTTCCACATAATTTTTTATTCTTCTTAAGATATCTTTCATACAAATAAGCTTCATAATTAAATTTGAATTTTCAACAAAGTAGCATTCCAATGGATAAAGTAACTTAAGTTACTGTAACTCTGTACCAGTAGGAATTTCTCATGGATAATTCCTAGGTTACTTATAATTTTAGATTCTTCTTGAGATATCTTTCAGACAATAAGCTTCGTACATAAGTTTGGATTTTCAACAAAATTGCAGTCAAATGGGCAGCTGTTTTTGGGCAACTACTTTAGTAACTTTAGAATTAAAGTTTCTACTAGTTTCTGGGCATGTGCGATGCACGTCTATCCCATGTTAATCAGTACAAACTATTAAAAATGGCATATACATTGTTAAACACATGAGTGTAAAGGTTAAAATAGGTATGAAGGAGAAAAATACAAGCTCAAATGTGATTAATAGCAAAAATCAAAATGCTTCAATGTTATTAAACCATTCAAAAATGTCACTTCAGGGAAATTTTGCTTTTAAAGCTATGCAATTATATCAAAATTCAATTGGTTATGATTTAAGATATTATTAAAAGGAAATGATTCAAGAAATTAAAAAAAGAAGAAGATGAAGTAGAATTACAAGCATGAAAACTTCATTAGCAGTTTTGCTAGGATGCCCCAAAAAAGAAAAAGAAAATAGAGAGAGCACATCCGATACCTTAATTATGGCGCAAAGAAAGCGTAAAAAAGAAAAACATAAGACACCTCTATAATAGGACAAACTTAGAAAACAGTAAGGAAGTTTAGCTTGCCCTTTTGATTGGTTACCCTGATCTGACTCCCATGCTATGTCATTCCCTATATTTTTTGAAGAGCCTTACTCAGACCCCCACTCAAATGAACATATTATGTTCCTTAGACCTTCATCATACAACATTATAATAGCTCTTTAACCAAGATATATTGACACTTGAGCATCAGACTTTCATTAACAATTTCTGTTCCATGAAACCATATTGATTGATTAACATTAAAACTATGTTTTCTTACAAATAATATTTGCATTCATAGAATTTCGATTTTAAAATATGCTACATATTTGTGCTAAAAGATACATATAACAAATACACTCTCTATATACATGTTTACATGAATATAGATGTTAATTTCTTGAGAATTTTAAAATAAAATTTGTATATATACAATTATACAAAATTATAGTATAACTGTAATACTTCAATTTTTTTGAAATATTGTCACAGAAAATGTTATCTGGCTCACATAAAAGTAAAATAGAATTCTCTAGTCGCAATTTGTTTGTCGTAGTTTGACCAAAATCTAACAAGAAAGACTAAAGAGACATAAATTAAAGTATGGATAGAGTACCAAAATGATTCTATCATACTAACAGGAAAATAGGAACACAAGACTTATATAATTCGTAAATATATAGATATGTCCGTTTTTAGATGAACAAAAAAGAGGAAAAAATGGAGATAAAGATTATCAATCTTAAACATATCAATACTATGCCTTCGAAAATCTAAATTGCTCGGACTTAGGTGCGGTTGTCTTGTACTGGTGCAGATCTGGAGGTCAGATACTTCATGATCTAAATTTTAAGATTCGGGGCTACGGATCCATTTCGGGTGCAGGGATTTGGCTAAAACTAATTCAAATATTTAAAATAAGAGCTATAAAGATATATTTAAATTATGAGACATTATGTGGAAAACTTACAAGGTATTCTGAGAAGAATAAAATATTGAACAAGAGTAGAATCCGAATGAGAGACAAAATTTAAAGGACTGACATAGAAATTTCTATATATAAGGTATTCCATTTTCTTAAATATCACTCTAGCTTTATTCTTTTTTAAAAAAAATTATTGTATCTGTAATGAATTTCTCCGTTGATTTTGGTCAAAGTACCCAAAATCAGTTGATCAGATCTAGCATGGATCCCACACCCATGTCGTGTCGACACGGGTGCGGCACCGAAACTGAAGAGTTCGAGCAACTTAGTTGGCAATATATGATATTATTGAAGAATTATTGTATGTAAAGGATAAATACCATGAATATCTAAAATAGTTTGATTAAAAAGATCTTTGACTATTTAGTATAGTACAGTGTTATCAAAGGTGAAAAGCGTAAAAAAGCTCTAAGGTTTGTTGGGGCTTTAAGCGCAAATAAAATGTGAGCTTTAATGAAAAAAGGCGCAACGGAAGAAAAAGTTAAAATATATATATATATATATTATAAGCATGAATAACACACATACAGACAAAAAATTAAAAAATAATTACGATAAAATGAAATATCAGTTGTTTAGTGTCGCCTTTCAGGATTGCACTCATAGGCAAGGAAAAGTTATGTCTTAGAGCCTTGATGCGACACAGAAGCACCCCCAAAGCGAGGCGAAGCACTCGACATGTTTTGAGCCTCGCTTCAGGGCTTAAGCGCGCTTTAAGTGTGTCTTTGACAACACTAGTATAGTATAATAATCTCTTTGGATAGAGTACCTCTAAGGGGTCATTTGGTTACCAGGATTACGATACTATACTTGATATAAATTTTGGGATTACATTTCTCCAGTGTTTGGTTGTGGGTATTTGCTAATACCGGTATAAATTATATAATAATCCCAGGATAACTTTGTTCACGAATCAAACAACCCCTTAAATACTAACTAATGTTCCTAAGGTTTATTAAATAGCATAGTAGACACAAAGTTGCTAATGTATGTTACATCACTGTAAACATATTAAATGATAGCTTATACTTTTTTTTATAAGGTTAAAATGGTAGCTTATACAGTTGATGTGCCTTAAGTGAGCAAGTTCCAAGGATCCTCTGACTTTGGAAGGGATTGACAAACAAAAGAATAACTTGAGAACGTAGTTTAGTCTGGGAAAATGCAATACTAGTACATTGCAAAGAGAGCATGAGGAAAACAAATTTTAAGAATGTTACACTATCTCTATTTTGGAATGTCATTGATGCACTAAACCTTGATAATCTTTCAGAGTAAAAGAGCTATTGGTTACATTTGTGAAACTATGATATGGTCAAAATAAGCAATTCGAGATCGAGCGGCCTTTAATAACTACTATTACAAATGGTAGAATTTTTATGTTCATTGATAAGGTGTGATCAGAGCAACACAATAAATATTTACGTGCAGCTAGATATATTTTGAAGTAGTGGTTTTTAAGCAAGTGAAGAAATGTGGGAGAAACTCTTGAAACTATCATTGAGTTAGTCTGTGATCTTAATGAACAAGATAATCATATTAGATGAGTTGGTAAATATAAGCATGGGGTCATACTTTTCTGAATAACCATGGCATTAGGCAAAGAAAAAGAGATACCCATACAAACGCGGCCTAGCAGCATGGTGCGGTCTGTTAGACAGCAAGCTGATAACATAACTCTGATCCCACTATAATCAAGATAGGCCTTGTTTGTATGGGTTGTGGATATCCTAGGAGCAAGCTGATAAAGCAGCCTGAACATAGTGGTTACTAGTTATGCTCTTCATGTGTGATTTCGATGAATGTTCTTTTTTTTGTGGCATATTATGGGTATGCTTTTCTTCGGAATCTAACTTTGATTGACTAGAGTGCCTTGTCTTATGTGGGATTTTCTACTTAGTATTGAAGCATATTACCTTATTGATTTTGCCTTACTGTGTTGTTTGACATGTTAGTCTTGCTCTAGCTGCTTCTGAAACTTAATTTACATACTTTTTGCAGAGGAAGAAGAAAAGAAGAGGAAAATGGCTGAAGAAGAAGCCGGAAATGGCGGAGATGATATGGATGTGCTGGTGCACCAGTAATTCAAAACATTGACAGAACGATAAATGTGATATTTTAGTGATGGATACCTGTATGAGTGTTAGCGTTTGTTGCATATAAGCATTTGCCGGTTCTAGCACTAGGCAAAGCATATATGCTTATGTGAACTCTGAAATATTAGTCAGTGTTGTAAAGATAATGAAGATAGATCTATAGTTGCCTTCTAAGATTTGTTCAAGTAAATGAGCAATCTGCCAAGGTATCCCATCTGGATTGTTTTATTGCATTAATTAGGTTTAAGGAATCAGACTCAACTTGAATCTCCTTATATCCATTTTGAATGCACCACTGCAGTCCCATCGAAATAGCTTTACCCTAAGCCATATTGTTGGGATGACCTTTTAGCTGCGGTTTGCATATTTACACTGTCTGAGAACGACTCAGAAAATTTAGGCGAGGAAGGGAAGTATATATGTCACGACCCAATCACCAAGGTCGTAATAACACCTGACGCGCCGGCTATGCGAACCAGTACTTATAATAACAACAATTACCCAGTGTATTTTCACAAAGTGGGGTTTTGGGAGGGTAATACGTACATAAGTCTTACCCCTACCTGAAAGGGCAGAGAGACTGTTTCCAATCGACCCTTGGCTCAAGTGATAGAGGAGAAAGAAGAGAAAAAAAAAAGGAAAAACAAAAGAGTAGTAAAAAATGCATAAACAGATAACTACACATAAAATCGTAAATTAAAAGGCATGCAATAACACCTAACAAAGATAATATAAATAAAATCTAACTGTCATAGATGCTCATGATAATATGAATAAAATCGAGCCAGTACTTACAATTACTCATAAAAGATAATATAAATAAAATCTAACTGTCATATATAGAAATCGGTAGAATCCATACAAAACATGTCTAAACAACCTTGAGACTAGTATCACAATATCATGAGCATCTTTAACCAGAATATATCATTGTCTCAGAATACAAAAGTTACTATCTGGAATTAGAAACAGTAAAGAGGGCAGAGGGGAACTCCATGAGCTGCAAAACCAAACGTAGCAGCTCACCACAAAGTCTTCGGTATGTCTCGGTCCCAACGGTACCAGGCTCAAGTCTGCAAAAAAGGTATAGAAGTATAGTATGAGTATGAAATTAATATATATTTAGTAAGTATCAAGTCTAACCTAAACGAAGTAACGACGAGATTTTAACAAAAGTACTGAGATCATAAGTTTGCACAATAGCAAAGAAATAACTAAGAAACTTTGGACATAAATAGCAAGGTGCATAATCAAATGAACATATAATGAGCATGCTTTCTAGATAATAAATATGATCAAGCATAAATCAATGAACCAAACCCACATAAAAAAAAAAAAGATATTAGGAAATAGTATATGAATACTTCTCTAATTTCTAAATGAGTCTAGAATGTGTATGCATGATAAAGACTCAAACTTTACTATCTCTTTTTTTGTCAAGCATGCACTCCGTGATATTCTTACAAAATATGTACTTTTAGTTTTTATAACTAATTAAAGTAGAATATTATTAATTTAGAAAATATATGTCAGTTATTTTTATTAGTTACAAATGCACGATTAGTAATTAATATATTTTCAAGAATTAATATATATCTTAGTGTCAAATTTAATATTTTTTATAAACGTGTATATTTATTAAATCTTAACTTTTTATTTTTGATAACATTATTTAAATTCAATCTAATTGTATAATTACATTTGTGCAATCACACAGTACACTAATAATTACATTACAATTACATTACGACAAACAAACACGTTGTCATCGTTATTACAATACTATATAATTAGTAGGCTGTATAACTACTATCCTAATAATTACACCAATTGTAGTTACTTAGTAATTTTTTATGCCCTTAAAATCTAGTGATTGTACTTTAGCACTATTATGTAATACTCCCTCTATTATGTGAACCTATTTGAGTGTGCACGAAATTTAAAAAAAAATAAAAGACTTTTGAAATTTATAAACTTAAACAAGTTAGAAAGGAATGCAGTGTATTTGTATAGTTGTAAAGTTTTTTATTAAGGTTAAAATAAAAAATTTAAACTAAATTATTTTTAAATTAAATAAATCATTCTTTTTTAAATTAACAATAAAATAGATTCACAGTAAAGTTTTTGAAAAAATGTGCATGAGTGGACCTTCCTAGACAGCTTTCAGCTTTTCGGGCCAAGACTGAAGACACGTCGGCTGTTAATAATACTTGCATGTGCACCACCTCCGTAATTTTGCCAAATCCAAATTGAGATTTGAGAACTAAAATAAAACCATTTCTGTCACTCCATACTGTATCTTATCATTATTCCAAAAGGCAAATTGCGTTTAAAATATTATATTTCCACACGATGGATTTATTGTATTTAAATTTTAAAGAGATTAAAAATTTGCTAAATTTTTAAGTACATCTTTTCTTCATTTAAAAATACCAGTTGCTAACTTTTGTATAACATCTAAATATGTGAACTTTATGCTTTAAATTAAATTTAACAAGAAAATTAAAAATTAACAAGATTCGACCTTATCCGATACTATATATCATTATGTTTTGTGTGTGTTATTTCCGAGGAGAAGGAACTTTTAGTCTTTTATTCAGCTATTCAGCAAACAACCAAAAATTATTGACTCTATGGGAGGCAACTAAGCAATTGCTTTAAGCCCTTCTAAATTGAAGGCTTCAATTTTATGTGTATTATTCAGTACTATATTTTATATTTTTTTATTATTAAAAAGATTTATGTCTTTTCTGAATGTGATAGAGCTCAAGTTATTTAGATGAATACTTGGATTTCATAATAAATATGCAATATGTAGATAAGAACAATTTGATGATATTATTAACGATTAAAAAATAAAAATAAGGTCTCTTGTAGTATCTTTAGAGTTAATATTTCTTATAAAGCGTAAATCAAACTATTTTCTTATAGACCTGAACTATTCTAAACTGTTTAGTTATATTTTAAAATATACTTAATAAAATTGAAATCATTAGATGATGAGCTTATAAAAATATAATCTTAACTATAAATATTAATATCATGCTGAAGCTTCAGTGAGTAGAATTATTAGATAATTTTTATGGTGGGAGCTAGCAAGTAACTGAGTGCATAATAAAAATACATATAAGTCGGTCGATTCACCATCTTTACAAAACAAATTAAAACAAAAAGAATCAAACAAAAACATATAAAATTTTCTTTATATTATTTAAGACCTTTTCTTAAAGTTTGGCTTTATGCCAATAATACCAAAGGTGACCCACTTTTTATTTATATTAGAAGAAGTATAACACGTGTGTATTTTGCAATACCAATTAAAATTCATAAGCTTCTCACCTACCGCCTTAATCCTCCTCTTACCTATAATAATATAATAAGTGGGTAGGTAAGAATCTATTACCGCTGAGACAATAATCTGTTGGCTGAATCCACTCAATCTGTAAGGGGAGAAGAGTGGTTTTTGTTATAAGAATAATCTCCTCGGCTTTGTTTATCATTTTCAATTATTTACACAATAAACGTTGTACTGACCGACATTGCGTTTAGGAGGCCAACGCAACTTTATCATAATAAAAATATTTTCCCACCCAAAAAAAAAAAAAAAAAGATCTTAGTTAGTGAGTTACCGCTACTAAAAATAGACAATCGGATACATTAAATTTTTACTATACATAAAATCCATAGAGAAATCGGATCTTAAAGATTTATTATATGCTACCTTACTGCTATTGTGTTCATAAAATTGTACTCAATATAATGGTAAAGATTAGAGACCCATGTGCAAGGAAGACATATACTCCCTCCGGTCTAAAATAAGTAATTTTAGTAATTTTTAAAAAAATTAAAAAATTTTTTTTTTAATATTAATTAGCAATAAAATTGATCATATTAATTTTTACTATTCTTCATATAGATACTCCTAACACATACTCCAATACTATTTATCTAAGGGTAATATAAAAAAAAATATTCCTCCCGTTTCATATTAGATGAGGTACTTCCCTTTTTAGTTTGTTCCAAAACAAATGACACACTTCTAAATTTAAAAATAATTCAACTTTAAACTCTTTTATTTTACTCATTCATCCTTAATGAGATGCTTTTATAGGCACACAAATGTCATGGCGCCATAAACTTTTTACCCCTTAAGCTTTTATGACCACAAGTTTTAAAAGTCTTCCTTTTTTTCTTAAGCTCCGCGTCGAATCAAACTACATCATATACTCCATCCGGTCCATAATAAGTGTTCCTTTTACTTTTTGATTTTGGTCCAAAATAAGTGTCTAGTTAGGTAATCGAGAAAAAATTCAATTTATTTTTACTCTTTTAACCTTATGTGCACAAGAGCAATAAATGACATTATAATCATGTGCTCAATATTTAATAAAGGTAATTTAATCATATTGAATAATTTTGTATAGAATTTAGTATTTTCTTAATGAACGTGTTAAAAGTAAAAAAAGATACTTATTATGGATCGAGAAAATAATATATAAAGAAGAAAGTAATTAATTCGTTCTTGCAATTTAAAAAAATCATTTTTTCAAGGTCATGAAAAAAGGCAAAAAAAAAATTACTTATTTGGATAGGAGGGAGTGTATCCCTTTATAAATAGACTGCTACTTTCCCAATTCAACACATCAATCTACTTGCATGCATAGTGTAGTAGTATAACTTCTAAATAAAGAAAGAATGAATATCCTTTTGCTCTCATTTATCCTTCTCCAATCTTTTGCCTTTTCATTAGCCAATCCCTCAGAACTGCTCTCAGCCGGTGCATCACCCTCTCCAGTTCTCGACACCAATGGCGACAAAATCCGAGCTGGTTCCAACTATTTCGTGCTTCCAGTGATCCGAGGAAGAGGCGGTGGGCTCTTACCTTCCAACGTTAAACAAAACAATACATGTCCTCGGGACATTATCCAAAATCCCAATGAAGTCCAAGAAGGATTGCCTGTGGTTTTCACCCCTGTGGACCCTAAAAAAGGTATCATTCGTCTTTCCACTGACCTTAACGTTAGGTTTTACACTCCAACTATTTGTGCTAGAGAGACTATTTGGAAACTTGGGACCTATGACGAAAAGTTGAAGCAATATTTCATAGTGACTGGTGGAGTTGAAGGAAATCCAGGTCCTCAGACAGTGAGTAATTGGTTTAAGATTGAGAAACTTGGGACTGATTACAAGTTTGTGTTCTGTCCAAGTGTGTGCACATTTTGCAAGGTTATTTGCAAAGATGTTGGTATATACATTAAGGATGGAGTCAGGTTTTTGGCTCTCAGTGACACTCCATTTAGGGTTATGTTCAAGAAGACTTTCTAATCCTATGTAACTTTCTCTTTTCAGTCCTATGGTGATCATAGGATCGTCATGTTCCTCGAATTTTCTGCTTGTGTAATGTCGGTTGTTTTTCAGGTGTGAGTTTGAGGTTGTGAACTCACTGCAACTTTTAGCTGTTTGAATATCTACGTTAATAGTTTGTTTCTTTTTCTCTTAAACTTTGATATTTATGTTCCCAAATTTTTCCATCTTTTTTTTTTCTTTTACTTTCATTACACCAAGAGGCTGAACCAGAATTTGAAGCTTCGGGATTTAGATTCTAGTTCATTTATGTTATTGGGTTCTAAATTAATAAATTTATACATATTCAATAAATTTTTAACACAAATACATATTTTGAACTGAAAGTTATGAGTTCGGCCGAACTCCCAAGTGCTATGCTAGCTCCACCACTGATTACACCAATGTTTTATCTGACTTTTGCTAAATTTTGCGTTTCAATGTCTATACAAACACTTCACTGTATGCTCTTCCTGCGGGTCCGGAACCTAAAAGTATAAGATTTTGCAAATAAAAATAAATTCAAACATTAGCAATCATAACACAACAAAAATAAAATTTGTTAATTGTGAAAACGATAAAATTTGCTAATTTTTTTTAATAACATTCAATAATAATGCGAAATTTAAATGAACAGTAATTCACAGTATTATACTACGAATTACAAAAAAAAAAATTCTTTTTACCAAAAAAAAAAAGTAATTAGCAGTATAAAACTGCAAAATGCAGGCATTTTGCAGTTTTATACTGCAAATTACTTATTTTTATATTTTTTTTAAAATTTTTTAAAAGCATAATTTTTATTTTATGAGTTATTATTTAGGTTCCGGACTCTTCTTTTCTTTCTGCTTGTCCTGTTGAGTACTATCCAAAGACAATAGGCAACTGTCCAGGCAGTGCAGGCACAAAAATTATGAGAACGACAATTTTTATAAGCTGAGATATTCTAATTGTTTAATCAAAAATTAATTTTTGTGATCAAAGTCAATATCAACGAAAATTGAGTTTCTAATAACCAAATTTATTTCGAAAAGGGAAAAATATTTTATTGATGGACGCTATTTTCTCCCAAGAATTATGGACAAGGTTCTTCAATCAAAATAGAGATATAAAGTAAAAACTGATTACATATATTCGGCGTGAATATTCTGATGATCATATAAAAGAAGGGTAAGGATCCGGATATAAAGATACAAAGATGCAACGGTTTTCCCTAACATAATTCCTACCTATTACTAACATTTACTATATTAATGGCCCGTTACTAAATTACTCATATCGGCTATGATAATAATAGGTGGTCGCGCATAATTATTAAGGATAATGATGATTTTATGATAATAATAGGTGGTCGCGCATAATTATTAAGGATAATGATGATTTCCTTTCAATATTCACAACTATTCGTGAATTTTTTCCATTTATGGTCTTCATGCATCTCGTGCCTATTTTTTCTTTCCCGGTTGTCAGTTATAGTACCTTCTTTCATATTTAATCGTGCCTCATCATTCTTCTTCATTAACCCGATACAAATGACATATGTCACCATACCATTAATCCACAGTGTCATACATATTTTTCTATCAATACAAATAGTCCCCCACTTTCTGAATATTCTCAACTGAATATTCAAGAAGTGGTAAATTTATTTATGGCAGAAATGTCTTTGTGCCTCTTCCCAATCATTATAATATTTTCTTTAGAAGTGAAGAGATGTACGTCCTTTACATTTAATGCTCGAGATATATGTCCTGTTATGATTGTCTCTATGGTTTATGGGTCTTTTTAGGGTTTTTGGCGGCTGCGTCAGTTTGAAGTGACGGTTCTATGATGACGGTTCATAATGACTGTTCATAATGACGGTCCTTCCTTATAAATACCGCATGACATACCACCCAAAAAAAATTCTTCTTTCTTGCATTCATACTCAAACTTCTTCTGCAATTTTTCCCTCTCTTCATGCTTTCACCATTAAAAATGACTTCCCGTTCTTCAAATCCTTCTCCATCGTCGGACCCTCGTAAAGTACTTATTGCTGATGAAATTTCTCCCTCTTTTGTCCCAGTTAGGAGTAAAGAGGCAGTAGACTTCGTAGCTTAGGTTCTTTATCAAGTCGTAGCTCTACCCTTTCATAGAACGATACTGCAAAACCTTGTTATTCCAAAGCCAAAACTTCATCTACTCCTAGATCCTCCTCTAGAGGTAAAGACCATAATGAACGGTTGCAAGAACTTGATGTTTCTGAAATTGTAGCTCAATAACTTTTTAATATATCAAATTGCGAGGCTATAAGATAACAAGTTTCTTCCATAGAAACACTTAACCTTGTTGATCGTTACTCTACTTTGATCACTCCTGGTCTTCTTCCTCTAGTTTGTCGTGAATGCCACCGGAAACCTAACTTCCCCGTGATAACTCTTAGTGCCGATGATCGAATAACCCATTATCGTGAAGGTTATTCATTTGTTTACACCTATCCTTTTACCCTAGGATTCAACTCACCTATCGACCCAGGATCATTGAGTTTTGTCATTACTTTAATGTCTGTCTTGGTCAAATAGGTCGGATAATAGGGAAGGCAGCAGCTTGCCTTCGCTGTTTGTCAAACTTAGTTTCAGTCTCTTTTACTTTTCAACACTTACTCCATCTGTATTCCCCGAAACTCTTTCGTGAAGGTGTTTTTTCACTTGTGGCGAGAAGCAGGAGAGTGAGAGTTTAAGTCAGCCCCGAGGATGATCATAATCGTGGGTGGTGCACTCGATTTGTGGCTTATCTCATCCGTGATTTAGTAGGTGATAAAAATATGTCTTTCCCTGAGAAAGTGAAACTTTGCACGTGGGTATTTTTCTTCACTTTTTCTGCTTCTTTTAGGATTTCAGTTATCTCATGCACTTTTATTCTTACTTTTCAGCAATCATAAAATTTTTTGGTGAACTCTCTAACTTCCGTGATTAGATAAAAAAAATATTGACCGATGTCCCTATGGAGCACAGATTACGGAAATTCCTCTCCTAAAATTTTGGGTGGAAAGTGAAACCTTATGGTAGTCTTCTTTTACATGAATTTGTCTTATTGTATCATATTTTACTAACCGTTTTTGTTGTTCCTAGGATTTGCTGTTTGTGGCATTAGTCCCGCTTCTGTTCGTGCTGCTAGGCTTTTTGTTGGCACATCACATGAGAAAATTCTGAGCGTGTCCTCTTTAAAGTGAAAGAATGTTGAAGCCCGCGACTCTGCAGAAGAAAAAAAATGACGATGGTTCTTTCGTAGGAAAGCCACGAGTTAGGAGATGCGTAGTTTTAGATGATAAAGACACCGTCCCTCAAGACCTACCTTCAGGACCCGTACCTTTCAAATTAAACTTGTTGATAAGACCTACCTTGAGTTGTGTATTAAAGCTAATAATTGGAAGGAACAATTTGAAAGACTTCAACTTGAAAAAAGACATCTTTACTAAAGAAAATGGGTATTTAGAGCAACAATTAAAGATAACAACTATCGACTTTGTAATTTTGAAGGCCCCTCACCAAGTTGAAAAAGAGAATGATAGATCAGAATCCTCTTCTGCTTTGCAGCATCCAAGGGATACCGAGGAGATTAGGAGCTTGAAAGAGCTTCTAAATTAGACGGGGGTGTATGATAGTGATCTAGTTCAGATGCTCACTCACACTCAAGAGGATCTCCGCGCCTCTTTGATAAAGTCAAATTCCTCGAGGGTACTCTTGAACCTTTGAAGGAATCCTATGAAGATTGAGAAGATGAAAAAGAAGAGCTGAGGTCTGAGATAGAGCTACTAGAGAAAGAATATGAAGCTCTCTAAGACAAACTAACACTTGATGTTAGCTGGGATTTTCTAAATACCCATCTAAAACTTTGATTGAGGCTAACCAAGAAGGTTATGACATCAAGGCTGAGATTGCTAAAGATAAAGAGGCAATTGAAAAGACTCATCAACGTTAATATTTTTCAACATCTGAGGACGAAAATTTCTAAGGTGATAAAGATGGTCCCATAGCTGACCAAGTCGATGCCTAGCCTTCGTCTTCTCAATTTGATCCTTCCACCTTTGCTGCTAATGCTCTTTAGGTTCCACCCTTCACCTTAGATTTTTTCTTTTCTTGGTGTTTATGAAATATTTTTGCTTTTGTTTGAAGGTCATCTTAGGAAACGTTTCCTTCCCTTTCTTTTAGGATGTTAATATTAATATCATTTTATTGCATATCTTATATTATGCTTTTTGCTTTTTAAGTATTCGAGCTTTTACTTACATTCAAAATGCTCTAATATGTTGTGTCTTAATATGTATATTTTTTTTATAAAAGATGGCCCTTTTATTTTAACAACACTAATGATGATGACATCTCATCTTCATATTGAAATAAATATATGAAATACGAAGTGATTCGAAGAAGTTTTATTTGAACTTTCAAACAAATATTTATTTACAAAATTTTCATAATTGATTTCTTTATAAAAGGTTTACAAGTACGGGTACGCTTACCCTGTGACTAAATTTATGGCCTTAACTTAAAAGCCCGTGGTAATACGCACATACTCAGGGGTTACTTTTTAGATGATGATGACTTAACCTTTTCCATCAGAATTATTATAACCTAGACCAGAAATAATTAAGTGTTGCGCATGTCTTTAGGGTATAATGTCACCATCTGGAACGGGCTAACTTTTTGTCTATCATCTAAAATGATTAGTAAAACATAAATGGGCAAAGTAAAAATATGAACTTTTAGGATACCTGATCGTGGTTACTTGCGTTCTGAAAAGTAATATTTCTTCAAGTGAATTGCATTCCAATAAGATGGTAACACCTTGCCATCCATAGTCTCCAACTCATATGCTCTTTTTCCCGCAATAGCTTTAACTCAATATGGCCTTCCTAATTTGGACTCAATTTTTCTGTATTTGCCACGTGTGTTGATCGAAAAACCTTTTCAAGAACAGAGTCCCCAATCTTGATAAATCTCAGGTTTGCCTTCCTGTTGTAATATCTTTGCATCCTTTGCTTTTGTGCTTCCATCTGAACTAAAGATGACTCCCTTCTTTCTTATGTCAAATCTAAATTCATATGAAACTCTGCTTCATTTAATGCTTTATTTGCATGCGTGTACCTTGTACTCGATTATCTTATTTTCACTAGAGTTAAGGCATCAGTTCCATAAACAAGTGAGAACGATGTTTCTCCCGTACTTATTTTGTCATCGTTTGGTAAGCCCGTAGCACCCCATGCAGTACTTCAAGCCACCTGCTTTTTGATTCTTCTAATAACTTCTTTATATTGTTGATAATATTTTATTTTGCGACTCGGCTTGTCCATTAGCTATGGGATAATAAGGTGATGAAGTAATTTGTTTAATTTTCCAACTCTTGAAAAATTCAGTAATCTTCGCACCTACAAATTGCAGCACATTATCACAAACGATTTCCTTTGGGACTCCAAACCGATATATTATACTCCTCCAAATGAAGTAGATAACTTCCTTTTCTCGTACCTATTTGAAGGCACCTGCCTCGACTCGTTTTGAAAAATAATCAGTTAAAATTAATAAAAATCACACCTTTCCAGGTACTTGAGGTAAATGGCCTACAATATCCATCCCCACTTCATAAATGGCCACTGTGATATAATTGAATAGTAGTTGATGCATATTATTTACATATTGCTGGAACTTATCACACCTCGTTACAATTTTTGCTTCATCCTCCATATTTGGCCAATAATACCCCATTCTTATTAACATTTTTACCAGTGATCTTCCTCTGGTACGATTACCGCAATGTCCTTCATGCAGTTCCTGCATCACATATTCAGTTTCTGATGGTCTAAGTCACCATGCTATGGGCCATCCAAATATTTTGCGAAATAAATTACCTTATATTAGGTAATACTAAGCAACTTTCATTAAGTAACTCTCGTACCTTTTCCAGATATAGTTGCATTCGTGTCTCTCTTGCCACGTGATTCCCTTGCATTTAGTTTACTATAAGCTACAGTCGGTTTTTATTTTGATTTGTTCAATTCCATGCTCTCTTGCGAGTTCTAAACCTGTAATCACAGCTTCGTACAATGCTTCATTATTTATAATGGATAACACTTTATTGCTTGTCTTATAATCTCTCCCGAAGGTGAAATTAAAATAATTTTCAAAACTGCTCCTTTTACATTTGAAGAACCATCGATATATAAGGTCAAAGTCCCCAGATTAGACTCGATAAAAATTCGTACCTCTTTTTTGGCTTCAGGAAGTAGGTTCGAGCTAAAATCTGCTACAAATTCTGCTAGTACCTAAGAGTTTATGGAAGTTCTAGGTCGATATATAATATAATATTCACTAAACTCTCTGACTTATTTAGCTAACCTCCGTGATAACTCTTGCTCGTGTAACTTATTCCTTTGAAGGAAAGCAGTTATAACAGAAATATGATGACATTGAAAATAGGGTTGTAACTTTCTTGATGCGATTATTAAAGCTAATGCAAGTTTCTCTAAGAGAGGATACCGTCTCTCTGACATTGAAATTAGGGTTGTAACTTTCTTATTTGCTTACCCTTGTCTTCACGCACCAGCACCGCACTTACTTCCACTTCTGATATAGTGAAGTAAACAAGTAATCTTTCTTCATCCCTTGGTTTTGCTAACAGAAGCATTTTTGATAAGTATGTCTTCAAATCCTTCATGGTTTGTTGACATTCATCATTCCGTCCAAATTGATTTTTCGTTTTCAATATTTAAAAGAATTTAAAGCATTTTTCTGAATATTTGGATATAAATCTCTCTAAAGGTGCTACTCTACCTGTTAACCTTTGTATCTTTTTTTTGCTTGTAAGTACAACGGTATTTCCTCAATTTCTTTGATTTGAGCGGGATTTACTTTGAAGCACATGTTAGAAATAAGAAATCCTAAAGATTTATCTAAAGATACATTAAAAGCACACTTCTCTAGATTTAACTTCATGTTATACTTACGGAGAATTTTGAAGGTTTCACTTAAGTACTGAAAATGATTCACTGCTCTCGCTGATTTAACCAACATGTTGTCAATGTAGACCTCTATGGTTTTTAACAAAGTGCTCTTGAAATGTTTTGGTCACCAATATTTGGTACGTTGCTCCATATTTTTTAGTCGAACAACATAACGTTATAACAATAAGTCTTCCTATCTGTAATAAATAAAAAAATCCTCATCTGGAGGATACGTTTTTATTTGATTATAACCAGAATATTTGTCTAAAAACTTAAAGTTCATGTAGTTGATCTATATGTGATAAAGAAAATGAATATTTAGGGCAAGCTTTATTTAAATCGGTATAATCTACACATACTCGTCATTTTCCATTTTTTTGGGACTACAATAGTATTAGCTAACAGTCGGGGTACTTTATCTCTCGAATTAAGCCAAGTTTTATTAGTTTTTATGCCTCGTCTTGGATTACTTGATTTTTAAATGCTCCCTACTTCCTTTTCTTTTGTTTGACATGTGGGTGAAATGGGTCCTTATTCATCTTATGAGTCTTTACTTTTGGTGGTATACATGTCAATAAGGACGCGACCAAGCAAAACAATTGACATTAGCACATATAAATTCAATTAACTTAACTTTAATTTCTAAGCCCAAGTTTATTCTGATGTAAACTTTTCTATCTGTCCAGTATACAAATAATATAACAGCTTCGAGCTCCTCCGTGGTTGTTTTGATATTCTCGTTTTCCTCTAGCTCTTGGATCATATCAGGTCTTGAATCTGTATCAGCTTCATTTTTGGACTTTTAGTTGAGGTGGGCAATACATTATCCTCAACTCATGTCTATAACTGCTATTTCGTATCTTCGACCTCAAATGTTTCACATCCAATTGCAACTGAGTTGATATACCGTGATGCCTATTGATCTTCCTTGATTTGACGGATTCCCCATTGTGATGAGAATTTAATTACCCGATACAACATTGAAGGGACCACATCCATATTATGAATCCATGGCCTTCCTAAGATTATGTTATAACCTATGGCTTCATCCGCCACTTAGAATTTAGTGTCTTTGACGATACCTTCTGCGAACGTTATCAATATGATTTCATCTTTTGTGATGACACTTGAATTATCAAACCCAGTCAACGACCATGCCTAGGTATGATATGATCATTCTCTTGCATCTCGTCACTACTCTCAGTAGTATAATATGTATTGAGCTACCCATGTCAATCAAAACTCGCTTAACATTAGTATCATAAAAAAGTAAAGATATTACCATTGCATCGTTATGAGGAATGATCAATTCATTCACATTTTCATCGCCAAACACTATGTTGTCCCCTTCCAAAACCCGATGTACCCATTTCTCGTGGGTAACTATAACTTTGGATGTCTTTTTTGCTATCGTGTATGTTACTTCATTGACTTCTTCACCCCCATTATAACATTTACCGTCCTTTTTGGTGACGGGATGGCAGTTCCTACATATTTTTCATGTAGGATTGCTTTCCTTTTTCATTGTACAAATCAGTGCGGCGGACTTGCTTCAATAGATATTCAACTTCTCCTTGTAGGAGTCTACAATATATTGTTCTATGACTATGATCATTATGAAATTCACACAAAAAAATCATATCCTTTTGTTGGGATCTGACCTCATCTTTTTCGGCCAACGCACTTTGTCACCCATTCCTCTTAGAACAACTACCAACTCTAACATACTGACATTGAAATTGTAATCTCTTATGCTCGATCGAGAGCTTGGATCAGTGTTTCAGGTTGAGTCCCGTTCCTTTTTGAATTAGGAAGAAGAACTTGTCTCTTTTTGTCTCGATTTTAAATTAAACCGTACTTGTTCTTATTTGTATGAGGAATCTCATTTTGCAGGTCCCATGTAAGGCTCGCACATGTTCTTACCAGACCTTCTTTTTGTATTTGAACGTTTAGATCCAGACCTTTACTCTATCTTTTGTCACGACCCAAACCTGGGGAGGCATGGCTGGCACCCGTTGTCGAGCTGGCCCGAGCGAACCGCTCTGTAACTCATGATCATTCGACCAAAACTAGAACATTCATATGTCGAGTTGGTTGAACTCATTCCTTTTATAACTATCATGGGCCAACATGACCACAACTCATAATGGACTACTGTAAGTGGGCAAACACTATATCAATCAACCATTGTTCTTAAAACATGAATACATATGGGCCTTCAAGACCTCTGACATACGGTACAAAATAAACCTCCGTCTACAAAGCCTCTAAGATTGCTTGACATCAAATGGGATAGGATATCGACCTACCCATAAGCTTTAACAAAACTCTGACACGATCTCATAGACTCGGCTACACTCTGAATGAGGTGGAGTCTTACCGATCCTTCCTTGAATACCAATCTTGCCTACTATGAGGGCTCGTTAAACTGATTATCTATACACGAGGCATGAATGCAGCATGCCCAACAAAAGGACGTCAGTACGAATAATGTACTGAGTATGTATGGCAGAACTGAAATACAATAATAAGTTAACATTATTTAAAGAGATATAAGAATCAACCTGAATCTATGAAATGATACTGTATATGCATACATATTATACTTACATATATCATGTTTCTCTTTGAGACTAATTCTATTATCCATATTGTATGATGCATGACTGCCCAAGTAATCAATGGTAACTATCCAATCGGCTGTCGGATAATGGTAAATATATGACTACCCAACTGATAGTAAATAATGACACATAATTGCCCAACTGCTCGATTGGTCGTAGCTCGATGGTAAAAGCATGACTGCCTAATCGGCCCTAGCACGATGGTAAATGAAGATGCATAACTGTCCAACCCGTCGTAGCACAATGGTAAATAAATATGTATGACTACACAACTGACCGTAGTACGATGGTAAAATTGTAACTACGAACCGGTCGTAGCTCGATGGTAAATGCATGACTGCCCGGTCGGCCGTAGTTTGGTGGTAAATGCATATGCATGAAGATACATGTATTACTATATTATGAACATTAACATCTTTATCAAATACCACAATAGAGACTTAGGAACATACTTAGACATGCTTGAATATCATTGTACATGAATGAATAACATAAACATCCTTCACTGCTAGGTGTAGAATCACTTATAGAATAGCATTACGTATCGTTCCTTAGATCATATCAACAGAAAGAAGGGATAGCCTTAACATACCTGAGCCTCCCTTGATAATCCCTCTAATACGAGTAAATTGTGATAAAATACGTAATGGCGGATGAAAATAAAAAAAAATTCGTAAGAATTCTTGAGAAAGATTGTACCGTACTTCTTTAAAATCACAAAATCCCGTTGCTAATTTTCTAAGAAGTCTCGTATGAGCTGAAGTAGCTTACGTTACTATCATGTCAATTCTTATATGAATTTGTTGAAGCCTCCTTCAATACTTTGTAGAGATACAAAGTGAATTTTGGAAAGGTTTTTAAGTCTTTAGGTGTGGCCCCACTTGTTATGATGATTTGGCCACAAAACTCTGCCACCTTGTTATGTAATTTAAGAGTCACACTTTCTTAAAGCTTTGACTGCCACGTGAGAATGATGTTCTCCCTTAATCATATCCACCAAACACCTTAATTAATTGCTAATCTTCCCTTAAAAATCTATAATTAACCAAATATTTATCTAATTAAAAATTATTTTAAATTACTTAAAATACTATTCATTTTAACATGATTTTACATCTTGTTATCATGGTCATGTGGTATCTTATATGGCGTTAGTTCATAAATATGAGATATTATAATTTGGACCGTATTTTATCCCAAATTATTAAACTCCAACAAAACTAATTTTCTTCGATTCACTTACCCTCTCACATTCACAATTTTACTCGTCACTTATTGAAATAGCATAATACTTATAATCTCCAAATAATCTTGTCCTTGAACTGATGTCAATTATCTTACGATAAATTCTTCGTAGAATACTACAGGGTGAACATCATCGTAATATAATACAACAGGGCGTAATATCATCATATAATACTGCGGGGCGTAACACCTTTGGCTGGAAAACCCTATCTTATTCTATTCATAACTTTGTACTTTACCTGTCGTACACGTCAATCCAGGTAGTTGCAGGAAATACCCGCAGAGTGTCTTTCAATCTTCTCGTGACTTATAAACCTTTCTCATTCAGATTACTTGCAAATGCTATAGTTGTCGAGTTATCAGGTACACATGGTAGCATTATCCTCTCCCGCTGAAATCTATTTGCAAATTACTTGAGCATTTTCGTGCTTTCCTATTTTACTTTGAAAATATCTTTCATTCTCTTTTTTTACTTTTTGGAGCTCCCGAGTGTACTTTTATAAATGAATCTATAAGCTCAACAAAAGAGTCCATAGAATTTACAGGTAAGAGTGAATACCACGTTAACGTTAGTGCATCCCTTATGGTAAATATAATAACATGTTCCCGTGGGGTCAACGGTCCCATTATACTTAGGTGATATCAGACATCTTGAATATTTTGGAAATTAGCAAAGGTGTCGCACTTGGCTTCCAGGATTGTTGATAATATTTGTCAATATCCATTCCTTTGATCACCGGTGACACTCCAGATATCTGTGCTATCCGCTCATTTTGTTCCCTGAACTGCTTTTGCAAGGTTAGTGCCAAATTTTGCAAATTAGAATTATTTGGTGTATCTAACCCTCTGTCTCGAGAATCGTTTAGTATTCCTCCACTTCCTATGAGGATTTTCTAGAGTTGTATTTATCAATGGAGGATTCTGCACGACTTTAGGCAATCCACTTGTAAATGCACGTAAAGTTTCACCTATTTGTTGAGCAATCATTTCCTCAAGTTATCATGCTCGTTGGTCTTCTCGATAACTCGTTGCCCATCATTACGAGTAGTAGACCTTTCTGCTGAATTTTCACGTGAGCGTGGTAGGTTGATGTGGGCGTACGGTGTGTGAAGTTCCACCTTGTTGTCTTTGTTTGACTCATCAGTAGTTTACAGGCGTTACTAAAGATAAAAATATGAAAAGTGAACAACTATTAGATTTTCTGGAAACGAAACTAATTTATTTAACCAAAAAATAGTTTTTATTGTCAAAGTAAATATCAAAGAAAATCATATTTCTAATAACCAAGTTTATTTCACTTATCCAAAAATAAGAGATAAAAAATAATTAGAATTCAGTATTAAATTAACGAGGGAAAGAAATTTTTTGACGGATGCTATTTTCTCCCAAGAATTGTGGACAAACTTCTTCAATCAAAATAAAGATATAAAGTAAAATATTAATTACATATATTCATGAATATTTTGATGATCGTACACAATAAGATAAGAACTTTTATATAAAAATATATGTTTCTAAAATAAAATGCTCTGTTTCCTTTGTACGATAGAAAATGTAGAAACTAATTAAGAATATAGAAAATTTCCCCTACTTACCCACTTATTCTCTTCATGAAAAAAATAAAAATAAAAAATAAAAAAGGCCCAAATGAAGAAATTTAGTTCGTGGAATAAAACTTTGTTTCCTAGGGGCTTACGGTAATTTCATTGGTTGTAACTTTCTTCAAATTCTCGTTTGCAAAGAAGTTACAAAAATTCCCATTTTATTTTTGTGTCCATGCTTGGAGTTATGTTTTTTTTTCCAACATCATCTATAGCCACTTTGTTTCTCTCGACATTATTAATTTAATATTAAATGCGTTGATAAATATCACAAATAATTAATCAATAACTTATAATTAGGGGTGTTCAAATAGAAACGAAAAATTATACCAAACCGAAAAATTAAACCAAATCGATTAAAAAATCCGACTAAGTTTGGTTTGACTTGGTTTAAAAAAGTCTGAACCAAACTGACATATAAATATATAAATTTTATTTATATTTTAAAGAGTTTACAGTGATTTTTCTTTAGAAAATATATAAATATTTGAGATCCTCTTATGTATTAACCCTGAAAGCATAAATTAATGAAAAATATTGTTAGACGACTAAAAAAATAACTATCATGCGTTACTAAAAAAAATATTCTTCCATTAGAATATTTTAATAGATCATATGTTTGTCAATATTTTTTTATATTTACTAAATATATATTCACTTATTAAAGCTTTATCTATAATTTTAACAAAGTATGATTGAAATAATATTCATATAATAAAAAAATCCGACAAAACCAAACCAATCCAAACCGATATATTTAGTTTGGTTTAATTTTGGTAAAAACCGAATCAATCCGGTCCATGTACACCCCTACTTGTAACAAAATCGAATCTAGATTTTGAAATTGATCGACCTCTAAGATTTTTAATACTTATAAACATTATATAACTCAAATTCTTAAAACTAGTCGTGATCTTCATTTTATTACTCCATTGAGGTGTAATGATTTCAAGGAAATATCGCTGAGTTTAATGATGTGTGGCAGTATCACCCGCCGAGTCCGAAATTTAAATTGTGTCTTCTTGGGCTCAAAATAATTTTCTATTATTAAAAAAAAAGTTACATAAAATATAATATAATACTCAAATCACTTGAATGAAAAGTTAGCCGTTAAGATGAATCATAGAATTATAGTGTAAATTATTAAAAACTAATTTTTTGGGAAACTTAGTATAATATTGCGATAAATTAATTTGTAGTATTATACTGTATTTCCCTATAATAAAATATAATCTCTTCTTTTCCCCAAGATAGCGACAGTCCTCCATTTTTAAAAACTCCACTCACTGTTTGTTTCCTCCCCCGAATAATTAAAAAAAAAAATTGGGCCTCACTCGTCACCCAAAAAGTGAAGAGTGCAGGTCCCGCACACAATACAAGCCTTGGATTCCTTTTTTCGGGTTCAAAAAATCGATTTGGATCTTTTTAAAAAAACTTAAATCGAGGTATTTCGATTTTAGTTTATGTTGAAACTCGTCGAGTATATGCATATTTGTTTTGTTAAATGTGTTTTCATGTTAATTTGTGTTATATTTGTGTTTAAATTTGTATACCTGAATTGATTTATTAGCTTTGAGACAAAAAATAGTTAAAAATTGATAAATAAGTTTTATTATTAATATTATATTTTTATTTGCTTAAAAAATAAATAAATATTATTTATTTAGTTTGTTGTTCATATCTATGTTATGTTTGTTATTTTTATATGTAATAGTGGCATTTTAGCGTAGTAAAATATAAAGTCTTTTAGCGCATTAAAATATAGAGCATTTTAGCGTAGTAAACTATTGAACCTTTTAGCGTAGTAAAATATAGAGACTTATGACGTAATAAAGTGTAGAGTCTTTTAGCATAGTAAAATATAGAGCCTTTTAGTGTAGTATAATATAGAGTCTTTTAGCGTATAATCTCTGTAGTTTAAGTATGTACTAACTACAAACTCTATCCAATTACACTATATACAATTAATTATTTAATTTATAAAAATAAACTTACAAAACTAACAAATTAATATATATTGTCAAATTAACTCAAATATCGAGCTTGGAACCCATAGATAATTACTCAATTCAATTTTAGAAACAATTATTTAATTTATTAAACTAACAAAATTCTAAAAATATAGAAATTGACACACATAATAATTACGGATAACTTTGTGCTACCTGGCCTCAAAAATCAAGCCTTGAACCCATATATAATTACTCAATTCAATTATAAAAATAATTATTCAATTCATTAAACTAACAAAATTCTAAAAATATTGAAATTGACACACATAATAATTAAGGATAACTTGGTGCTACTAGGATCAAATTATAAATATCGAGACTGGAACCCATAGATAATTATTCGGTTCAATTATAAAATAATTATTAATTCATTATAAACTAACAAAATTCTAAAAATATTGAAATTGACACAAATAATAATTAAGGATAACTTTTTGCTACCGGGCCTCAAATATCGAGCTTGGAACCCATAGATAATTACTCAGTCCAGCTGGAAAATAATTATTTAATTTATTAGACAAACAAAATTCTAAAAATATTGAAATTGACATATAATAATTAAGGATAACTTGGTGCTTGCGGGTCTCAAATATCGAGCATGGAACCCATAAATAATTATCAGTCCAATTATAAAAATAATTATTTAATTCATTAAACTAACACACATAAATAATTTTGTATAAATTATAGTAGACCACATGGACTTGCCGCCTGCGCATCCTGAACCAGCTGAGGATCAACTATTAGTGTTGGAGGGCAACCATAGGTCCTCCTTTGTATGGGAGGGACATCTATTGAACCAGCCTCTCCGCTCCAGGAGATGTGACAATTTGTGGGAGTTCTTGAGGCAACACCTTCCATGCTCGCGTAGTCGCGCGCCTACGGGCTACGGGTTTCTTTACGATTTTGCAGATTAGGCGGATGCAGCTTGATTTGTCTCACATCACAGCCTTGGTAGAGCGGTGGCGATCGGAGACGCACAGTTTTCACTTGCCCACTAGAGAGGCCACTATCACGCTTGAGGATGTTCAGGTTTTGTACAAATTAATTAAAATATAAAATAAACAACGTTAAAGCATAGAAAATTGAAGTTCACTAGTCGTCTTGTGGATTATATAAAGTCGAAAAATTATTTTGTGGTTGCTCATTAGCTGGTGGTGACAAGTTTAAATCAAGGCAAACTTTTTCATCAGCAATCTGTCCGCAAAAACTGCCCCCATTACTGGGGGTTATCCATACTATGCACGCCCTCATTATTGGAAACGTCTTCAACCGTGACGTACATTTCCAATACTTTTATTACAATAAATTTCTCATATTCGTCCGGAATCCACAAAAAAACTCTAAGAGTCTCATCATCTTCGATGTTAAACTCAGAATAATAATTAAACCCTTACAGAGTCACTGAATACGAAAATCTACCGATTACTTTAAGGTTCACCGAACGTTTCCTAACACTCATTTTTTTTACGTAACAACAATATCAATTTATCGTATTCCACTGTAAGCGGTAATTTAACATGCCACAGTGGAGATGAGCTATACCTCATAGAGTTATTCTCTAGCACAACTTCACCCCCTCACCCCCCTCACCCCAATATAATGAAACCCTTATTTTTGGTTCTTCAGACATTATAAAAATATGATTGATAAGAAGAATAGAGAAGTATGAACGGAAATTTAAAGGAAAGTTTTGAATGAATTTTCATAAAATTCAAACGCCTTTAAATAAGGCAAGTTCGAGCTTGGAGTGCGAAATTTTTATATATAAAATGCGTACAATATCATATTTTATCTATTTGAATTATTGTTATGTTATTTATCTGCAGAGCATTTATTGGTGGGCCAAAAAATTGGTGTGAAACATTGTACTTCATTATGGTGGGTCAAATTTAAAAGCGAAACACAGTATAATACTGCGCGAATTGATTAATCTCTATATTGTACTAAATTTTCCTATAAAATTATTTTTAATTATTTGCAATATAGTATTGTAAATTACTTTAACAACTACCGTTAAAGTGGTTCACAATATTATACTGCATTTTATATACTTATATAAGTCTTTTTAATAATAAAAAGATATATGAATGCGTGGGAAATTGTTTGCTTTTAGCTTTTCGAGTCCAGCCACGTGGGTGTTACGTGATAGTCAGAAAACGCTGACTCCGAAATCCATTCAGAAATTAAATAGTAATCTGCGTTCAGCAATTGTTTGTTATTTTACTTGCAAACTGGCTTAAAAATATTAATATCTCATATTATCTCCCTCTCGGACCTCGGTATTCTACTTGCAAAATTGGGTTAAAAGTATTATCATGCGTTGCTTCTTATACCGTTATTATTAGTTGAAAATTTAAATAATATTACACAGAACAATTTGCTCAATGCTTTTTTTTTTTTTTGAGAATCATAAGCTGTACATTATAATACTTTGTATATTTAATTTCCACAGATAGAGTAATTGCAAACATGATTCATTTTTGGGCAGAAAGAGTGTCATTTTATAATGTTGATCTAACTTTAGCCTCTGCATTCAGTAATTTGAATATAATAATGAGAATTAAATAAAACCATATGCTGCTATGTTATCTCGTGATGTCTCTTCGCTCTACGCAACAGGCGAACTACAATATTTCAAAAAAGAAAACGACATCAGTCATCATTAAAGTAATTTTGTTCAATAAATAAACCGAAGTTGGAGGCAAATGCCTAAAACAAGTTCTACTTGCAAATGTGATAACTTCATTGCATTGTCCTATTTTCTTTGTAGTTTTTTCACTTTCCTATGAGTAATTTTCTTAAATAGAGTTACAGAATGAGGAGACTATGTTTGACTCAAACAAAATATCAGCTTTGGTGTTACACTAGAATATCTTTCAGAAACTAGAGGTAACTATACCAAAGGATGAGACTGCTGCATCCGTTAACCAGAGATCTCGAGTTCGAGCCATGAGTATGGAAAAATTCTTGACAGGGAGCGCTTCCCCCTGAAAGGGGCCCTATGCAGCGCGAATCCGGATTTAATCGGGCTCCAATATGGGTACCGGATACCGGGTGGGAAAAAAAAAACTATAAATTAACGTTTATCTAAGCATTAAACAAATTTTTCTTTATCAAAACAATTTTTAGAATACGGAAACTATTCAAAATAGAGCAATTTGCCATCAGTTTAATTTTGGTATCAAAATACCTTCAACCGTTGCTGAAATAGCTTAATTATACCCGTACCCACTAATAATCTCCAACAAAGATATAAACTCACAAAAAAAATACTATTAATATTGACCTAGTTGGAGTTCCATCTTGGAAAAAGCACTACTTGAGATAATTACGACAGAAGAGTACCCGACCGAAAGTATTTGGGCCAAAATTGTGTTTACGTAAAATGGAAAAGTTAAATTCGTAGCGTGATTTGTAGATAAGTAAATTAATTTGATCCAAAAATACAAAATAAATAAGGTTAGAAATGAGATTATAAAATAAAATTAAAGGAAAGACAAGTTTAGCTAAGTGTTTAACTTCTTTGATAGTAGTGGCAAGAAAAAAATTAAGAATAAAATAAAGAAAGCAGTTCTATAGAATATGAGCAAATTATAGCTTTTCATATAGAATGTTTTTGGTCTGGATGCTAATTCTCCTATTTAGGAAGACAGATCCCAAATCAAGCTTAATGATGGCTGCATAACTGCTGGTTATAAATACAAATATTTTTTGTAATGGCTACTTACTGATTTTTAACTAGATATCAATACATTGAATTTTTGTCATCAGCTACTCTATCTTCGGGATACATCCACTATTTGTCACATGCTTGAAACAGGTATCGACTATTTATTGACTCACATCCTACATGTCTTCAGATCCACATGTCATCTCTTTATTCGTCCAACTGTCACTAGAAAATTTTATAGCATATAGATAGTCCCCATACTTTTCGGTGACCATACTTCAGTGTCACCGGAAAGTAGAGAAAACACACTGTTATATTCGGCTTAATTATCTGATTTTAAACAATTATGAACCTATGTGCAAATTTTAACTCCTTTAACCGCTTTTATATAATTTTAAAGAGGAATTACAATGTTATTAAAACACGTCTCAAACCACGTCACATAAATGCACCCATAGTTTTTGACACATTCTAACACCATTAAGATTTGGATTTGGGTCACATAAATGTGCATCCAAGTTTAAGAAAGTAATACTATTGAATGACGAGCCTAAAGCGACTAGCGTGTTGCTAACTTTTGCGGGAGGCCATGGAAATTTGCTAAATGGCATGTCCCGAGTTCTAAGTATTTTAAAGAAGTAATTAAAGAGGGCCATATAATTTGTGATTTTATTTGGCGTGGCTCACCTCAAATTATTTAAGGAATATCCTAATATCAATTATTATTTTCTATTAATGATTGTCTCTAATAAAAACTTAATTAATCAGCACTACAAATTAACTATTATTGAAGGCATTCAAAGGTTCATGCCTCAAGATCAGGTCCAAATTTAAATAAGGGGACCTCCATCACAAACAATTCTCTTAGTTCAAGTTTGCTACTTGACTTGAAAGGCCCAATGCCTAAACCTTATTATTTTTAACACTTGCCCAATCCGAAAATAAACGAAGGCAGCTCGGTCCACAAACGAGTGAGAACCTGGTCCAGGAGCTGAATCTCGGGCCTAATTTTGAGGGCCTTAGCTAATTAGACAGTCTAATAATTTTGGGGCATGAAGCCATGCCTATTGAACCACACTCAGATTAACAAATACATAGGGCCAATTTGGGATTGGATTTTAAAGAACTGAAGCGATTGAGAAGAATTACAAATAACATCACTTAACAGAAGTAAAATTATTCAATATCTGCATTTAAATTCACCTAAACCATTTGAAAACGGCTAAAACATTAATGAAACAACTGGAACTACCCATAATCCCATTTTAGAACAACTGAAACATTTTCATAAAAACATAAGGTGATTTCAGAGCATATTATCAAATTGGCTTCACATAGGGATTAGATACTATTTCTACCAACTATACGTTTAGGTCCAGGCTACATACAAACAAGCTTATAATCATTTTTGTTTTTTCAAACAACATCTGAATTATGAATTCCAACTAGAGTTTGGGACAGGATTACGGGTCCTGAACGTACTTAACCAAAATAAGTACGCTTATCAATCAATTATTGAGGGTTTACTTGATTCATGACCAAAGATAGCTTAATCACTATAGCCTAAATGAGTTGCCATACAATTATCAAATTTTAACACTAAGTTAAATAGTCAACATGATCCAAATGTATCAAAGTCCACAGTCCATGTTTAGTTACAGTGTGAGAAATTAACTACTCAAATGGAATTTAATTATACTAGACTATGAATAAACACAAATAAAATAGGAGCAGCGGGCAAGGAACAAAACTGAATGCGAAATAATGCCTCCATTTCACTCTTAAATCATGCGCTACATCACCAAAGGTTCAGGAGTGTACCTAGAAATTGAAGCAAAATACAATGAAATAGGGATCAGCTAAGCAACAACAAGTAGCAGCAATAAGACCGGTTTTAAGCCAAAAAATGATATCAAGCAACCCAAGAATCAAGCAACCCAAGAATTGACTTCAGATGAGCAGCATCAGTAAACACCCAAAACTAAGCTTAAGTGACCCAAAATAACCTTGAAATAGACCTCAGAAACCTCTGAATCTCAGCTACTGAATTATCAACGTCCTCCCTATCTCTCACTTAACTTCAATATTTGATTTCTTTATATCTCAATTTTCAGACTGTGTCCTATTGATTTCAAAATACACTCTGTCTCTATTCAATGTTTCTATCACTTAAACTCTTAGACCTTTTGATTTTTATCCTTCTCTGTATTTTCATGTGTTCAAAATGTATATCTCTTCTCTCTTTTAGCTTAAAAAACTGATCATTTTTATGCTCCGAATCTCTTTTTTTCTTTAGGGTCTATTTTTCTCATGCTTTTCAATCTGATTTCCAGCCCTTAAAATGGGCATTCAATTAGTGCACAATCTACTAGAAACTTATCTTTCCAATTTTTAATTCATCCACTTACTTAGTGCCTTTTAATTAATTCAATTAGTGCACAATCTACCATTTGTTTGCATCTCCTATATTCAATTACTGATATGCTTAGGCTAGATTACCTAGATTAACCCCTAGATGATTCTTAATATATCCCTTAAAACGCCGTGTTAATTACTCTTCAAAATCAGAATGGGTCAAAGGACCCAATGGCCTAAGAACCAAATTGAACAGGGCTGTCTTCTTTTGAAATAGGTCAATAAAGACCTAAAACGCAAGCAATGAACTACCCAACTAAACTCTATAAGCATCAGGAAGAACTGGAAAACACAAATAATGAAACGATTTTCACACTCAAAATCTAAACTAAGTTACCGACTAATTAACAGAAATATGTAGAGAACTAACCAAGTTATTAAATCAAAATGGCCTAATTAAATCGCACTAATTGACCAAACAAAGGATGTCATAAAAAATTCTAATCAATCTCATTGCCTAAACTTAACGGGCCAAAAACAAATAAGAGAAAAAAGAAAGAGAGATGAGGAGGAATGAAAGTTGAACTAATACTCAGCATGAACCAAGAAATAAAGAAGAACTTACCGATTCGTCTTGACCTTGTGACTGACATATTCGATTTAAATCACCAAATAAGGTGGATCACTTGTTCTTTGTCAAGCACAAGTAAAAGCCCTTATTTTGGTGATAAAATTGGTCTCGACCCTCACGAGGAACTGGAACCGTAAATTTCGGATTTTGGCTTTTAAGACTCGATCCCTTTAACTTGAGATTCGAGCAGACTGGGCCATATTCGAAGGATAAAAGTTAGGGCTTAGGGTAGAAGTGAGGGGATCATGGGGTATTGATTTGGGATGGTTTGGGGGCAGCGCCGCCACCGGGGAATCTTGTGGCAGCACTAGGATTCATGGTTTTAAATAGATATTCGACGAGTTCTGGGGTGATTCGAGGGAAGGTGTCCGGGAATTGGGCAAGACGAAGTTGAGGGGAGTATTTGGTATTAAGGCGGAGGTGAATGGAGACTTGCCCCCGGACACGGTGGAGGGACTTCTTGGTTTTTTGAAGATTCAAAAGGCAAGGCTGGGATTTGAGGAAAACTGATGGTGGATCAAAGATGGGGAGGTCAAGGTGAATCAATGGTGAAAATTTGGAGTTGATTTGATGTCGTCCATCGGCGGAGGCGATTTTTGGCAGGCGTTTTACGGTGGAGGACGATGGCATTACCTACGGTCTCTAAAAAATGGGAGAGACGGTAGGGGGAGGGGGGTTCTAAGGGGGACTGGGTTAGTTTGGACCATTGTATACTGGAGTGGGGGTTGAATCCAGGCCGTTCGATCAAATGAGATCAACAACTTGGATCAATCCACTTAATAAAACGGTGTCATTTAGACACTCTTGAGATCGAATCGGTCTCTGATGGAATGGGTTGGGGCTGAATACGGGTAAGGGTGAAGTTTTGGGACCGTTGGATCAGGTTTTTAATGGCTCTGATTAATTGCACCCAAACGACATTGTTTTGGTGGTTTAGGGGTTGGACCGGTGACTGGGGTGGGTTTGGGCTAACTTTTTGGGCAAATTTGGTATGGGCTTGGGTGGATTGTTTTGGGCTGAACCAAATTGACCCAACTCTAATTATTTTCCTCTTCATTTTATTTTCTAGACTTCTAATTAAAATAAAATACAAACCTAAATAAATCTTTGACCAAATTATCCTAAAATACTAATTAACTCTAAATGGTAATTATCACAAAATAACTAAGTGTCCAATTAAAGAAAATCACACAATTTTGATATTAACACAACAAATACATGCTATGTTATTTTTTTGTTTTTTAAAACAATAACTTACTTCAAATAAGATCCTAAATTTAAATGCTAGTATATTTTTTTGTATTTTTCCATTAATTTACACAAATAAGCATGCACACAAAAATGCGAATAATAGCTGAAAATATCATGAAAATTAACAGAATTGCACACAAGGCAAAATTATTTTATTTTAAATGTTTTCTCTTGATCATTATCGTCTTCCTCTATTCTTCAGGCGGGCTCCTGACGACCTAATCTTGAATGTATTCCTCTGTTCTTCAGGCGGGCTCCTGACTACCTAATCTTGAAAGTATTACCATGTTCTTCAGTGGGTTCCTAACTTTCCACACTCCAATTGTATCCCCTGCTCTCTAGACGGGCTCCTAACTTCTTGACTTGAATTGTATTCCCTTGTTCTCCAGGCGGACTCCTGACTTCTTGACTTGAATTGTATTTCCTTGTTCTCCAGGCGGGCTTCTGACTTCAAAACAAAGAAAATGTTCTGCCGCGGTTTGGTAGCTTGTGCATATCATATTACCAAATATCAGTAAAACTTGAAAACTGAAATTCGAATTATAGTCCCTTGTTCTCCAGGTGAGCTCCCGACTTCTTGAATCTTCCGCTGCTTTTCCTTATTCTCCAGGTGGACGCCTAACTTTCATACTTTAAACTATTTTTCCTTTTTTTCCAGGTGGACGCCTCAGTTTTGATACTTCAATTGCTTTCCTAAAACCCGTGTTGTTTTCCCTGTTCTTCAGATGGGCACCTGACTTCAACAAAATAGACAAAATAAAAGAAACTTTCTGCCCCAGTTAGATAACTGAGCAGATGAGTGTTTATTGAATCATGTGTACAATGATCTTTTAACAATTTAGCAGTTATGTCCCACTATCTAGGTGGGTCCTAAAAACTTCTGGTAAATTACATGTTTTAAAACTTCATTATATTTTCTTACTACTGAACATCTTGTTTTTCATTTCTCTTTTTTCAATACAATCCTAATGCTATATCCCATTATCCATGAAGGTCCTGAAATTTTCTTACCTTACGAGTGACAACTTTTATGTTTGAATTAAACTTTCTTACATCATTCCTTGTCCTAATTTCTGTTACTACTGAAAATCTTAAAGCTTGGTCTCATTATCCAGGAGGGTCCTTAATGCTTCCTAATTCAAATTGGGGTAAAAAGATGGAAAAAGGATGGTGTTTCTTTGAGTGATTTTGTGTAAAATTCTAAATTTTGTGCTTATTTTAAACATGTCCCATTTTTCAGGAGGGTCCTGAGGGTTTAGTTAATCAAAGAAAATTTTGTCGGTTTAAAATGTGTTGATTGGTTGTGATACTCTTGTGGGGGATCATTTTTCCCTTTTCTCCTTTCCATACTCTATTTTGTTTGACTGCTTTGAAACCTGGTCAAGAACTTCCGACCTTCCGCCTACTTCCTTATCCACAAACTTTCCAACTGTTGTTTCCCACTTCTAGATTTCTTATCTGAAACTTTTCAACTATTGCCTTCCGCTTTTTGGACTTCTTATCCGATCCCATACTTTCACAGAATCTTCATCACTTAATTATTTGGTTTATCAATGATGTCTCTTACGTCCTATCACCCTATCTTCGGCATATCCTAGCCCCACTTTGCTCTGCACAATATTGGAATCTGGCAGTAAACTCTGAAAATCCTTCTTATTTGTTGAAAACAAACTATTATTGAAAAATTCTTAGCCAAAAGAAATGAAATACGATGATTTCAAAATATGAAAAATAAAGAAGAAAATCTTCCTTTGGAAGATTGTTTGAGAAAAGAAAAATGACTTATCTGAAAGGGATAACCGATTTCAATGATCATGTTGTGCATTTTGGATTAATCAACCCATCCTATTCAATCAATCAATTTCCCAATTCTTGCTTTATGTCTCAAAGTTTTACCACAAACCAACTCTTTTTTGCCGAATCACCATCCTTGTTTAACTTGATGCCTTGACGGCTCTTTTTACCGTCAACCTCATCTCATTTGTCCCTGTATCAATTCCTTGTCTCCCTATGGTGCATGTGAAGATTTTTACCAATAAGACTCTCATTTTTGGACTTCTCTCAATTTTCATCGCCTTATAGTGCACGTGCGGGTTTTCACTAATAAGACTCTCATTTTTTTATTTTTCCCGCTTAAAACCGGAGTGTTGCCCCTGGTATGAATCATCTTTACTTGCTTGACTTGGCACCTCTCGAAGACTGATTGGGAGATCTTTCTTTGGACAGTAATATGGGTTCTTGGATAGGGTTGGAAAGAAAAGGGTATCAAAAGGCTCAAAACGAATTTAATGGGTTAAAATTACAAATTTTGGAATCACACTTCTTATTTCAAACACAACTTTTGAGGACCTTTTGATTTTTGTTTTACTATGACCAAGCCGTGAGGCTCCCTACCTATCCTTAGAGGAATCAGGTCAAACGCAGTTCACACCTTCTTCCTTGTTGTTACAGTTTTTCTTTTCATTTATTATTATTATTTTTCCTTTTCTATTTTTCTTTTATTTCTTCTCTTTTTCTTTCTTTTTGGTGATTGATTCCAAAAGAGGGGTACGAAATAAACAACAGGTAAAATGTTTAGATAGCAGAACAAATTGTCTTCTTCATTTCAACATTCGAGATAATGCCAAGTACGAACAATCAATTATTATCAAAGAATTCATACATAATATCTCTTAATTGCATCGACATTGATGGCCATATCTATGCATTTTCCTTCGATATATGTTAAACATAAAGATCCATTGGATAATACTGTGGTCACATTGAACGGTCCCTGCCAATTCGGGGCGAACTTGCCCTTCGATTCAGCCTGATGTGGAAGGATCCGTTTGAACACTTGTTGCCCTACTTCAAACTTCCTGGGACACACCTTCTTGTTGTATGCTCTTGCCATCCTCTTTTGATAAAATTGTCCATGACATACTGCTGCCAATCGTTTTTCATCGATTAAACTCAATTGCTCCAAACGGGTTTTGGCCCACTCATCATCATCAATCTCAACCTCAGCGACAATCCAAAGAGATGTGATTTCAACTTCTGTAGGTATTACTGCTTCAGTGCCATATATCAACAAATAATGAGTTACACCTACTGAAGTACGAACATTAGTGTGATAACCCAACAACGTAAATGGTAGCCTTTCATGTCATTTCCTGGAACCTTCTACCATTTTCCTTAATATCTTGTTAATATTTGTTAGCAGCCTCAACTGCTCCATTCGGCTTGGGGCGATATTGGGATGGAATTGCGATTTATAATCTTAAACTGCTGACATACTTCTTTCATCAAATTGCTATTAAGATTAGCACCATTATCTGTGATGATCACTTTTGGTATCCCAAATCGACAGATGATATTTGAATGAACAAAATCGACCAATGCCTTCTTGGTTACAGACTTGAAAGTTTTAGCCTCAACCCATTTGGTAAAATAATCAATGGGCACCAAAATGAACTAGTGTCCATTGAATGTTGCTGGATCAATGGGTCCAATGACATCCCTGCCCCAAGCAACAAAGGGCCACGGTGCCGACATTGTGTGCAATTCCGATGGTGGAGAATGAATCAAAGCACCATGTCTCTGGCATTGATGGCATTTACACACAAAGCTGATATAGTCTCGTTCTATGGTAAGCCAATAATACCCTGCTCGAAGGATCTTCTTCGCCAATACATATCCGCTCATATGTGGTCCACAAACTCCCGAATGTACCTCTGCCATGAATATGGTGGCTTGTCTAGCATCTATGCATCTTAGCAATCCGAGGTCCAATGTTTTTTATATAAAGCTCCTCCACTAAGGAAAAATCCACTCGCCAACCATTAAATTGTTCTCTTTTGATCTCATGTGGCTTGTACAGGGTATATCCCCATTCTTAGGTACTCCTTAACATCATGGAACCATGGTTCGCCATCCAATTCTTCTTCTACAATGTTACAGTAAGCATGCTGATTGTGGACTTGAATATGCAAAGGATCAACATAAGCTTCGTTTGGATGATGCAACATTGCTGCCAAGATAGCCAAAGCATTAGAAACCTCATTGTGGACTCTTGGAATATGTTTGAACTCTACTGACCGAAATCATTGACAAAGATTATGAAAACATTGTCGGTACAGTATGAGCTTTAAATCATGTGTCTCCTATTCTCCTTGAATTTGATGCAATAGAAGGTCCGAGTCCCCCAAGACCAAGATTTCCTGAACATTCATGTCTGCAGCTAACCTTAAACCCAAAATGCATGCGTCGTACTTAGCCATGTTATTGATATAATAAAACTGAAGCCGAGCTGTAACAGGATAGTGATGTCATGTCTCCCGAATGAGCACAACTCCTATTCCAAATCTTTTCATATTTACAACCCCATCAAAGAAAAATTTCCATCCTGGTTCTTCGGTCAGTTCCAGCTTATCAATATGCATCACTTTTTTATCAGGAAAATTCGTCCTCAATGGCTCGTATTTTTCATCGACCGGATTCTCGGCCAAGTGATAGCCAATGCTTGGGCTTTCATTGTAGTCCTTATCACATAGTCGATGTCAATCTCTGTGAGTAATACTTGCCATTTTGTAAGTCTCCTCGTAGGTATAGGCTTTTGAAAGATATACTTCAAGGGATCCAAACATGGAATGAGGTAAGTACTGTATGACGACAAATAATGTTTCAATTTCTATTCTACCCAAGTTAGAGCACAACATGTCCTCTCAAGGTGAGTGTACTTAACCTTATAAGCCGTGAACTTCTTGCTGAGATAGTAGATGGCCTGTTCCTTTATGCTGATGATGTCATGCTACCCTAGTACACATTCCATGACTGTTAAATAAAGAATCAAAGGTCTTCCTAGTTTGGGTAGAACCGACACAAGTCGACTTGATAAATACCCCTTTATCTTATCGAACACCTCTTGACATTCTTCAGTCCATTCGACTACAGCGTCCTTCTTCAACAATCTAAAAATAGGCTCACAAGTTCTTGTGAGCTGAGCAATAAACCTCCTGATGTAGTTCAACCTCCCTAATAGACTCATCACTTCAGTCTTGTACTTCGGGGGTAGCAATTCTCTTATGGCTTTGATATTTGATGCGTCCAACTCAATGCCTCGCCGACTAACTCTGAATCCCAACAACTATCTAAACGGAACACTAAATGTGCACTTGGTAGGATTAAGCTTGAGGTTGTACTTTCGAAGCCTGTGGAAAAACTTCCTTAAGTCTCTGACATGGTCGGCATGTTGCTTTGATTTTATAATCACATCGCCCACGTACACCTCAATTTCCATGTGTATCATTTCATAAAACACAGTAGTCATTTCTCTCATGTAGGTTTCCCCAACGTTCTTTAGACCAAATGACATTACCTGATAGCAATAAGTTCTCTACGGCGTGGCGAATGCCGTCTTCTCTGCATCTTCTTTATCTAGCAGAATCTGATGATACCAGGCATAGCAATCCACAAAATATCCAATATCACGCTTTTCATAATTGTCAATCAAGATATGGATATTGGGTAGTGGAAAATTATCTTTTAGGCTTTCTTTGTTGAGATTGCGATAGTCAACGCATACTCTGATCTTCCCGTCCTTCTTCGGCACCGGCACAACATTATCCAACCAATTAGGATATCAAGTGACTTGAATAACATTTGCGTCTAGCTGTTTGGTTATCTCTTCCTTAATTTTCACATTCATATCAGTTTTGATTTTCCTCAATTTTTGCTTGACAGGAGGGAACGTCGGGTTAGTGGGCAATTTATGGACCACTAAATCAGTGCTTAAACCCGCCGTCATAAAAATATCTTTGAACTCAACGAGTATTTTGATTAAATCCTCCCTTATATTCGGTTGAAGGTGGACGCTTATTTTGGTTTCCCTGATGTTATCTGCATCCCCTAGATTGATGGCTTTGGTATCATTTAGATCGGGTCTAGGTTTTTCTTCGAAGTGACTTAGCTCCCTACTAATCTCTTCGAAGGCTTTATCCTCATTCAGACTCATCATCACAATCTACCTCTTGCACTACTAGTTCGGAGTCAGATTGATTTTTTAGACTGGGTTGGGGATCCATCATGCATGACATGTCATTAAGACCAGTATAAAGAGAGTTATACAAAAAAAATTAAAATAAGGAATAAAGAAGAAAATTTTCATTTTATTAAAATACAAGATAATAAGGTTTTTCACACTTTGACATACTGAAAAACAAAATCTCGATTACAACCCTGGAATAATCCAGACAAATATGTAGGAAAATCAAAGCGAACTACCAAGACTCCTTTCGAGTAGGGAGAGGAGCGGCCCTCCAATTATTGAGATTGGTATTGGGTCCCACGAATTGCACTTCTGTGTTACTAGGACCGTCTCCAGTTTCTATCATGTTCACATTACTGAATAACTTCTCGAACGTCTCTATAAACTCTTTATCAGGGTCGACCATAGGACCAGGAACCATCGGTGTTGGGCGTCTTCTAGTACCAGACTTGACAAAAGATCTGGAGAGGCACGAGATTGGCTTTGGAAGGACCCATGCCTTCTGCTTCATCTTCTTGTCTCTTCGGATGTCTGCAACTGTAGGCTTAAACCTTAAACCGAAGGTTCCCACATTTTTTGGTAGGGATACTGGCTTTATAATGCCTTGAAGAACGAACCCAAACTTTTCCCAGGCACAAAGCCATTTCCCAACATTTCATAGGCTACCATGATAGATACAGAGTTTCTTTTTGTATTTGGAATGTACTTCCCCTCCGGAATTTTCTCGACTAGTACTGTGTCACAAATTTGGTATACCCATGGCCTGGTGCCTTCCCCTACTTCAATAAATGGAATAATGGTGTCTCTCTAGGAGCGCAGATTATCCTCACCATAAACCACAATCTCTTGTCAGTCCCATTCAAACTTAACCATTTGATGCATAGTAGATGGAACTACCTTGGCGGTATGAATCCATGGTCGCCCCAACAAAAGGTTGTAGGGGACTACCACATTCATCACTTGGAATTCCATGGTGAATTTCACAGGCCCAATCGTCAGTTCCAGTATTATATGACCGACCGAATCTTTTCCCCACCGTCGAACCCCTGAACGCAATGTTCTTGCAGATTTTGGTGCTATCCACTTTCAGTTTGTTCAATGTAGAGAGAGGACAAATGTTCGCACAAGACCCATTGTCAATCAACGTTCGGGTAACAACAGATTTCTCACACTATACTGTAAGTAGAGGGACCTATTATGTTCGGTGCCTTCTTCTGGAAAATCATTATCAACAAAAGTGACCATGTTTACCTCAAATATCTTGTTTGCGATCCTTTCCAAGTGGTTGACTAAGATCTTGTCAGGCATAAGGGTGTGCATTCGATTTATCGATTCGATTTTGACCCTTATCAATAATTACTTATCGATTATCGATTTGTACATATGCTTATCGTTATCGTTTCAATAAGGTTTCAATTTTTTTCGATTTTGATTTATCAATTTTGGGGGCTTATCAATTCGGTTATCGATTACAACAATAATAAATTTGTGAGATTCCATGGAAAGTATATCGCTATAAACGCGCCTAACTAATATGGACAAAAAGAAGATAAAATAAGACGAACACCATTTATAACATAAAAATTATGTCAACAAGCACATGCAACAAAACTAAATTAAGGGATCAAATGTATACACAACCACTCCAACGGTATAAAAAAACAAAATATAATACATCATCACAACTAATTCTATTTTCCATTAATTTGAACTTTATCTTTCGATCTTTATATATGATCATTCCTTAAATGCGTGAGGAAGTAATAGTGTAAGGGACGTAGGGTAAAGGAAAAGGTATAGATTAGGGAAAATGATATTGTATAGCCATTTTCAAAATATTAACGGAATATATATACATTATGTATGTTATATTAATCTACACAAATAGGTAATTACTCATTTTACAAGTGTCTACGGTTTAGGTTTAGGGGTGTGCATTTGATTTATCGATTCTGTTTTGACCCTTATCGATTATCGATTTGTACATATGTTTATCGTTATCGTTCCAATAAGGTTTTGATTTTTTTGATTTCAATTTCGATAACAAATTATTCATTCTATTTATCGATAAACCAATTCGAATGCACACCCCTAGTCAGGCACATGGGCCTCATTGGAATGGATCAACAATTATAGTAATGAGATCTGAGCTGGCGTCTTTTTTAACTGCTCTATGATGGAATAATCCTACAACTTCATCTTTTTTAAGAGCTCCTCTACTTCCTCTTCAGTCACTTGTTTATTTAGTGATGCTGGATTGGCCTGTCTCAATTCCGTGAGAGCAAAATACCTTCCCGAGTGAGTTAGCCTTGGGCTTCGTAAAATTTTCTTATCTGACCTCCTTTCCTTTGTAGGTCACTGTTACTCGATAATAATTCCATGGAATGGCTTTACCTTCAACCACCGGTAGATGGACTACTGGCTTGATGATTAGAATGGGTCTGTTTGTTGCTCCTAGCACAACCACCTTCGCTTCTTCCTGTTTTACTACAACTTTGCTTGAAGACTCATTCTAAACCACCACCACTGGTTTACTATTCATTTCTTTCCCACTGGTCAACACCTTATCACTAATTGACTTCTTACCCGGCCTGCCTTCACTAGACCCGATCATCATCACAGTCTGCGAGGGTTTTTTAGGCTCTTCTTCTTTCTGCACCAGCTCAATCATATTGGTCTCGTGATGGGTAGGAAGTGGATTCTAGTTGATATTGGGCGTTTCCAGGCTTCAACCTCAATCCGATGGGTGTTGATGAGCTTTGAAGAGCTATTTTCAATTTCCAGCATTTCTCTGTGTCATGTCTCGGGGCCCCTAAACAATACTCACAACTCACTGAGTGGTCAAGATTTCTCGGCGGGGGGTTCGTTAGCTTAGCCTCAATCGGATTCAACATCCTCAGCTGCCTCAACCTGTGGAATAGACTAATATAGGATTCTCCCAGTGGAGTGAAAGTCTTTTGCTTCTGCACCCTCTCATTCCTGAAGCCTTGGTTTGGATGAAAACCTGTTCCAGAGGGGTTTCTGTAGGCTCTTAGGGGTGAATAGGTATTTTATGGATTTGGGTAGGTATTTTGTGGTGCTGGCGCACGCAATTGTACGTGGGCAGGAGGTTGAATATAGGTCTGAGCATGATGGACAGTGAAATGAGGATCTGGTTATAGGTAGTAGTGTTGCGGTGGGCTATATGGAGTGTGGGGGTAAGTTTGAAGATGGGGTTGTGGATTAGTACGGTGATGGGCGCCTGGGCCAAGTTCTCGTCTCAAGTGTTGCAACATCCTTCTTCTTCTTTCGTCCCAATACACCCAGTGCAGTTTTGGGTGACTTGGGTGGTTGCCTTGATTGCTGAATAACTCATGATTTTATTGGATTTAAGTCTTTCCTTCACCATGCCTCATGTTTTTACCACTTTGTTGAATGACTTCCCTACCGCCGACACCAAGTGGCCAAAATAAGTGGGCTCTAAGGCATGTAAGAAGTAATCAACCATCCCGCTCTCTTTCATTAGTGGATTAACCCTTGCTGCTTGCTCTGTCCAGAGGAAGCCATATTCTCAGAAACTTTCTCCCAACTTCTTCTCAATTTTTGTCAGTGACGGATAATCTGGAATGATTTCAATGTTATACTGAAAGTGGCAGGAAAATTCTTGGGTTAGATCATCCTAAGTGTACCACCGACCATGATCTTGTCGAGTGTACCACTCCGAAGCTGAGCCACTTAAACTCTGACTAAAGTATGCCATCAGTAATTCGTCTCTTCCGCCTTCTCCTCTCATCTTACTACAAAATCCCCTCTGGTGTGCCACTGGGTCCCCGTGTCCATTGTACAAGTCAAACTTAGGCATTTTGAATCTCACTGGAAATTGTATGTTTGGAAACAAACACAGGTCTTTGTAAGCTACACTCACCTGACCTCCTAGTCCCCTCATATCTCTAAAGGACTACTCCAAGCTCTTGAACTTCCTTGCCATCTCTACATGCTCAGAAATTTTGCCTGGTTTCTAGATCTAAGTGTGGAGTAAAAGAATAGGGTTCAAGAGCTTTGAAAGTGGGATCCGGAGGGTAATATTGGTTGTTAGGAGCAGGGAACACAGGCTCGCTAGAGGATGGTTGGAACGCGGCTGGTGGAGATGCCACGAAAACTGGTGTGATTGGTGGATACGGGTATGGAAGTGATTTTGGAGGTGGAGCTTATGGTGTATGGGAGGTGGTTCCTTGGTGATGTTTATAGAGGGGAAATTTGGGGATGAATCCGAAACAAGCTGTTCTGGAGATTGAGTCGGTGTCGGGAGGAAAGTAGGGTTATCCGGATAAGCTGGTGGTGGCTGACCCTTGGTCCATGCTTGGTACATCTCGGCCATTTGTTTCTTTAGCTTGTACTTACTTCTCTATCTGGACTAGACATAATTTCTGGTATTTCTCTCTTTAATCTAGTTTGGTAATGGTAATGTGCCAGTATGCTCTAGGTAACTAACTACTTGACTTCTCTGGAAGACAACAAACTTGTTAGTTTTTAGAGTTTAACAAATATGCAATCGCACATAGGGATGCCATGCACCTAGGCAGTTAACCATTTTCTATCATGCATTTGCTTCGGTTGCGTGCATCATTCTGGTGCCTCCTACTTTCACTCAAACTTTCCTTTATTTGATCCCCATTTATTTATTTATTTATTTTATTTATTCTTTTTCTTTTTTTTAGTGGTGGTCGATTCTTATGGAGATTGCCTACGTATCATGTCCCCACATGAATCAGACCGTGTGTAGTTCTGGCTGATGTAAAAATAAGTAGCAAAATATTTTTCATAAACATCTGCTTTGATTAACAACTTGACAGATGAAAAAATTTACAGACCTTGAAAAGATGACAAAGCAAAATTAAAAGGACCAACTTACAAACTTTAGCAAGAAAATACAGACTCAAACAAATACCAGGAATACATTAATGACCCAAAATTTCCTAGGGCCCAAGAGGTATCATTCGGCCTTGCAGCGGACCTTTGTGCAAGATCCCTTTGGAGCCTTTCCAAATCGTGCATGATTTGCCGGACAAACGTCATTATTGTCACGAAAAAGGTGGTACGGGTCATGTCCTTGCATGCTCGGGATTTTATAGTAATGTAATGTGCGATAGTTCTGGTCCCTTCTCTAATCCTGCCCTTTTTCCTGCAGCAACCGTCCTATCTGTTGATTCCGTGCTTTTTGCACTTGAGAGTTATGAAGGAGTCAATTTTGGAACTTTTGCATTTCCTCCTCCATCTGTGCCATCAGGTCATAACACTGATTCCTATCTACTTTGAAATCTCTAGCTAGTTTGACTACATCATCCTCTAGAGTGACTATTTTTCCTCTCAAGAGAGTGAAGGTCCCCTCATAGTCCCCCTTTTATCTTCTTCATACGCTATGACCGCTCTTCCATGCCCTTTCTCCATCTTGCCTGGATTCTTGCCAAGCTAGCTTCAAATTTTCCCAAGTCTTCTTGAAATTCACGAGCTTTCCTTTTCAGTTCGTTTATGAGTTTTTGGTCAGCCCGGCTTCCTTCTGGCTTTCTAGCAACTATTTTCATTTTTCGGATCTGAGCCTTAAGGGCCTCAATTTTTTGGGGCAGTTTATTCTTTTCTCCCTCGTTCGTAGTGGCATATAATCTTTCTCAAATTGCAAATCCTTGACTTGCTTCTCCAGTATGCCTATTATAGCCCTATACTCATGTTCTTTAGCCAACAAGTCCCACTGTTCCTATTACGCTTTGACGAACTCCTGGAGATGGGGCCTCTTGGCTGACCACTCGAACTTAATTTCTCTCTTATACCCAGCAAGGTATCCCAACAACACTTCATATTTAGGCCAATCCCGTTTGTCACACCTCCTTTTTCCGCACCCGCGAGAGCACGATGGAGTTTTTCCAATTAAAGGACAATCGAAACGGGATTTGTTTATTTAATTCAGAGTCGCCACTTAGGAGATTTATGGTGTCCCAAGTCACCGGTTTGAATCCCGAATCGAGGAAAAGATTGACTTTGTTAAACGGTCTGTGTACCAGAAGTCCAGATAAGGAATTCCGTTAACCCGGGAGAAGGTGTTAGGCACTCCCGGGTTCCGTGGTTTTAGCACGGTCGCTCAACTGCAATTTTTGCTTTCATCTGATTTCTCTATATATTTCCATTATGTGCTTTTAATGTTCCGTTTATCAATTTTAGAAGAATTGCGACGTCACGAAAATACATTTTTCGAGTCACACCGCAACCGGTACGCCTGTGACTTTAATGCGTTTCAGTTTCGCCGAGAGTAAGATTTGGGTCACATAAATGCGCACCCATAATTAGGCAAGTATTTTATTAAAATCTTGCCTAAAGAGTCTATCGTCTTGATTAAATTTGGGAAAAAACCGTGAAATTTACTAAACGGTCCTTCCGAGTCTAATTTTATATAACAATTAATCGAGGGCCCCACAATCGTGTATTTAGTGCGGCGAGGCTCGTCTCATTATTTTATTAAAGGTCAATCCTAAAGCAATCTATATTTTTTACTTTATTTGTCACTAGAAAAGAAAAGATCCTAATCATTTATTATGACTAATTATTGTATTATTGGCAAAATTATAACAATCTACATAACTACAACAATTATAAAGATGCAATTAAGACTATAACAATTTATAATAACGTTACAACAGCGTATGAAGCTCAATTCGACATCTCTGCATTATGATAGTGTTGGGCCTATTTATTACGTGTTGTAGTCCGTTTAAAGAATCAGCCCACATTTTTTTGTTTCCGAACAATTTGCTGGTATGCTTAATGTTTAACTAAAATTTTTTACTTAAGTCTATGATTTTGTCAATCCAAACATTTCACTTATATCATAAAATACAAAATTTGTTTTATAACTAATTTTTAAGTTTCAGATACAGACTTCATTCCAAAATAATTTACTAACATGAATACCCTTTGTTTTAGATGATAACTTAACTGCTAAACATTGAAATCTATTATACAGCATTACCAAATGTTTCAATGTGACAACTTAAATCTGGAACAGTCTACCATTTACGGTCCAGTTATGCTATTTCTCAAACAGTCCAATTATACTACTAACAGTCAAAGGAATAATAGTTTAATTATACATTCATCCAGAATTAATTCAAATCACTATGATAACTGTCAAGCACAACTTCATAACGGATTTCTTAAATTGATAAGAATTTGCCAACAAAATAAAAAGAAACAACAAAATTAAAAGAGGCTAATAGTAGAAAGGATCAACACTTCAATTTATTTCCAATAGCTTGAAGTTACAAATATGTACCTGGAAATTGACAAAGTAGAAGACTAGGTATCAGTCAAGGCAATGAAGCAACAGCAGCAGTGAACCAACAGCAACAACACACAACAACAAACAGCAAACCAGTAGTAACCAAACACTCAGCACCCAAAACAGCAAACCAGTAGTAACCAAACACTCAGTACCAAACAGCAATCAAAAGCAGACCATAGCAGTAACCAAGATACAGCACTAGCAGTGGCCAAACAACACTAACAGTGGCCAAACAACAGTCACTTAGCAGACCAAACACAATCACTCAGCAACCAGTGACAATCTCTCAGCAAACCAGTAACACCACCTAGACCAACAAAACAAACGACCCCAAAATCTATGCAAGGGATCTGTGTGAACTTCAAATAGGAATCCTATGAAACAATAGTTATTTTCAATCTCTCTATCACTGCCTCAGATTTCTATCTCCCAGCCCTATATCTCTGAATATCTAAGCCCTTATATGCTTTTCTATCACTGTTTTTCTCTCCAGGTATCTCTGTGGATATCAAAAACTGTCCCCTTTTACATGCTTTTCAATCCTATACTTATAGCTTTTGAAATCCCCCCTGAATGAATACCCCTTACTAAACTAATACCCCTGCCCATTCCTATCTCTGCCCAGACCCTATTGCTCCCTGAACTCCCACTATCCATTGTCCATGTATGGGCTTTATTAGTTAACTATAATCTCTGTCCAGACAAGGCTAAGTGCCCTGCTGTGACAGCAGGCTCCACTGTCCAGCTTCATGTGCAGGGCATTAGAAATGTTTTAAAATGCTAACACCTAATTCCCTAGTCAGCTAATTCCAATCTTAATTTCAGTTTCAAATCAATCAAACACCCCAATTCAATTCAAAAGTGCTAATCACTGTCCGGAATTTCAAACAAATCAAACTTATGCAATTAGACGACGACATTTAACAACCGACTCCATAGAGTAGCTAAACGCACATAGGCAGAACAACACATAATAATCGATTGACCAGTGACTTTCTAGACCAAACAAGGGATTTAGATTATTCGACGACGCTAATCGACGCGAACATGTATTCTATAGCATACTCAATCAAAATAACAAAACATAAGCAGAAATCAACCAGATAAAAGGTTTTCGTGAGAGAGGAGAAATGATAGAAACCAAAGCGATAATAAAAATGGCAACAACAAACAAAATTATACCGACCAAACAAATGAAAACCGAAAAGAGAAACAAAAGGAAGTACCTTAAACAGCAAACTCGGAAATCGGCCGACTTGGATTCGAAAGGAGTTGAAATTGCGTATTTGAAGTCAAACAGACTTTAATTGAAATGTTTTCAAACGAAAACATTCCAATTAAAGTTTATTAACTTCAATTTCTCTTAGTTCGAATGAAATCCCTAATTTCTTAATTCTAGGGTTCTTGAGGGCCCGATTTGGGGGTTAAGGGGTTAGGGCTTGATTCGAACCAGGCTAAGGCTGGTAGGGGTATGAGGGAGGTCATGGGAGTGTTCGAGGTGAGTTTGGAGCGGTTTGGCATGGTTTGAGTTCGACTCGAATCTTCAAATGAAGATTCGAGAATCTCCAGGTTGATTCGAAACAAACCATGCACATGGTTGAATAGGGGAGGGCGAGGCGAGTATATGGTGTAAAAATGGTGGTGATTGGCCTGTCGGAACCGCCGTGAGGCGATTTCCGGCAGGCGGAGGAAGGCGGAGGAGGGCGGCGTTACATTTGTCTGTGAGAGAGACGGGTGAAGGGCAATGACGGCTAGGAGGATTGGGTGTTTGGGTATACTAAAATGAACGAATCAATCGGAGCCGTTGGATCAGATGATCTGAACGGCTCAGATCGACCAGGGATGATAGAACGGGGTCGTTTCTTGGTGGAACGAGGCCGTTTGGTTTAGTGGGGGGGGGGGTGGACCGGTTCAGTGGTTTGGGTAATTACATTGGGCCTGGTCTTCAATTGGCCCAATCCGGATTTTTAACTCTTTGTTTGATTTTGTTTTCTTCATTTTTTTTTTCTAAATTAATAAAAATGTAAACTGAAATCTTAATGCAAAAAATTGTAAAAATAATCCTAATTAATTCACCAATAACAAATTGATGCTTAATAAAATTATCACACGTTATAAAAATAACAAATTAAAATAAAATTACACAATTGGACCTTAAATGGAAAAAAACATGCAAAAGGTATATATTTTTTGTCATTTTTCATTTTCATAAAACAAACTTAATTACTCTTAATTGCAAACTTGAATTTTATGTACAAATGCAGTATATTTTTGTATTTTTATTTATTTAAACACGGACACGCAAACGCAAGCAATAAGAGAAAATTAACATAAAATCCACAAAAAATTGCATACAATACAGAAGTATTTTATTTTGAATTTTTTAGGAGTAATTCGTGTGAGGCAAAAATCACATGCTCACACCGTTCACAAGTATTTGTTGTTAAGTATTGATATTCGTTCCAAATTTTGTGAACTGCTGCTTCATGAAATTGACCATTAGGAGTGATCTCGACTACATGGACAGTGAGATCTTCATCCTTCAGGACTATCTGGTATCTCCCCAACTGCCTTAAACCTTGATACGGGGTACAAGGTAAATACCTCTGAGTCCCATCAATAGGAAATGAGGTCTGGTGGCTAGCATATATATAATTTCATCTATAGATAACCATCCAAATGTCCACTCTATCTGGCGCATAGTAATGGAACGAAAGCGTGCTACCCACTCTGCGACCCTTTCTAGAAAGCTAATCCTATTATCCTTCATAGAACATTCCTTTATACATGTCTTCTTTGACGACCCGTAACTCATAAATTGAGGATGATGGCATAAGTGTTCGATCATCCACATTGGCAACAGCATATTACAACCCTTAAAAAGTCCCCCTCCGACTTTGCATATAGTAAGAGCACGAAAGATTTCAGCCACTATTATGGGTGCAAAGGTGTTGTTGGCCTGAGTAAGCAAAGTATTAAAAAACCCAGCTAAAGTATTAAAAAACCCAGCTACTCGTATGTCAATATTCCCATCTTTTCCAGGGAACACCAGAAGTCCCAGAAAGGCTACCATAAATGCAAAACACATATGTTTGTCCCACTTAAAGCGGTTTTCTTTGGTACAGATTTTGTTCTATGGTTTGTTGAACCTTCCTATATGACCATATCTGCTGTATATGAACGAAAAAGTACAAAACCCAGCTTCCAAGTCTGGGTTGTGTACAACCCTGCTTATTTTCAAGGAAACGGTCCTTGGAACAATCAGGTATTGGTGTCTTAGAGGAACCTTGGGTCCCCCGATGTATCCGGATATCTCTTCCAATGTTGGGGTAAGTTCAAAATGTGAGACGTGAAATACATTATGAGTCGGGTCCCAAAATGGGACCAATGCCTTTATGATATCCCCCCTCGGATTAATCTTCAACAACCTAGTGATGCCTCACAAGTACAAATTGACCGTGTCTTTCCTTGATCCGCCCAATTCATCCCACCACATGTGCAACTCCAAAGGGATCTTGTTCACAATTGGTATTGCTAAGTCCTGGCTTATGCTCATTCTGCACAATTATTAAGGTAATTAAGCAAAACAGTCATCATTTTATTCTATTTGACTCCAAAATCAAAATTGACCCCTTTTTCATATTTTAATTCTAAAACCAAAAGGCCAATTTTGTAAATACGACCTTTCAGCATTTTCGGAGGAAAATTTTAAGGTTGTGCCCATTAACTGGCCAAAAATTGGAAAAAGACCGCAGGTGGCTATTTATGCAAAATCACCTTCCGGCGTCACTTACGAGAATATTTGATTATTTTTGGAAAAAATGGCATCACCTTGCCTATTTACAATAAAACAAAACTTTGAAAATAAACATATTGTTTTCATATTTTAATTTTTTCATTTTCCCAAAAAAACTTCGGCAGAGTTTCGACACTTTTTGGACATTGGTTTTTTCAAAACAGGTAATTTCTTTTTCAAATATTCGAAAGCCGATCAGCATGCTAGTCCGAAGCAAATAAATAAACATGCAGTACATAAAATGCATCATGTTGGTCTATTTTTAATTTTGGTACACCTGTCCTAGACAGACCCAACCCCTTTGTTAAGCCTCCAAAGTTAAATTCACATGATGCAAACAGTTGTTCCTACTAGGGATCCGACATGAGGCTGAGTTATTCTAGGTTCAAAACATTGGTATTTATTGTAGACTCTGTACCCAAGCAGACAACTTGAGTTGAGGAGGGGGCTACGTATCGGGGACCCGAAAGATCATTCGGCTTAGTAACTTGTCCGAGCCTCTTTCTTATATTAAGCTACGACATTAACAGAATAAGGAGTATCGACCAGCGAGCACATCCCTGAAGATAAGAAGAGAAGGGTTTCATAACAGTTTATATGTGCAGTTAAAATATTATCGAAGCGGTAAAAGCATCATTTTTCACATTAAACCCAACATGTAAAAATATCAGATAATAAACAAAGCCAAATACAACAATTATTCTAAGCACAAATTCTTGAACCCTGAACCAGTGGTTCTGGGTTACATCCCCAGCAGAGTTACCAGAGCTGTCACACCTCCTTTTACTTACTACACCCCGTGAAGGGTATAATAAATGGAGTTATTTCCAACTTGAAGTGACAATCAAAACGGGATTATAATAAGAGATTCAGAGTTTTCACTTGGGAGATTTATGGTGTTCCAAGTCACCGGTTTAAAATCCTGAATCGAGGAAAAGAATGACTCTAAATAGTCCGCGAACTAGAAATTCGGGTAAGAAATTTTGTTAACCGGAGAGAAAGTGTTAAGCATTCCCTAATTCTGTGGTTCTAGCACGGTCGCTCAACTGTTATATTCGGCTTAATTATATGATTTTAAATAATTATGAACCTATGTGCAAATTTTAACTTCTTTAACCGTTTTATGTAATTTTAAAGAGGAATTGCAACGTTATTAAAACACGTCTCAAACCACGTCACATAAATGCCACTTGATTTTTGACACATTTTAACACCATTGAGATTTGGATTAGGGTCACATAAATGTACGCCCGAGTTTAGGAAAGTAATATTATTGAATGACGAGCCTAAAGCGACTAGCATATTGTTAACTTTGTGGGAGGTCATGAAAATTTGCTAAATGGCACATCCCGAGTTCCAAGTATTTTAAAGAAGTAATTAAAGAGGGCCACACAATTTGTAATTTTATTTGGTGCGGCACACCTCAAATTATTTAAGGAATGTCCTAAAATAAACTATTATTTTCTATTAATGATTGTCTCTAAAAAAACTTAATTATTCAACACTATTAACTATTATTGAAGGGATTCAAAGGTTCGGGTCTCAATATCAGGTCCAAATTTAAACAAGGGGACCTCCATCACTGAAAATCCCCTTAGTTCAAGTTTGCTACCTGACTTGAAAGGCCCAATGTCAGTCAGAAAATAAACGAAGGAAGCTCAGTCCACAAACGACTGAGAACTTGGCCCAAGAGCTGAATCTCGGGCTTAATTTTGAGGGCCTTAGCTGATTAGATAGTCTAATAATTTTGGGGCCTTAAGCGAGGCTTATTTAATCACTTAGATAGCTTATTCTAATTAACCAATACACAGAGACAATTTGGGTTTAGATTTGAAAGAACTGAAGCGATTGAGAACAATTACAAATAATATCACTTAACATAAGTAAAATTACTCATGATTTGCATTTAAAACCACCGAAACCATTTGAAAATGGCTAAAACATTAATGAAACAACTAGAACTGCCCATTTTCTCATTTTAGAACAACTGAAACATTTTTATAACAACACAAGGTAATTTTAGAGCATATTTTCAAATTGGCTTCTTTTAAAAGACATAAGGATCAGATACTGCTCCTACCAACTATACGTTTAGGTCCAGGCTACATTCAATCAAGCTTATAATCATTTTGTTTTTTCAAATACATCTGAATTATGAATTCGAACTAGAGTTTGAGACAGGATTACAGGTCTTGAAAGTACTTAACCAAAATCAGTACTCTTATAGATCAATTATTGAGGATTTCCTTTATTCATGACCAATGATAACTTAATCACTATAGCCTAAACGAATTGCCATACAATTATCAAATTTTAACACTAAGCTAAATAATCAGCAGGTTCCAAATGTATCAAAGTCCACAGTCCATGTTTAGTTACAGCGTGAGAAATTAACTACTCAAATCGAATTTAACTATACTAGACTATGAATAAATGCAGATAAAACAGGAGTAGCGGGCAAGGAACAAAATTAAATGTGCAATAATGCCTCAATTTCACTCTTAAATCAGGCGCTACATCACCAAAGGTTCAGAATTGTACCAGGAAATTGAAGCAAAATACGAGAAAATAGAAATCAGCTAAGCAGCAACATGTAGCAGCAATAATATCAGTTTTAAGCCAAAAACTAATATCAAGCAACCCAGGAATTGACTTCAGATGAGCAACATCAGTAAACACCCAAAACTAAGCTGAAATGACCCAAAATAACCTTGAAATAAACATGAGGAAACTCTGAATCTCAGCTACTAAATTACCAGGATCCTCTCTATCTCTCACTTAACTCCAGACATTGATTTCTTCGGCTCTCAATTTTCAGACCGTGTCCTATTGATTTCAGAATACAATCTGTCTCTATTTAGTGTTTCTATCACTTGAACTCTTAGACCTTTTGATTTCAATCCTTTTCTGTATTTTCATATGGTCAAAATGTATATCTCTTCTCTCTATTAGCTTAATAAACCGATCCTTTTTATGCCCTGAATCTCTTTTTTTCTTTAGGGTCTATTTTTTTTCCTGCTTTTCAGTTTGAATTCCAGCCCTTAAAATGGGCATCCAATTAGTGCACAATCCACTAGCAACTTATCTTTTCAATTTCTAATTCATCCATTTACTTGGTGCCTTTTAATTAATTCAGTAGCTAGTGCACCCCTACCATTTGTTAGCATCCCCTATATTCAATTACTGATATGCTTAGGCTAGGTTACCTAGATTAACCCTTAGAATGATTCTTAATCTATCCCTTAAAACCCCATGTTAATTACCCTTCAAAACCAGAATGGGTCAAAGGACCCAATGGCCTAAGCCCCAAATTGAACTGAGCTATCTTCTTTTATAAATGGGTCAATAATGACCTAAAACCCAAGCAATAAACTACCCAACTAAACTCTATAAGCATCAGGAAGAACTGGAAAACACAAATAATTAAATGATTTCCACACTCAAAACCTAAACTAAGTTACCGACTAATTAACCCAAACATGCAGAGAATTAGCCAAGTTATTAAATAAATATGACCTAATTAAATCAGACTAATTGGCCAAATGAAGGATGAAATCAAAAATTCTAATCAATCTCACTGCCCAAACTTAACGGACCAAAAACAAATTAGAGAAAAAGAAAGAGAGATGAGGAGGAATGAAAATTGAACTAACACGCAACTTGAACCAAGAAAGAAAGAAGAACTTACCGATTCGTCTTGACCTTGTGACTGACTTATTTGATTTAAATCACCAAATAAGGTCGATCACTTATTCTTTGCCAAGAAAAAGTGAATGCCCTTATTTTGGTGATAAAACCGGTCTCGACCCTCACGAGGAACTGGAACCTCAAATTTTGGATTTTGGCATTTAAGACTCGAACCCTTTGAATTGAGATTCGAGTAGACTGGGCCATATTCGAAGGAAACATCTTAGGTCTTAAGGTAGAGGAGGGCGAGGGGATCATGGGGTATTGATTTGGGACGGTTTGGGGGCAGCGGCGCCGTTGGGGAATCTTGTTGCGGCGCTAGGGTTCATGCTTTTAAATCAATATTCGACGATTTTTGGGGTGATTCGAGGAAAGGTGGGCGGGGATTGGGCAAGAGGAAGTTAAGGGGAGTATTTGTTTCCGGACATGGAGGAGGGACCGCTTGGTTTTCTTAAGATCCAAAAGGCTAGGCTGGAATTCGAGAAAAGCTGATGGTGGATCGAAGATGGGGAGGTCAGGGAGAATCAATGATGTAAATTTGGAGTTGATTGGATGCCGGCCGCCGGCAGAGGCAATTTCTGGCCGACGATTTATGGTAGAGGATGGTGGCGTTACCTACGGTCTCTAAGATATGGGAGAGACGAGATGGGGGGGTTCTGAGGGGGGATTGGTTCATTTGGACCATTATATACTGGAGCGGGGATTGAATCCAGGTCGTTCAATCAAATGAGATCAACGGCTTAGATCAATCCACTTAATAAAACAGTGTCGTTTAGACACTCTTGAGACCGGATCGGTCTCTGATGGAATGGGATGGGGCTCAATACGGGTAAGGGTGAAGTTTTGAGAAAGTTAGATCATATTGATTTAACGGTTCTGATTAATTGCACCCAAAAGACGTCGTTTGGGTGGTTCAGGGGCTGGACCGGTGACTAGGGTGGGTTTGGGCTAGTCTTTTGGGCAAATTTGGTTTGGGCTTCGGTAGATTGTTTTGGGTTGTACCAAATTGACCCAACTTTAATTATTTTCCTTTTATTTTATTTTCTAGTCTTCTAATTAAAATAAAATACAAACCTAAATTAATCTTTGATCAAATTATGCTAAATACTAATTAACTCTAAATGGTAATTATCATAAAATAACTAAGTGCGCAATTAAAGAAAATAACACAAATTTGATATTAAACACAACAATTGCAAGGTACATTATTTTTTTGTTTTTGTAAACAATAACTTACTTCAAATAAGATCCTAAATTCAAATGCTATATGTTTTTTGTATTTTTCCATTGATTTACACAAATAAGTATGTAGACACAAATGCAAATAATAGCTGAAAATATTATAAAAATTAACAAAATTGCACACAAGGAAAAATTATTTTATTTTGAATTTTGAGAGTGATTTGTATGGGGCAAAAATCACGTGCTCACATCCGCATTAACTGATACAAACACGTGTTACCCCAAGATTTGACAAATATTCTTGTCAATTCTCAAGGTAATCATGCCCACAATTTTTGCCGTATATAACTTCTCCATTACTCTTCATTTTTATTCTTTAGCTTTTACAACTTTTTCTCTGATTTATCTTAGAATCCTGCTTCAAACTTCAACTTTCTCAGTAAAAAATTTCTTCACGAATTTCTTACCATCATGGCTGCTAACACTGTTGCCTTCGAAGATTCTGGTCTTCTCTTCGTTAGAGGTCCAAAGAAGAACAGAGCCAAAGAGGTTGATGTCGATTCCAAACCTCCTAGCGTAAACACCATCATACCTCTTCACCTTCACACGCAATCTGACCTCCATGGATAAAAAAAGCATGCAAATACCAAAAGTGACAGACACTGGCCTGCTAATAGGTATCCTTCTTCCATTCATCCTCCTAGCATCCTTGTAGTGAAAGAGGATTGTAATTGGAACAACATTGAAATCCTCACCCCTAGGGAGGTAGAAAGGGACACCTTATCCAAATCAAAGTTCATGTAGGTTTATACATACTCTTTTACTTTGAGAACTTTCACCTTGGGAGTGGGTGAAGGAATCGACCATATAAACTTAGAATTTTATCTTCGGTACCAAATATGTATGGCACAAGTAGGTCCATCCATGTGGCGTACCGTGGCTTATCTCTGCCAGTTGTGTTCTAAGACCGGGAAAACTTTGTCTTTTTCACACATGATGAACCTCTACTCCCCAAAGATCTTCCGTTGGAGGTGTGCTAAAAATTAGCAAACTCGATCATCATTCCCTTCTCCCTAGCGTCGATGATGACAATGACCGTGGATGGATGGAACGGTTCATTATCGTTGCTACCAGGCCACAATACCTTCTTTTCCCGATTCCTGGAATCTCTTCCGTAAGTCTTTGGGTATCTTTTTTCTTTCCATGTGTTTAAAAACACCTTCATTCATAGCTAATTTTATATTCACCTTTTCCAAGCTACTCATAGGAAACCATTATATGTTTAATATTTGGCCCCATGGGTACAAAAATTTCTGGATATACTATACTATAATTTCGAAAGTGGAACGAAATGACAAACAAATATGGGTGAAAAATCAAAAACCATGTTAAATAAATATTGTTCATTCCTTTTTTCAATCTTACAAAAAAACTTAAAAATAATTTATTAATTGTTTTTTTGTACCACGCTGGACATCCAAAGGGATCTATTGTCTGTCCCGACATCGAGGCTCTTGATGACCTAGTAGAAGCAGAACGGGTAATGTAGAATGCCTTTAATCGGAGGAGAGATTTTGGATATACTCGTGCTTCAGATGAAGGCACCTCCTCTCGGAGGCCCCAGCCCAAAAACAAGAAACCAAAGAGGAAATGTACCTCATCGGCTGGGACACAGAAGAAGAGTCTGAAAGAAATAACAACATGACCGAACACAGTGGTTTTTGGTGATGAGAAAACCGATGATGAATCGTCCCCTCTTCATAGAAGAAAAATATTTGCACCAGCTCAACCGAATGCCCAGCCGGCAAATCTTCAAACTCCACAACCAAAAATAGTTCAAGGACTCTGGGGAAATGAAAATGGCTAAACATATTTTAGCTTACTTTCGAATTCCCATAGTTGCTTCTGGTCAAATGAGTTAAATCCTTGACCTTCGTCCACCGTCAGCTTCTCAGCCGATAACAACAACCTCTCTATCTACACCAATTGCTTCTTCTCCACCGACCCTAGCTGAACAAATAGAAATGCTCCTTCTCCATGATCTCCCGACCTTGGAAACTTTGAAAATACTTACTCACCATCTACTCAAGATCCTTATAGAAAATGAAGGGTCATCCTTTCAGTTTCGAATGAGTGTCATATACTTTCCAAGCTGGCGGAGCTTGCCAGCTATCTAAAGTCACCACCTTCAAAAAAAGATTGGATAAAAATGGGCTCTCTTTCTATGGAGTATCTAATAAATAATAGCATGCACTGTTCGGCTCATATAGGAATCTAACTTTCTTTTATCTCCTTTCAATTTATACTTTGTGGTAATAATTTTAATTATAATCTATTTCAGTCTAGCCTTCTTGTTGTTGAGGGACTGCAAAAGTTGATTTTTGACAAACAAGAGCTTACTTCAGAATGATATCAGCTTTTAGCCAAATAGAATCAGCTTGTTGAGCACCTCCCAATGTTAGAGGCAAAAACTTCTGTAACGACCCGACCGATCGTTTTGAGATCTGACGCATCATTCAGTAGATTGAGGCCATGAATAGATTCATCTCAGGTATATTGACTTGTGTGTATGGTCAGAATTAAAATTCAGGAAGTTTGGAGTCAAATCTAAATGGAAATTCTCATCCTGAAAGCTTAAAGTTGAAGAAATGAACTAGGATCGGAATTTTGAGTAACTGACCTCGGAATTGGGATCTAAACGTTCTAGCATGCTCGTATGATGATTTTGAACTTGGGCGTATGTCCGAATTTGGTTTTTGATAAACCATGAGCATTTCGGCGTATATGGTGAAAGTTAGTATTTTAGAAGAATTTCATAAATTTAGAGTTATAGATGTCCATTTGGGATTTCGAATCTGGGAATAGATCTGTATGGTGATTTTGGAGTTGGGAACACGATCGCAAGTGAATTCGGATGTCCGGAGGTCATTTTGAAGTCATTTGGCTAAATATAAGAATTTGAAGGTTTATGAGAAAATTCAATCGGAAGTGAAAATTTTGATAACGGGGTCGGAATGCGATTCCGAAAGTTGGTGCAAGTCTGTAATGTCGAATGTGACTTGTGTGCAAACTTTGAGTCAATTCGGATCGATTTTGGTAGGAAATGGGATAATTAATCTCCTTAAGGAAAGCTTAAGTTGGAAAAGTCAACCCAATGTTGAGTTATGAGTTAGAGGGCTCAGAACTGAATTCCGATGATTCGTTTAGTTTTGGGGGATGATTTAAGACTTAGGAGCGCAATTGGAAGTAATTTTGGAGGTCTGGTGAGGAAGTTAGCCTATTTTGGCGAAGTTGGAATTTTGCCGGAATCTGATCGATAGGTGATATTTTGATCTTGGAGTCGGAATAGAATTTCGATAGTTGCAGTAGCTTTGTTAGGTGATTCTGGATATGTCTGCAAATTTTCAGGTCATTCGGACATCGTTTGGTCGGGTTTTTGATCGAATGTGAATTTTGAAAGTTTAAGTTTAAGTTTGAATCGAATTATAGGATTTTGGTGATTTTTGATGTTTAATGTACCATTTTTATGATCCGAGCAAGTTTGAATGACGTATTAGGTTGAGTTTGTATTTTTGGTTGAGGTCCCGAGGGCCTCGGGGTGATTTTGGATGCCTAACGGGCATTTTTGGTTTTGGAAAAAGCTGTTGTTGCAGTAGATTTTTAGCAGCTTTTTGGCTACTTTGGGAGTTGATATCTTGTAATCTATAAGGAATCACAAAAAGTGCAAAACACGAAAGTTGTAGACCTTCGTTCTAGTTTCCAGAAAGATAAAGAACTCATAATTTGGACATCCGTACTGGAAGTTATGATCAACGGAAAAGGACTGCTAGAGCAATAGGATGTACAACTTGTATAGCACGGGTGTAAGGTACAACTCGACGAAGCACGGGCATATTCTTTTTTTTAAACATGAAATTGGTTTATTTCTTTCATTGATTTCATTTCATTTGGATGATTTTGGAGAGCTTCAAGAGGGGATTTCACCGGGTAAATATTGGAGGTAAGTTCTATGGTCTAAATATGCAATTTTATCTTAGAATCTTCAATTATTTCACTGTAAATGGGTGGATTAATGGGGAATTTTTGCCTTAAGCCTAGGTTATGGTAAATCATCAATTTGAATGGGCAAACGGAGTCCGATTTTGATAAACTTTATATGTATGGACTCGTGTTGAGATAAGGAATCCAAATATGTAATTTTTGTAATTTTTTTAGAAGCGTACTGAAAGTCGGGTTTTGGCAACTTTATGGTTTTTCATGTAATTTGATTGTGTTTGATTGGGTGTTGTTCCATTAGCCTATTTTGATATATTTGTACTGAAATTGGCTAGTTCTGGCGTGCGTGGATGCTAGTTCGAGGAGCTAAGGCATCGCGGAGCTTGAGTTTACGACGGATCGAGGTGGGTAATACATGTAAATGATGTCTTGAGGGTTAGTAAACCCCAAACTTGCACATCTTAGTGCTGTATTGAGGTGACTTGCACGCCGGATAACGGGCGTGGGGTAGAGCACCATTGGGGATTGCGACTTAGTCCGTCCAGAATAATGAATATTAACACCTAATTTCTTGAAATTGAATTGACATCCTAATAAAAGATATTAATTATCATGAATTGGACTAATTATCATGCTTAGGCTTCGTGCCGATTATTTGAATCCTTCAGGGATTGGTATCATTATCTTGATAACACTGTGCATATTTTTGTCTCGGTCTAAGGTTTTTAAATGGTATTTTTCTACTCAGCATTTTTATAAGGTTATGAAAAACTTGAACAAGGTCTTAATGACATTTCTAGCTGTGAGCTAATATGATACTGTTGCCCGATGGGCTTTTCTTGATTATTTGTTAGACTGATTGGGGCCGAGGGCCATATGTTAGAGCATGACAATTTATGTTAGAATATGCATACACATGCATGGATCGGACTACACGCCGCAGTGGTGTTTGGATCGGTCTGGGCGCCGCAGCAGGTGTGATATTGATGTTGCGCTTGGGCTGTAGGAGCCCCTCCAGAGTCTGAACCCCCACAGTGAGCGCGGGCGCCTTTGCATGGATCAGGTCGTACGCCACAGCGTCATATGCATTGCATGGCATACATACATTGGTTTACATGTACTATGTGGCATAACATTTAGCACTAATACATTACTGGCATACATGCATTATTTGCCTTATTGACCAAATCTCCTGGTGGAAATTATTAAGGATTGCTGAGCCCGAGGGGCTGATTTGAGTGCAGACTTGCACTGCTTGAGATTGTACCCAGGTATTGGTATGTTATCATGAAAGAAAGAAAGCTAAAAATTTCGATTTCTAAATAATCTACTCACATATGTTGGAAAGGAATAAAAAGATAGTTCTGTATTGTGTAGCATGAGATAGTGCCTTGCGTGGTTTTCTTTCCTTCAGCATTATTTACTTTTATTACCGCTGAGTTGGAAGTACTCACACCCGACTCCCTGCACCTTATGTGTAGATCCAGGTACATCACAGTAGAGCTGATTTTATAGCTTCTCGGGAGTGCATTTGCACAGTCGAGGTAGCTGCAAGCGTCCGCAGGACCTGACTTTCCAGCTTACTTTTATTCATGTTGATATCTATTTCTGCACTTGAGCACCGTCGTAGGCACTATCACACTTTATATACTCTGTAGAGGCTCATGACTCGTGACTCCTAGTCTTTGGGAGGTTTTGTTGGTTTGGGATGTGATCCCCGTATTAGAATGTTTTCTTTGTGATTATTTGATCTTGATTATGCTTAAAAGTGGTTAAATGTGAGTTGCTGGCTCCGTGACTTTGTTGATTGGTTGATCTATCCTAGCAGTGTGTTGGGCACCATCACGACCGGGTTTGGGGTCGTGACAAGTTGGTATCAGAGCCTAGGTTACTAGGCCTCATGAGTCTTGAGCCGGTTGGTAGAGTGTTGTGGATCGGTACGGGGATGCCTGTACTTATCCTCGGGAGGCTGCTAACCTTTAGGAAAAACTTCACATTTCTTGGAATTCTTATCGTGCGTACTTGATTCAGCTTGAGATATAATTCTTGGAAATTCCTTCCATACGCCTGTAGGCACACTCGAATGCTCAGTTATATAATTGCCTTGATGGATTGTGATTCCCCGATTGAGGGCGAGATATGATCTCCGTGAGTTTATGTTGGGCCAGTCGGGAGGACTTAAGGCCAGATCTTTGTCAGTGACTTGAGCACCATAGTGCTGATTTTACGAACCGGTATTATGAAGATTGTATGACCAGTATTGTTCCCAATTGTGGAAATGGCAGCTTGATAACGGATGAGCTTGTTAGGTGTTAGACTCTTATTGTGATTCGTTGTGTAGCCCCTAGCTATGGGCGTGGTGAATATGTTCCTGTCTCTTAGTGGAAAGGTAAAATGCATTACGTGTGGTAGTATGAGCTCGGGCTCAGAAAGATCAAATGTGTTATGATATATGCATTATGATGTCTTGTCAAATTTTTGATGTATTGTTAGGATGGTTTTGGTGATTCTCTGGTAGGTGGATAGGCCATATTACAAAGGAAACTCTGCCAAAATTTTTGGAAAATTTGAGACTTAGAAAAGATTTTTGTCACCTAAAGAATGGGCTTAGCTGTTGTGTGTGAATGAATACAAGAAGTGCAAAAGAATTAAGATTTCTGATGATTCGAGTCTCCTCCAAAGCTTATAAATGACTCGAGTTTAATATCATTGAACATTTCGGCATCACTTGAGTAATAATGCTATGAGTGGTTAAAAGTGCTTTGATGAATGGCTTCGAGCCAAGTTGGGGAGGTTGCTATTAAATAACTAATTGCACGGTTGTGTGATATGTGGGCACTGTCTTTAAGTATGTTGGGAAAATACTAACAAGGTTATGGTGCTTCGTAGATGTGAAGAAATACTAGGATTTTTTGAACTACTGTTGGTAAGGAATGTTCGGTGTATAGAAAAGAAGATAGCAAATTGTACCTGTAAGTAATCATGTTCTGCGATGTCAGAGTTCTAACAAAACACGAGTGGTTCTGTTCAATAGGACAGTTGAATTACAGCTGAATAAGGGTGAATGACGCCCGAAAATGGTTTTGCAGTCTTCAAGATTTTGCTTGTAACAGTCAGGTGCCTTAAGATTGTGTATGTGGCTAAAGACGGCGGTTTCGTTAGAAAAGATCCAGGCTTGTGTTATATCATGTGAATGATGGGATTCTATGTATCTGTATTGGGAAGTAATGATTAGGAAGTTCTTCAAAATAAGTATTGTAGAATGCGGTACTTCTGGGAAACATTGAGAGAGTATTCAGTGGTCTATGGGTCTTAGACCGTATGGTCTTATGTACGAGTCTCGTGGGGTAACATGAGTTGAGGTATTGTGGTGTTACAGTAAAGAGAATATTAAATTTAAGATGAATCAGAAAGAAATTAGGTTATCTGGATCGGGTGGCACGCCGCCACAAGTATGATATCTAGATCGGGTGGCCCGCCGCCACGGGTATGTTATTGGAATGGGTTGCGCGCCGCAACAGTGTGATGTGGAAAATATAGTTTCCTATAAGTTACTTTGTATACAATACTTCCTAGCTTCTAAGGAATAGTCCGTATTGGGTACCGCTCGGGGAATAGCACATCGGTAGTGTCCATTCAGGATTTGATAGCATATATTGAATGTATCACCGCAGGTGTGATTGATTGCTTGATTTCAAACCAAAATATGTGCGTGGCTGACCGTTTTGAGCATGGTGACTTGAGATGCTCCATGAGTAATAGTGCTTGGATAGAATCGTGAGTCGTGGCAAGGCCACGTGATGTTATGACATTTCGAGGAGGGTTCAGGTACTCTAATTCTATGATGTGAGACGAGATCTCAGTTACGTGTTGTGATGGAATTGAGTAATTTAAATTACAACTCTTTTGTGTGAGTCAGTTGCCATGATTCGAGTGTGTTCAGATGATTTCTTATTGGAGCCTGTGTTTTGCTCGTCGTGGCTTAGGCCGATGAGGAGGTGTCATATTACCATTGTGGTGTGTTATAATCGAAATGATCGTTGGAGTCATTAATGAGTGCGAACATACGTGATTTCAGCTAGATAGAAAGGTAATATCGAGGTTTGGCTCCAAAATCCGTTGTAATATCAGTCAAAAGAGAAATGGCTTCATAAATGGTTGATCTTAGGAATTGTTACGGTTTAGCCCGTGTTTTATTTATCGTTGGCAGTATATGAAAGTGTTGGAATAAGAATTCAACTAATAATAGGTTTCCAGGTATTTGGGTATTGTAGGCAACTGCAGTAAATAAAGAATGTTATTGTGGTCATATGAGTACAGTGATGCGAAGTGTAAATTCAACAAAGTTATGCATTAATGTTTGGGTACAACCTGTGGAGATTGATATGGTGCTCGAATGACGGAAACAGACTTGGCAGGAAATTCAGGGTGTTGGAATTTGGCCTAATGGCTTATTCGCTTGAATAAAGAATTATATCTACAGAATTATATAGCTAATGTGCTCAACTAAGTAGTGGTAGCACGGGAAGGTGCATGATGTGTTAAACAAGTTATTTGAGACTACATCATTGTAGTTCTCGGCACGTTCGAGGACGAACGTATGTTTAAGTGGGGGAGATTGTAACGACCCGACCGATCGTTTTGAGTCCCGACGCGTCATTCAGCAGATTGAGGCCATGAACAATTTCATCTCAGGTATATTGACTTGTGTGTATGGTCAGAATTAAAATTCAGGAAGTTTGGAGTCAAATCTAAATGGAAATTCTCATTTTGAAAGCTTAAAGTTGAAGAAATGAACTAGGATTGGAATTTTGAGTAAATGACCTCGGGATTGGGATCTAAAAGTTCCAGCATGCTCGTATGATGATTTTGAACTTGGGCGTATGTCCGGATTTGGTTTTTGATAACCCCTGAGCATTTCGACGTATATGGTGGAAGTTAGTATTTTAGAAGAATTTCATAAATTTGGGTTGAAGGGCCGGCTTGGCTCAGCGGTAAGCTTGCTTGCCGTGGTGTGTCAGGTCGCGGGTTCGAATCAGCCTCTCTGCAAAGCAGGGGGAAGGCTGCCTAGAGTATTCCCTTCCCCGGACACCCACGAAGTGGGTATTGAACCGGGTCGGCCCTTTTTTTTCATTTTAACACCATAAGCAAATTGATGTCCATTTGGGATTCTGAGTCTGGGAATAGATCCGTATGGTAATTTTGGAGTTGGGAACGCGATCGGAACTTAATTTGGATGTCCGGAGGTCATTTTGAAGTCATTTGGCTAAATATAGGAATTTGAAGGTTTATGAGAAACTTCGACCGGAAGTGAAAATTTTGATATCGGGGTCGGAATGCGATTCCGAAAGTTGGTCAAGTCCGTAATGTCGAAAGTGACTTGTGTGCAAACTTTGAGTCAATTCGGATCTATTTTGGTAGAAAATGGGATAATTAATCTCTTTAAGGAAAGCTTAAGTTGAAAAAGTCAACCCAACGTTGACTTATGAGTTAGAGGGCTCGTAACTGAATTCCAATGATTCAGTTAGTTTCGGGGGATGATTTAAGACTTAGGAACGCAATCGGAAGTAATTTTGGAGGTCCGGTGAAGAAGTTAGCCTATTTTGGCGAAGTTGAAATTTTGGCGGAATCCGATCGATAGGTGATATTATGATCCGGGAGTCAAAATGGAATTCTGACAGTTGCAGTAGCTTCGTTAGGTGATTTTGGATATGTCTGCAAATTTTCAGGTCATTCGGACATCGTTTGGTCGGGTTTTTGATCGAATGTGAATTTTGAAAGTTTTAGTTTAAGTTTGAATCGAATTCTAGGATTTTGGTGATTTTTTATATTTAAGGTACCGTTTTTATGATCCGAACAAGTTTGAATGAAGTATTAGGTTGAGTTTGTGTTTTTGGTTGAGGTCTAGAGGGCCTCAGGGTGATTTCGGATGCCTAACGGGCATTTTTGATTTTGGAATAAGCTGCTGTTGCAGCTAGGGGTGGGCATGTATCGGGTAAAACCAATAACCCGGACCGTTAATTCTTTATTGGGTTATCGGTATTGGGTTATTGGGTTAACGGTTCGGTAATGGGGTAAAAAAAAATTATTGGGTTATCGATTGGATCTCGGTTTGTATTTTTGGTATTGGGTAAAAACCGATAACCCAATAAGAATGAAGTAATTTATTAATCTACCCTTAAGCATATACTAAGGTTTTATTTTACTATTTCCCTTCCCTCTTCAGTTCACTCAGTCTTTGTCTCTCTCACTGTATTTCTGCCGTAGCCCCCAACTCCAAACAGTCAATGGCATCATGTAATGCCAGACGCCTGACTCGTCAATCGCATCGTGTAAGTTTTGGCTCAAGATTCTTTGTTTGCTTCTGGTTAATTGTTCTGTTTGCTCAAGAATTTTGCCTTTGTTTGCTTCTGATTGTTGCCTCTGTTTGCTTCTGATTTATGTTTTCTGTTTGATAACCGCCAGTCTTGGTGTCTTCTCTAATCATGTGAAATTTATCGTTAGAGGAGTAGCAATTTTTTGATATTCAGTTTGAGTAATTGAGCACTTTTAATTTTAGTTTTATCTTATCGGGTAAACCGATAACCGAACTGATAAGGATCAATAACCGATAAGATGATAACCGATAACTAATATCTTATCAGTTTGGTTATCGGGTTATAATATTTATAAACCGATAACCGATAGGCAAAACAGATAATTTTTAAAACCGAACTGAACCGACCGATGCCCACCCCTAGTTGCAGCAGATTTTCAGCAGCTTTTTGGCTACTTTGGGAGTTGATATCTTGTAATCTATAAGGAATCACAGAAAGTGCAAAACACGAAAGTTGTAGACCTTCGTGTCTAGTTTCCAGAAAGCTAAAGAACTCATAATTTGGACATATGTACTAGAAGTTATTATCGACGGAAAAGGACTACTAGAGCAATAGGATGTACAACTTGTATAGCACAGGTGCAAGGTACAACTCGACGAAGCACGGGCAGATTCTTTTTTTACACGAAATTGGTTTATTTCTTTCATTAATTTCATTTCGTTTGGATGATTTTGGAGAGTTTAAAGAGGGGATTTCACCGGGTAAACATTGGAGGTAAGTTCTATGGTCTAAATACGTGATTTTATCTTAGAATCTTCAATTATTTCACTATAAATGGGAGGATTAATGGGGGATTTTTGCCCTAAGCCTGGGTTATGGTAAATCATCAATTTGAATGGGAAAACGGAGTCCGATTTTGATAAACATTTTATGTATGGACTCGTGTAGGGATAACGAATCTGAATATGTAACTTTTGTAATTTTTCGAGAAGCGTACCGAAAGTCGAGTTTTGACAACTTTGTGGTTTTTCATGTAATTTGATTGTGTTCGATTGGGTGTTGTTCCCTTATCCTATTTTGATATATTTGTACTGAAATTGGCTAGTTTTGGCATGCGTGGATGCTGGCTCGAGGAGCTAAGGCGTCGCGGAGCTTGAGTTTTCGCCGGATCGAGGTGGGTAATACTTGTAAATGATGTCCTAAGGGTTAGTAAACCCCGGACTTGCACATCTTAGTGTTGTATTGAGGTGACTTACACGTCGGATAACGGGCGTGGGGTAGAGCACCATTGGGGATTGTGACTTGGTCCGTGCCCCATAATGAATAATAACACCTAATTGCTTGAAATTGAATTGACATCCTAATAAAAGATATTAATTATCATGAATTGGAGTAATTATCATGCTTGGGCTTCGTGCCGATTATTTGAATCCATCGGGGATTGGTATCATTATCTTGATAACACTGTGCATATTTTTATCTCGGTCTAAGGTTTTTAAATTGTATTTTGCTACTCAGCATTTTTATAAGGTTATGAAAAACTTGAACAAGGTCTTAATGATATTTCTAGTTGTGAGCTAATATGATATTGTTGCCCGAGGGGCTTTTCTTGATTATTTGTTAGACTGATTAGGGCCGAGGGCCATATGTTAGAGCATGACGATTTATGTTAGCATATGCATACACATGCATGGATCGGACTGCACGCCGCAGTGGTATTTGGATCGGGCTGGGCGCCGCAACATGTGTGATATTGATATTGCGCTTGGACTGTAGGAGCCCCTCCGGAGTCTGAACCCCCACAGTGAGCGCGGACGCCTTTGCATGGATCGGGTTGTACGCCACATTGTCATATGCATTGCATGGCATACATACATTGGTTTACATGTACTACGTGGCATAACATTTAGCACTCATACATTACTGGCACACATGCATTATTTGCCTTATTGACCAGATCTCCTGGTGGAAATTATTAAGGAGTGCTGAGCCCGAGGGGCTGATTTGAGTGCAGACTTGCACTGCTTGATATTGTACCCAGGTATTCGTATGTTATCATGAAAGAAAGAAAGCTAAAATTGAGATTTCTAAATAATCTACTCACATATGCTGGAAAGGAATAAAAAGATAGTTCTGTATTGTGTAGCATGAGATAGTGCCTTGCGTGGTTTTCTTTCCTTTAGCATTATTTACTTTTATTACCGCTGAGTTGGAAGCACTCGCACCCGACTCCATGCATCTTGTGTGCAGATCTAGGTACATCACAGTAGAGCTGATTTTATAGTCGCTCGGAAGCATTACTTGGATAGTCGAGGTAGCTGCCAGCGTCCGCAGGACCTAACTCTACAATTAATCATTATTTACTCAGTCTATTCTACACTTGTGCACCGTTGTAGACACTATTACACTTTATATACTCTGTAGAAGCTCATGACTCATGACTCCTGGTCTTTGGGAGGTTTTGTTGGTTTGGGATGTGATCCCCGTATTAGAATATTTTCTTTGTGATTATTTAATCTTGATTATGCCTAAAAGTGGTTAAATGTGAGCTGCTGGCTCCGTGACTTTGTTGATTGATCAGGCTGGCCTAGCAGTGTGTTGGGTGCCATCACGACCGGGTTTGGATTCGTGACAACTTCTCAAATAGACGATCTTGAGGATCGACTGCAGCAATCCAATCAAGATAGAATGGTTTAGATCCAAGAAGCTACCCAGCTACATGAAAACCTTAAGGAACTAAAGGCTAACTGGGTTGAACAATATGGCACTGCGATTGTTGCTGCCGAGCATGAGTCTTCCTTCATTGAACGAGTTAATAACTTAAAGGCTAAATTAAGCTCTAAAACTAAGGAGGCCAATATTGCCGAGGAGAGAAGAGAAGAAATGGGGGTAAGACAAAAAAAGAGTCATGGAGTAGAATCAATTTCACTCGACCACCAACGTTGAGCTTAATTTCAAAATCTGCATTTTGAAAGCTGAAAATTAAAGGTTCCAATCCAAGATTGAGAAAACCCATTCCACATGTCATACGAAGAGGAAGACCTTGGATGAGGCCAAGTAAGGCATCGCCAATATCAATGAATGTATTGTCAAGGCCGGAGGAGTTGGAGACAACTGCTCACGAGAACCTCCCTGGGCTGCTGTTGCTTCTAGTTCTTTGAATACTAGCTTCGAGTATTTGGGAATCGAAGGAGAAGTTGAAAAAGATGAATGTCTCTGATCGGAAGCGGAACAACCTTCTTTCAATAATGAAATTGAAGAATCTTCTCTCCCTTCTGGAAGAACTAATGTATATATTTTTCTTTGCTCTTTGTAATTACGCCAAAATTTATTTACTGAGTTTGGAATTTTAGTTAATAAAAAAGTCTTTTGCTTAAATGTTGTACAAAAAATATTCTTTTTTATTTAACTGACAAAGTTTCGGGAATATTTTCACATCCGATGGCTTTTGAATTCGGACAAAAATACTTCTGGAATCTACCCTTTGACTATGAGGGTTTCATAGGAGAGGTCTCTTATATTTACGATGCTCTTAAAGAGGACATCTCCTGTTCATTCTGGCACAAGTATTTGATGTTTTTGTTTACTTTCAAATGATAAAGTAAATTAACGTAACATCCGGACAAGAAATAAGATAAAATAAAAGGACTTTGATATATTCCCTCTATCTTTAAAAGTACTTTTACATAAATATTTTTTTCTTAAGTAAATAAAGTTTCCAATACACGTGGCTAACTTGTACAACTTATTTCTACGGGGCTGATCATGCTATCCCTGATCCTGATAAGACATTGATCTCGGTTCTAATAGTTCCCAGTCTTCATAACACTTTCTTCCTAGCATGTTTTTCATTGTTGTCTTATTAAAATAGAGTTTCCATAGGTTAATGGAAGCAATTAACATTTTTAGGAGATGGGATATGCTATCGAGCCAAATAATATTTCACAATCCACAAGTTATTTGTCACACAAGCTGATCTACACTGAACTGTTTATACTCATGCTAAATTGAGAGCAATAGAGCTTATGGTTGTCGATTCACCAATGAAGGCAAATGATTATCTACATATTGTATCTCATATATAGCATCCTTCTTAAATGGGAAGTTAGATGCCATTATTTTGAACACCAGCGAGATTGCTCCAGACCTAGAATAGAACGAATCTAGTGCCTTGACATGTTTTAGTCCCCCTAGTATTTAGATGCTAAGTATGAGAACTCGAATAATATAAATCTTGTATTTTTCGATGATCCTTCCTACGTAGTATGATTTACATTGCCGCCTCAATTAAAAATTTTGCTAGAAAAATCTAATTAGGACAAAAATTGGTCGAAGGGAAAAATAGTGCACCACATACTTTTAGTATCAATAAAGATCTTCTACAATAATACCTTTTGAGGTGAGTCATGCTCCAATTTCTTGGTAATTTAATTCCATATTGATTTTCCACTTCATATGAACTTTTACAAGTTAATGGTGAAACCCGATAAGGTCCTTTCCATGTTGGTCCTAGCTTCATGACGTTAACTTCCCGAGTGCTTTAAGTAACCTTCCTCAGAACCAAATCCCCAACTTTAAAATATCGGATATTTTCCCTGCGATTATAATACCTTTCCATCGTTTGCTTTTGTGCCACCATCTTACATATGCCATATCCGGTGCTCTTCAAGAAAATATAGTTTAACCAACAACTCTTCATTATTTGTTTTTGGGTTTGATCGGACAAACCTTAAGGTTGGTTCCCCTACTTCTACTAGTATCAAAGCCTCTGAACCATATACAAGTGAAATGGGTGTTTCACCCGTGCTTAACTTTGTCGTGGTTTGATTTATCCATAACACACCCGGTAGCTCGTCTGGCAACTTGCCTTTATCCTCTTCTAACTTCTTTTTAAGGTTTTGGATGATTACCTTTGCGGTTGGATCTGCTTGTCCATTAGCACTTGGATGGTATAGTGAAGATGTAATTCAGTTGATCTTCAATCCATTCAAAAACGTTGTGACTTCGAAAATAACCAATTGTGGCCTTTTATCACAAGTATTTTCTTTTGGTATTCCAAATTAGAAAATGATATTATCCCATATAAAAATCAATCACTTCTCATTCTCCAATCTTTTGGTAAGCACGTGCTTCAACCCATTTAGTAAAATAATCAGTTAAAACCAAAAAATAATTATCTTACCGGGTCCTTGTGGTAAGGGACTGACTATATCTATCCCCCATTTCATCAATGGTCATGGTTTAAAATTTATCTTGATTCTGGTCACGATTCCAACCTTTAGAAGACATCGAAGAGCTAAGTTGATCATCTTCTATTTTGATCTTTGACTCGCATCGATTGTGAACATATGCCCACGTGGTTGCTTAAAATTCTAGCAAACCTTCCTTCAATTTTTTGGAGGAATTAAAACTCAACGGATAGAGACATTTTGTAAATGCCTCAGTCCCCACTCATCCAGTATCGCTAGTAACAACATCTTTTCCTTTTGAAAATAGTTTGGGTTCTCCCTAAGATATTCGGAATATATCTGCCTTCCTTGCATGGACCTTTCTTGCTTGACCATGAGCTTTGATAAATATATTTGCAAGCATTTCAAAAGAGTCAATAAAATTCTCATGTAAGAGATAATACCAAGTTAAGGCATCATTCGTCGGGGTTTCACCAAACTTTTTCAATAATACACATTTTATCTCAAGATGGGCCATGTCGTTTCCCTTTCATGTCGTAGTGTAGGTCATGTAGATCTGAAGTCCCATCATATTTTGATACAACTGGCATCTTAAACCTCTTTGGCATCAACTCTAGTGCTGCACTTGGTCTAAATGGAAACTGCATATACTTTACAGAATTTGGTCCTTTTAACACCGGCGGTGCTCCCGGGATCCGATCCACCCGAGCATGGATAGAGTTTTGGTCCATTCGTACATTCCATTCTCTCATAAATCTCATGAGCGAGAAGAGGGATGTGTACCTCCAGCAACAACAAGAATGGAACCATATGCTCCTATTCTGGGAGCATTTCGGGATATAGGTCTAACCACCTCAACTCCCCGTTTCTGGCATACTATAGTTATTAAAGTCTCTTGATGGCGGGAATGGGAGATTACCTGTAAGCCACATGCTTCGCGAACTATATTTAACTTTAAGGCATTTCGTTGCACTTTAATCACCCTCTCGATTTTGAAATGGTCATTTAAGTTGTTGTTGTCCCCAGATCCACTACAGGTACCTTCTGCGTACCTCGTTAAAACCGAACTCCTCCTTTGGAGGGTCATTATCGTTTCTTTGAACCGTTTGATCAATGGGAATGCTGTGAGCAATCAGATCCCTTCTATAGCATTATTAGAAGCACCAATAACGCTTGCTCCAATTCTGTCATCACATGATCTTGACTTAAGAGGTGATCCATAATCATCTTTTGTTGTTCTCTCAAGATTTTGACCGTTTCAACAAGGTGTTCATCATCCGCATCATCAGGAATTGTGCCCCTCATATGTCGAGGATATTGGCCTTAACAAACTAGGGATTCTTCATCTTCTTCGTTGCGGCTTTCACTGGTTGAATCATCACGCTAGAACACATCTTCCCGTTCATAGTGAAAATTATAGACATTGTTGACATCATTAGCTACCATACCTGATTTTTTTTTTACTAAGGAAGAAATCAAAATTTATTCGTAACAAATGAATAGATCAATGTAATTACACAATTGTATTTGGCCCGCTATGAACGCCAAATTATTTACTGTAACTGGTCACATGCTTGCAATTGGTATCCACTATATAGTGACTAACATCCTACTTCTCTTCAGCTCCACATATCATCTCTTTATTCATCCACTATCACTAACCAATTTTACCACATACAAAGTGTTGTTTCAAATGTAAAGTTGATAACTTGAAAGTTATTGCTATGTGTTATTTGGATCCAAGTAAATGGATTTTGTTTCAAAAAATGAACAAAAGAAAAAAAGTTATCCATAGCATCTTCAGTGTAAACTGTAAAGTAGAGGAACAAATTACATATTACTGCTCCATCACCACTCCACTAGTGTTTATTGGCGGAAAATGCCACCCAGATCGGTAACCACCACCTCATCAACTTCCGGCATGACCACCCAATTCGCTGATCATCGCATCGATTACTCAACCAATGCTAGAAAATTTCACCTGCTAAACATCCTCTGGGTTTATGTGTAATTTGTCCTTAGTTTAGTGTTGTTGGATTGTGATGATTGGATTTAACTCTAGATGTTAAAGTTATTTATGCTTCTGCTGGTGTTGTTTTATCGTTATTGCGTGTGTTATTTATTCCCATCAAGATTCCTGGTTATCTTTGTTGATTTACATTGTTGGATTTCTTTTTTAATCTGTTTGTTATTGTTTAAGAATTTTTTGAATAAGTTTTAGTTTATTATTCTAATAAATGATGAAACTTTTTTACTTTTATTACTACGAACTAATGTCGATTCTTGGATAGCTTGAATGAAAAAACAAACAGCTGCCGAAAGAGATTAACGATATAATGGGTGGTCGCCGGAGAATTTTTCTGTCATCGTCACTTTTGGTTCTTTTCTGTATTTTTTCGGTGGTCAGAACAATAGATGAATTCCATTATAGGGTCAGAATTCAAAGCTGTCGTTGTAGCACTATCTTTCAAAACGCGTAAAGACATTTGACGAAGTCATATCGTTCCAAAAATGATTACTTTATTTGGTATGTATTTCATGGATGAAAGCCGCCTCATGTCCCCTCTGGCACACTTAACCGTTCGTTTGGAAAACCGCGAGCTATTATTAGGATAATATTTAATAAACTATTAATTATATAGTTGTATAATAATTATTAACCATTTGTTTGTTATAGTATAATCTATATCTATATATTATTAAAAGGAGAGGATAAAGCCTTCTCCTTAAGCCAAGAGGCAGCATAAAAAAAAGCCAAGTGGCATAATTAGTTACTAAGTAGTTTTTAAGTTAATAATTAGTTATTAGTTATTATATTTGAATTTAAATATCTATACAAATAAAAAAAATAAAAGAAAAAAACTACCACACACACAGAAACACTATATATATATGGTTACTTTATTTTAATTAATAAATATAGATATCTCATAATTAGTTATAATAAAAAATTCAAAAATATAATCTATCTATATATTATTAAAAGGAGAGGATAAAGCCTTCTCCTTAAGCCAAGTGGCAGCATAAAAAAAAGCCACGTGGCATAATTAGTTACTAAGTAGTTTTTAAGTTAATAATTAGTTATTAGTTATTATATTTGAATTTAAATATCTATACAAATAAAAAAATAAAAGAAAAAAACTACCACACACACAGAAAACACTATATATATATGGTTACTTTATTTTAATTAATAAATATAGATATCTCATAATTAGTTATAATAAAAAATTCAAAAATATAATCTTCTATATCTATATCTATATATTATTAAAAGGAGAGGATAAAGCCTTCTCCTTAAGCCAAGTGGCAGCATAAAAAAAAGCCACGTGGCATAATTAGTTACTAAGTAGTTTTTAAGTTAATAATTAGTTATTAGTTATTATATTTGAATTTAAATATCTATACAAATAAAAAAAAATAAAAGAAAAAAACTACCACACACACAGAAACACTATATATATATGGTTACTTTATTTTAATTAATAAATATAGATATTTCATAATTAGTTATAATAAAAAATTCAAAAATATAAATATATAAAAAATAACTACACATTCAAAATGGGTGGGAGTAGTTTCAAGTTAGAATGTTAAAATTATTTTAAAATAGAAAAAATAGAAAAAAAATTAACTTTAACTATAATAATAAAAATGAATGAAGAAGAAGAAAAACTACACATTCAAATCGGTGAGTAGTTTCAAGTTGGAGTTTTAAATGAAAAAATAAAATTAAAAAAATAATAATTACCTTTTTCGATTGGGGAATAGTTTCAAGTTGGAGTTTATAATTGTTTTAAAATAAAAAAACAAAAATAAAGCAAAAAAAAAAAATTGATTCAAATAGTGGAGTAGTTTCTTTCTAATATTCTATATCTTATATTCTATATAACTTCTATATCTGTATATTATTAAAAAGAGAGTATAAAGCTCTCTCCTTATGCCAAGTGGTAGTCTAGAAAAATACCTTATGAAATAATTAGTCAATAAGAAAGAAATTATCTATTAAAAATTAACAAAGAAATTAACTACCTAAATTAACTACTAAAACGTGGGGGAGAGTTGATTTAGGTTAGTTAATTTCTTTATTTCATTTTTTAAAATTATTTTCTTTTTTATTTTATAAAATAAAAAGTATATCTATTCATTAAAATGGAGAAAAATATAATAAAATTAAAAATAAAAATAAATATTTTCAATAGTAATAAAATATATATCTCCTATTATATTATAAAAAAATAGCATACAAAAATATTAAACAATTAATATGTTAATATTCTATCTATATATTATTAAATGTCAAAGAAAAAGACACCACATTAATACAAGTGATAGCCTAGATAAAAGCCATATAACATAATTAGTTAATAACAAAAAATTATTTAATAAAAATTTACAAAGAAATTAACTACTAAAATATCGGTGAGGTTGGGTATATCGTATTGACAAATAAAATTTGGTAAAGCAATACAATCTAATGATATCAAACAAGAATAATTATAACTTAATTTTTTCTTTTTAATATTCACCGTGCATCGCGCGGGTACGATTACTAGTATTATTAAAAGGAGAGGATAAAGCCTTCTCCTTAAGCCAAGTGGCAGCATAAAAAAAAGCCACGTGGCATAATTAGTTACTAAGTAGTTTTTAAGTTAATAATTAGTTATTAGTTATTATATTTGAATTTAAATATCTATACAAATAAAAAAATAAAAGAAAAAACTACCACACACACAGAAACACTATATATATATGGTTACTTTATTTTAATTAATAAATATAGATATCTCATAATTAGTTATAATAAAAAATTCAAATATATAAATATATAAAAAATAACTACACATTCAAAATGGGTGGGAGTAGTTTCAAGTTAGAATGTTAAAACTATTTTAAAATAGAAAAAATAGAAAAAAAATTAACTTTAACTATAATAATAAAAACGAAAGAAGAAGAAGAAAAACTACCCATTCAAATCGGTGAGTAGTTTCAAGTTGGAGTTGAAAAAATGAAATTAAAAAAATAATAATTACCTTTTTAGATTGGGGAATAGTTTCAAGTTGGAGTTTATAATTGTTTTAAAATAAAAAAACAAAAATAAAGCAATAAAAAAAATTTGATTCAAATAGTGGAGTAGTTTCTTTCTAATATTCTATATCTTATATTCTATATAACTTCTATATCTATATATTATTAAAAGGAGAGTATAAAGCTCTCTCCTTATGCCAAGTGGTAGTCTAGAAAAATACCTTATGAAATAATTAGTCAATAAGAAAGAAATTATCTATTAAAAATTAACAAAGAAATTAACTACCTAAATTAACTACTAAAACGTGGGGGAGAGTTGATTTAGGTTAGTTAATTTCTTTATTTCATTTTTTAAAATTATTTTCTTTTTTATTTTATAAAATAAAAAGTATATCTATTCATTAAAATGGAGAAAAATATGATAAAATTAAAAATAAAAATAAATATTTTCAATAGTAATAAAATATATATCTCCTATTATATTATAAAAAAAATAGCATACAAAAATATTAAACAATTAATATGTTAATATTCTATCTATATATTATTAAATGTCAAAGAAAAAGACACCACATTAATACAAGTGATAGCCTAGATAAAAGCCATATGACATAATCTATATATTATTAAAAGGAGAGGATAAAGCCTTCTCCTTAAGCCAAGTGACATCATAAAAAAAGCCACGTGGCATAATTAGTTACTAAGTAGTTTTTAAGTTAATAATTAGTTATTAGTTATTATATTTGAATTTAAATATCTATACAAATAAAAAAATAAAAGAAAAAAACTACCACACACACAGAAACACTATATATATATGGTTACTTTATTTTAATTAATAAATATAGATATCTCATAATTAGTTATAATAAAAAATTCAAAAATATAAATATATAAAAAATAACTACACATTCAAAATGGGTGGGAGTAGTTTCAAGTTAGAATGTTAAAATTATTTTAAAATAGAAAAAATAGAAAAAAATTAACTTTAACTATAATAATAAAAACGAAAGAAGAAGAAGAAAAACTACCCATTCAAATCGGTGAGTAGTTTCAAGTTGGAGTTTGAAAAAATGAAATTAAAAAAATAATAATTACCTTTTTAGATTGGGGAATAGTTTCAAGTTGGAGTTTATAATTGTTTTAAAATAAAAAAACAAAAATAAAGCAATAAAAAAAAATTTGATTCAAATAGTGGAGTAGTTTCTTTCTAATATTCTATATCTTATATTCTATATAACTTCTATATCTATATATTATTAAAAGGAGAGTATAAAGCTCTCTCCTTATGCCAAGTGGTAGTCTAGAAAAATACCTTATGAAATAATTAGTCAATAAGAAAGAAATTATCTATTAAAAATTAACAAAGAAATTAACTACCTAAATTAACTACTAAAACGTGGGGGAGAGTTGATTTAGGTTAGTTAATTTCTTTATTTCATTTTTTAAAATTATTTTCTTTTTTATTTTATAAAATAAAAAGTATATCTATTCATTAAAATGGAGAAAAATATAATAAAATTAAAAATAAAAATAAATATTTTCAATAGTAATATAATATATATCTCCTATTATATTATAAAAAAATAGCATACAAAAATATTAAACAATTAATATGTTAATATTCTATCTATATATTATTAAATGTCAAAGAAAAAGACACCACATTAATACAAGTGATAGCCTAGATAAAAGCCATATGACATAATTAGTTAATAACAAAAAATTATTTAATAAAAATTTACAAAGAAATTAACTACTAAAATATCGGTGAGGTTGGGTATATCGTATTGACAAATAAAATTTAGTAAAGCAATACAATCTAATAATATCAAACAAGAATAATTATAACTTAATTTTTTTTTTAATATTCACCGCGCATCGCGCGGGTACGATTACTAGTTATAAATTTATTGTTTGATTGCACAAGTGTAATTACACAATTAAATTAAATTTTAAATAAATTAATTATCAAACTTAAAAGTTAATATAATAAACGTGCCTCCAAATTTTTATAAATATAAATAATATTATATTTATATTTAAAATGTATATTTTTCGTGAATATACATTAATTAGTAGTCATATATTTATAAGTCATTTTGTAAAGTAGTATATATATATATATATATATATATATATATATATATATATATGGGTCTTGCTAACATACATCATGAAGGTAGTATGTTAGCATTGTACCCATTTTTAAATTCTTGAATTTACCCTTTAAGTAACATTTTCATCTTTTTAATAATGAGGACGTTTTTGTCTATTCACTAATACCAATGTAAATTTTCATTACGTGACCTCTCTATTTCATCTTTGCCCGACAATTCTTCCCTCCATTTCATTCCCCCAGAATTGCTATTGGCGATTATTTTTTCGACAAATTCCTTGTCCCATTTTCTCTAGCGAACTCCTCATGTTTCCTCTTTTCTTCTGCCACTCACTTTTTTTTTTCCTTTCCTTCTCGGTGTATTTTCACTTTTTTCTTTTGTAATAGCCATTAATTCTATTACTAGTATTTGGTTGAACTCCAGTCACCACTTCCGTCGGCTTCATTTTCAGACAAGTAATGGAAGCCTGAAATTTTGAATCTTTTTTTATTGATCATTTTCCATAATTCATTGCTTACCGTAGTCCTTGAAATAATCATTAAAATATGCAATTGGTAATTACCCAAGATAATGATTCATATTATTGTTATGCTCATGATTAATTTAGAATTTGATTTAGCCGAAAATAGGGGATAATAAAGCTCCCTGAAGTATCCCTGAAGCAATATAATGGAAATGTTACTTTAAGGGTAAATTCAAGAATTTAAAAATGGGTACAATGCTAACATACTACCTTCATGATGTATGTTAGCAAGACCCTATATATATATATATATCATTTGTGTCCATCTCTCTAAAATTGGTTGCGAATTGAATTTATTGGACCAATTCTAGACTTCTTCACAATCGATACTTGTTAAGATATATGTTTCAAAAGAACATCATGGAATTCATGTTTGATAAAATAAATTAATATTTATGAATATAATATCATAACATTATTTAAATATTTGACAAAACTAATCTATCAATTAACTAAAAAATGAACAACATGCAATGTGAGTCAATGCTACTAAAACAAATAAATTGGAATCATGAATATAACCAAAATTTCAAAATCCAAAAAAGAATATTTTAACATATGTAATAAATTCCACTACAACATAAGATTAGAAAACATAATAAGTTTATAATCACATTCAACAACAAAATTTCACTTTTATTGCATCACTCATTATATGCCAAGTTTGTTAATGAGTCATTATTTCTAATATCAGGAGGTGTACTTTCAAAAAATAAAATAATAAAACAAAATATAACCAATTACATGGAATCACAAGAAGAAAATGTAGAGAAATGAAAGATAAATATGTACAAAGAAAAATATATTTTAAAACTTCAAAATAAAATTAAGTTAAAAAAATTCTAAAAAATAAACTAAAAGGGACCTTGTAAGTACCATCAATTCGCATATTTCCTTGACAATTGGAGAATGTAATTATACCTCTCTGATTACAATCAATTCCATAGTGATTACGTAATTACTTGACCAAATAAATATACCAAACTGTATAATTACACCTCAATACACCCAAATTAAATTTCTAAATAGCTTTCCAAACAGGCTCGAAGTGTCAAATTACATGCGGCGTGAATTCAACTAATTATTTTAGCTTTGAATTCGTCTACAAGACATATAAATGTGTATGAAAACTAAAATATTAGTAGTAGTAGTACTATTTTAGAACTCAACATATAAATTACACCCTCCATTCAAGGTTAATGTGACCCTATTTATTTTTAACCTTAGTCATACAAATATTACTACATATTTAAGTATACAAATAGCGAGGCAAAATATTATAACATACTATTTAATATGACAAAGTTAATAAGTTGCCATATTCAATTAAATAAATAAATTCACTTAAATTAAAAATAATGGAGTATGAAATTTTAGACCCATCACCGTCTAGTACCTCATAAAAATAAACGAGCATGGAGATTTGAGATGACCCACGTGCAAAAATCACACCTTTATCCCTCTATAAATTGACATCCACTTGCCACGAAGACTCATATCAATTTCCAGAAATTAAGAAAATGAACACCCTTTTACTACTACTTTCACTTTCAGTTATCCCTTTAGCCCTGTGTGTACCCAATCCCTCAAGATTCTTAGCAGGTTCATCGCCATCTCCAGTTCTCGACATCAATGGCGACAAAGTACAAGTGGGTCTCAACTATTTCGTGCTGCCGGTGATCCGAGGAAGAGGAGGCGGACTTTACCCTTCCAACGTTAAACAAAATAATACTTGTCCTAGAGACATTATTCAAGAAGCTGATGAGGTCCAAGAAGGCTTGCCTGTGGTTTTCACGCCTTTTAATACCAAAAAAGGTGTTGTTCGTCTTTCAACTGATCTTAATGTCAGGTTTTTTACTCCAACTATTTGTGCTAGAGAAACTATTTGGAAACTTGGGACCTATGATGACAAGTTGAAGCAATATTTTATAGTGACTGGTGGAGTTGAAGGAAACCCAGGGCCTCAAACTTTGAGCAGTTGGTTTAAAATTGAGAAACTTGGGATGGATTATAAGTTTGTGTTTTGTCCAAGTGTGTGCAAGATTTGCAAGGTTATTTGCAAAGATGTTGGTATATACACTAAAGATGGAGTCAGGTTTTTGGCTCTCAGTGACACTCCCTTCATGGTTATGTTCAAGAAGATTTTCTAATCCTGCTTTTATTACTCATGCTTAATTGGGACCTTTATTTTCCAATAATCAATGGTCTACTTCTTTAATGTAATCTTGCTTGTGTTACTTAATTTGAACATGGGAATATTGAGACTTTTATCCGTTTGATTTTTTTTTATTCTTTTTTTGATTTTTCACTCAGTATTCGGTATCAATATTGGGGCCCGACTAATTTGGATTCGCGCCCGGAAGGGCCATATTAGGGGTAAAATATTTCCTAACAAAGTCGTCTCCATAGGTAAGGGCTCGAACTCGAGACCTTTGATTAAAAATGAAGGAATACTTACCACTCCATGTCTCCACCACGACCCTGGTCGGTTATCTGTTTGATTTCTATTGTTTCCTTAATTTTAATCAGCCCATTGAACTGTTGTTTATCTTCTACCTAAACTATCCCCTCCCCACCCCCTTTTTTTTCCCTAAAATATTGTTTATAATTATTCAAAGTTTGCTAATGTCGCGTGTAATTGCTACTATATATTTCCACAAATCGTGCAAGTTCTTTCAAAGGGGGAAAAAAAGAAGCTCTCATGTAGAAGTTGGATATTAATAATTCAGTTTTTGATTGATTTCTTGGTAGAGGACAAGTGAAGTAATTGGTCAATTATACTTAGTATTTAGTAATGTCTTGAAAGAATTTCTTCCAAGTAACCCTTCAATTCGTTTAGCTACGCATATGATATTGTGACTGGGTTCTCATGAATAACCACCCACCTTGGAAAGATTTTTATATTTAACTTTAACTCCTTTGCAATAAATAGTAGCCTGCTTGATATAATTCTATTTCCACTGTAAGCTATAAAATGTTGAGTCCCGAACCCAATTGTAATTTTTTTGGACTCAAAAGACCAAAATAAGTGGAAAAATAATTTAATGACCAAACTATATAAAACGCGATTTTAAGCCGCGCTTTACTTTAACGTCCATTTGGGACGTTAAGCTAAAGCGTTGTAACGATCCGATTGATCGTTTTAAGCAATTGCGTTCGATTCGGCAGTTTGAGATTTTGAGTAGCTTCATAATATGTGTATTGACTTGCGTGCACGGTTGAATTCAGTTAACGGATGATTCAGAGTCAAATTGGAAAAAGGAAGCTAGTTTTGGAAGTTTAAACGGTGAGAATTTGATCGGAATTGCAATTTTGGGTAAACGGCCCCGAAATGGGTTGTAGATGATCTCAGCTAGGGGTGTGCATTCTAATCGGTTTATCGATAAATCGAATCGATTACTTGTTATCGAATTATCGATATCGAGTTATCGACTTATCCATTTCGATTTCGATCAAGAAAATTTTCTTATCGAGTTATCGATTTCTGGATTATTATATGATGATTTTTGATCGAGTTATCGACTTATAGAATAATCGATAAGATATACCAAAAAAATAATTATACTCTTATCTATATTACTTTTTCTTTTATCCTAACTTATTATTTCTATTTTTCTCTACCTACCCATGTTATTCCCTAATTTCCTCTATCCTAGCCATTTTTTTCATTAATGTTGTCTCTTTCTTAATTTTTTTTTATCAATTGTAATACACTGCAGGTTCTGTGCATGTTTGTTTCCAAGCTTCACCTGTTTAAAGAACAATATCGGTATATTTGTGTGATCAACTGCATTTTACTAGTCAGTTTCTTTTTAAAGATGATTTAGGAATAAGTATGTTTATGTGGTGACACTACTAGTTAATACATTGCTTGGAAGATTAGGCAATTCTTCTATTGCTAAGTTGCAGGTTCTGCTGCCTCCATATGTTGGAGGTGCATCAACTCGTCCTTTATTTGTAAGCTCTAAATTTGCATTTTCTAACTATCTCAGAACTTGGTTATAGTTTTAAAGCGTGTGCACACTTTAAAGTGCAGATATCCCAATTGGACAACTACTACATCTAAAGGTATAATCTACCTTATTGAAAATCGATAAATCGAATAGATAAGCCCCCAAAATCAATAAATCGAAATCGAAAAAATCGAAACCTTATTGAAACGATAACGATAAGCATATGTACAAATTGATAATCGATAAGAAATTATCGATAAGGGTCAAAATCGAACCGATAAATCGATTGCACACCCCTAATCTCAGCAGCTTCATATGGTGATTTTGGACTTAGGCGCGTGTCCGGATTCGGATTTGAAGGCCGTAGGGTAATTTGAGGCATTTCAGTGAAAGTTGAAAAATGGAAAAGATTTACCCATAGTTGACTTTTGTGATATCGGGGTCGAGGTGCGATTTCGAGAGTTGGAGCAGTTCCGTTATATCATTTTGTACTTGTCTACAAACTTTGGCATCATTCCGTATTGATTTGATCGGTTTCGGCACAAGTTTTTGAATTTGGAAGATTTAGAAAATCATAGTTCGATTCATGGTGTGATTCGTCGTTTCGACATTGTTTGATATGATTTGAGACCTCGAGCGAGTCCGTGTTAGGTTATCTGACTTGTTTATGTGTTTGGGGTCCCCAGGGCCTCGGGTGTGTTCTGAGTGGGCTACGTGTCATTTTTTTGTTTGGACTAGTATTCTACTATCTGGTATTTCCTTCTATGTAATCGCATAGGCGTAGCCGCGATCGCGTAGTACAATGTCAACCTTCCATATTTTCCATCTATGCGATCGTATTGATTTGTTCATGATCTCATAACACAAATTTGGACAACAACATTTTCCTTCTAAACGATTGTATTGGTTTGTTCGCGATAGCAAAACACAAATTTGGACAACATCATTTTCCTTCTATGTGATTGCATTGATTTGTTCATGATAGTATAACACAAATTTGGACAATCGCATTTTCCTTCTATACGGTTGCATTGATTTGTTTGCGATAGCATAGCATAAATTTGGGCCATCAACTATTTCTTCTATGCAATCGCATCACTTTCCCACGATCGCGTGTACAAATACATGGGCAGTATTTAAATATTGCGACCCTTCTTCATTTTCCACCAATTTTGAACGGGATTGAAGCTTTTGAGGGAGATATTTTAGGAAACCAAAGGGAAATCACTTAGCGGTAATATTTTTGACATCATAACTCGTTTATATGTGATTAAAGGTCTAATTAATGGTGAAAATTGGGAAAATATCAGTGCAAAATGGGTAATTAGGGCTTGAGATTAAGAAATCTTAAAATGGGTATTTGAGGGATCAACTGAATTCAAATTTCAGTGTTCTTGATATTTATTGTCACGACCCAAACCCTAGTCGTGATGGCGCCCAACACAATGCTAGGCAAGCCCGACCATATTATCCCTTAAACCAGCCAGTTATTAATTCCAATTAATCAAATTAAACTTAAACAGCAAATGATCATATCAGGTGATAAGCGAGATAGTAAAAGCACACAAAATACGGTCCCAACCATATCGTGGTGTCACGAGATTGAGCCTCTACAGAATAGCATCCTAATACAAACAAGTCTAGGCAAAAAAAAATCAACAAGATGATAAAGAAGGAGAAAACATGCTCTACGGACGCTGGCAGCTACCTCGTAATCTCCGCAAAAGTAGACAAGGGTCGGCAGCTACAAAGTCTCAACTGCTCTCGGGCACCTGTGGATCTGCACAGAAAGTGCAGGGGAGTGGGGTGAGTATATTTCAACTCAGTGAGTAACAATAATAAACAATAACTAAAAGTAAGAACTCATGTGCTATCACTTAACAGTTCTAAGGCAACCCTCACAGGTACGTCATCACTGTAGTAAGTACTCTGATCTCCAGTCCACATCTATCTATACAAGATCCCACACTGATTAAACCCTCACTCGTACCCCTACGGTGTACGGCCATCTCAATATATGAAGACACATACCTATGTCTATAATGTATAAGTATTTAAGTAGGTAATAGGATATGAATAAGTATAATGATGCGCGCGTGGAGCCCACTCCAACACATATACCGCTGCAGCGCGCAGCCTGCTCCATTTAACATCGAAGGCGCTCACTGAGGGTGTATACAGACTTCGGAGGGGCTCCCTAGGCCCAAGTGCTATGATGTTGCGGCGTGCAGCCCGATCCATACATACATTACTGCGGCGATATATATATATATATATATATATATATATTTATACTGCTGCGGCGCGCAGCCCGATCCCATAATAAACACCAGCGCTCACTGAGAATGTGTGCACACTCAGACTCCTACAGCCCAAGCGCAATAATACTGCGGCGTGCAGTCCGTCCCACATGTATGTTACATGTATATTACATGTATATTACTGCGGCGTGCAGTCCGATCCAATATATATACTGCTGCGGCGTGCGGCCCGATCCAATATAGGTATATATATAATACCTCATAATGGGTCCTCGACCCTATCCCAGTCAATATGTGCTTGGCCCCTCAGGCATAATATGATATATCTCAGTGGGTCCTCGACCCTAACTCAGTCAATATAGACCCGGCCTCTCAGGCTCACTCAACTAGAATAGGGAATTCCATCCTAGGTAGTATCTTTCAAAGTACACATCTAGTACTGGCTTGTAATATGCTATACAGTGTTAATTACGGCTGAGTGTATGTTCCCAACATGATATAAGGGTCACCTAGCTCTATAGGTTCCCTAATACTCTACAGATCAGCACGAGACCTCAAACATGGCTATTAGCCCAATTGTACAGTTATAATCTCATTAACAGTCATAAAACACAGTATTCTATTAGCCGGGAAGGACCAAGTCCGAACCCCCAATCACAATGTCACCACGCCCGTCATAGAACGCGTGTCTCATCTCAATATAGCACTGTGAAGTGCTAGTACGGGGTTTCAAACCCTCAGTACATTGTTTACTACTACCACTCACCTCGAACCGGTAGAAGCTTCAATCCGCCTTGTGCTTGCCTCGCAAATCAATCTCCTCGGATGCCAAATCTGCTCAAAATCATAGAGAATGCATCAATATATGCTAATTTCATGCAATTCATTCGAAATAACCCAAATTGTATCAAAACCCACAAAGTTGTCAAAACCCGACTTTTGGTGCGCTTCTCAAAAAATTATAAAAGTTACATATTCGGAACCCTCGTCTCAATACGAGTCTAGGCATATCAAATTTACCAAATTCGGACTCCATTTGCCCACTCAAATCGGTATTTTTCTACAATTTTTGGCCTAGGACTAAAACCCACATTTAATCCTCCATTTTCATAGAAATAATCCATGATTTCATGATAAAAGCGTGTAATTAAACCACGAAACTTATCTCCGACAATGTCCCGATGATCTCCCAGCTATTTCCCTTCACTTCCTCTCTCTAGGCTTCAAAAATGGAGGGTTTTGTAAATGAACCCGTAAGGAAATGTTTCTGGTTATAAATTCACTGCCTGGGCCATTTACTCTACGCGTTCGCGTTCATTCCCATGCGTTCGCGATTCCCAGCTCCGGCTTAACCTTCGCGAATGCGATCTCTACAACGCGTTCGTGATGAACAATTTTCCAGCCGCCAGATTTTCCTTCTACGCGTTCGTGATACCCTGCACGCGAATGTGATGCACACCCTCACGCACCTACACGAACGCGACCCCTTGAACGCGATCGTGAAGCTCAAGAATCCTGGCCTACGTGAACGCGATTACCAGTCTCGCGAACGCGATGCTTTGACCCGCCTAGCCTTCGCAAACGCGGCTTATGCCACGCGAACGCGAAGGCTTAAATTATGCCCAGTGATCTGCAATTTTTCTGCAAATTTTTAAGTTCCAAATGTGCCGGATGATGGCACGGATTCACCCCGAGGCCCCCGGGACCGTAACAAAAACCACCAACATACTCCAAAACACGATACAAACTTGTTCCAAACATAAAAACACCATCCTAAACATCAAAATCACCAATTACACACGGATTCAAGCCTAAGTTTCTTCCAAACTTCCGAAACCGACATTCGATCAAAAACCCGACCAAACGACCTCCGAATGACCTGAAATTTTGTAGGCACATCCAAAATCACCTAACGGAGCTACTGCAACTGTCGGAATTCCATTTCGACTCACGGATCAAAATCGCACCTACCGTTCGGGTTTCGCCAAAATTCAACCTTAGCCAATTCAAGCCTATTTCTACACCGGACCTCCAAATTCAATTCCGATTGCTCCCCTAAGTCACAAATTACCTCCAAGAACTAACCGAATCATCAGAATCAGATTTCGATCCCTCTAACTAAATAGTCAACTCCGGGTTGACTTTCCTTATTCAAGTTTCCTTCAAGAAGGCTATATGCCTCATTTTCAATCCAATTCACTCCTAACTCTCCCGATAGACTCTAACACTGATATAAAAGCATGAAATATGTAGTTTCAACATAATGGGGTGATAATTCCCGTGACGACGGGCCGGGTCGTCACATTCTCCCCCTCTTAAGCAAACGCTCATCCTCGAGCGGGTCAAGAAACATACCTGAAGTCTCAAACAAGCGAGGATATCTGCTCCGCATCTCCCGCTCGATCTCCCAAGTAGCCTCCTCCACGGGTCGATCTCTCCATTGAACCTTAACTGATGCAATCTCCTCCGACCTCAATTTTCTTACCTGGCGACCCAAAATAGCAATAGGCTCCACATCATATGATAGATCACCATCAAGCTGAATGGTACTGAAGTCTAATACATGAGACGGATCCCCAATGTACTTCCGGAGCATAGACACATGGAATACTGGATGAACGCTGGATAAGCTGGGTGGCAAGGCTAACTCATATGCCACCTCTCTAACTCTCCCGAGTATCTCAAAAGGACCAATGTACCTGGGACTCAACTTCCCTTTCTTCCCGAACCTCATGACACCCTTCATGGGTGAAACCTTCAGCAATACTCTATCACCAACCATGAAAGACAACTCTCGAACTCTACGGTCTGCATAACTCTTCCGGCGAGACTGTGTTGTGCGAAGCCTCTCCTGGATCAACTTTGCTCTATCTAGAGCAACCTGAACTAACTCAGTCCCTATCAATCTATCCTCACCAGGCTCAAACCATCCGATGGGAGATCTACACCGTCTGCCATACAATGCCTCGTACGGGGCCATCCGAATACTCGACTGGTAGCTGTTGTTGTAGGCAAACTCAGCAAGTGGCAAAAACTCATCCCATGAACCACCAAAGTCAATCACACATGCCCGCAACATATCCTCCAGGATCTGAATAGTGCGCTCAGACTGTCCGTCTGTCTGGGGGTGAAATGCGGTGCTCAACTCAACCCGCATACCCATCTCTCGCTGAAATGCTCTCCAAAACTGAGAAGGAACTGAGTGCCTCTGTAAGATATAATAGACATTGGGACCCCATGCAACCTGACAATCTCCCGAATAAAGATCGCTGCCAACCGCTCCGATGAGTAAGAAGTACAAACTGGGATGAAATGTGCGGACTTAGTCGGCCGATCAATAATCACCCACACGGAATCAAACTTCCTTGCTGTCCGAGGGAGTCCAGTAACAAAATCCATGGTGATCCTCTCCCATTTCCACTCGGGAGTGACCATACGCTGAAGAACACCGCCCGATCTCTGGTGCTCATACTTGACCTGCTGGCAATTGAGGCACTTGGCTACATGCCTAACAATATCTATCTTCATTCTTCTCCACCAGTAGTGTTGTCTCAAGTCTTGGTACATCTTTGCGGCACCTGGGTGAATAGAGTACCGCGAACCGTGTGCCTCCTCAAGTATCAACTCCCGCAAACCATCTACATTGGGCACGCATATACGGCCCTGCATCCTCAGAACACCATCACTGTCGATAGTCACATCTCTAGCATCATTATGCAGCATTCTGTCCTTAAGGACAAGCAAATGTGGGTCATCATACTGTCACTCCCTGATGCGATCATATAAGGAAGATCGAGAAACAATACAAGCCAACACTCGACTCGGTTCTGAAATATCTAATCTCACTAGCCGATTGGCTAGGGCCTGAACATCATAAGCAAATGGCCTCTCCCCAACTGGGATGAAAGCTAGGCTGCCCATACTAACCGCCTTCCGACTCAAAGCATCGGCCACCACATTGGCCTTCCCCGGATGATACAAGATAGTGATGTCATAATCTTTAAGCAACTCCAACCACCTCCGCTTGTCTCAAATTAAGGTCCTTCTGTCTGAATAAGTGCCGAAGGCTGCGATGATCCGTGAACACCTCACATGAGACACCATATAGGTAATGCCTCCAAATCTTCAAAGCATGAACTATGGCTGCTAGCTCCAAATCATGAACAGGGTAGTTCTTCTCGTGGGGCTTCAACCGACGAGAAGCATAAGCAATGACCCTACCCTCCTGCATCAACACACAACCAATGCCAACTCATGAGGCATCACAATACACGGTATAAGGATCTGAAGCTGACGGCAGAATCAAGACTAGTGTTGTGGTCAGTGCTGTCTTGAGCTTCTGAAAGCTCTCCTCGCACTCCTCGGACCGTATGAAAGGAACACCCTTCTGAGTCAATCTAGTCAAGGGTGAAGCAATAGAAAAGAACCCCTGTACGCATCGGTGATAATACCCTGCCAATCCCAGAAAGCTACGGATCTCAGTAACTGAGTTCTGTCTGGGCCAACTCTGCATTGCCTCGACCTTCCTCGGATCCACCTGAATACCATCACGGGACACCACATGCCCTAAGAATGCCACGGACTCAAGCCAGAACTCACATTTGGAGAACTTGGCATACAGCTTCTCCTCTCTGAATCTCTACAACACAATACTCAAGTGTCGAGCATGCTCCTCCTGGCTACGAGAGTAAACTAGTATGTCATCAATGAATACGATCACAAATGAATCAAGATAGGGCTTGAACACACTGTTCATCAGATGCATAAATGTTGCTGGGGCGTTGGTCAGCCCAAAAGACATCACAAGGAACTCATAGTGACCATATCTAGGATCCTGAATGCAGTCTTCATAATGTCGGACTCTCTAATCTTCAGCTGATGGTAGCCTGAACGAAGATCAATCTTCGAGAACACCCTAGCTCCATAAAGCTGATCAAATAAATCATCGATACGAGGCAGAGGATACTTATTCTTCACTGTAACTTTGTTCAGCTGCCTGTAGTCAATACACATCCTCATGGAGCCATCTTTCTTCTTAACAAACAGGACCGGTGCACCCTACGGTGACACACTCGGCCGAATGAACCCCTTATCTAGGAGTTCCTGGAGCTGCTCCTTCAATTCCTTCAGCTCAGCTGGTGCCATCCGATACGGAGGAATAGAAATAGGCTGAGAGCCTGGCACCAAATCAATCCCAAAGTCAATATCCCTGTCCGGCGGCATGCCCGGCAGGTATGAGGGAAACACATCAGGAAAGTTTCGCACAATGGGAATAGAATCAATACTGGGAGTCTGGGCCTTGACCTCCCGCACAAATGCTAAATAAGAGAGACATCCCTTCCCAACCATTCGTTGGGCCTTGAGAAAAGATATTACCCTGCTAGGTACATACTCGGTCGTGCCTCGCCACTCGATCCTCTGAATGCCCGGCATAGCCAAGGTGACTATCTTAGCATGACAGTCCAGAATAACATGACATGGAGATAGCCAATCCATGCCCAATATAACATCAAAATCAATCATGCTGAGAAGCAACAGGTCCACTCGGGTCTTCAGACCCCCAATAGTGACCAAACAGTACCGGTATACATGGTCCACAACAATAGTATACCCTACCGGGGTAGATACATGCACTGGCAGCTCAAGACCCTCGGGTCGTGCCCAGATGAGGAGCAAAATAAGTAGACAGATAAGAATAAGTAGAACCAGGATCGAACAACACTGAGGCATCTCTGTGGTAGACTGAAATAATACATGTGATAACTGCATTGGAAGCAACGGCCTCAGATCGGCCCCGGAGAGCATAGCATCTAGCATGTCCGCCTGATCGGTCTCCCCCTCGAGGGCGACCCCTAGCTGACTGGCCCTCACCCCTAGCTGGTGGGGCGGGTGCTGAAGTAGAAGGACCAGATAACGAGGGCTGCCCCCTCTGCTGATAAGATCTGGAAACAAGATGGGGACACTCCCTACGGTGGTGCCCAAACTCTCCGAACTCGTAGCAACTCCCCGGTGCTGGGGACTGAGACTGATAAGGACCTCTGGCGCTGGAGTGGCTAGCTGATGAACTAGGACGAGATGAACCATGAGCAAATGGGGCCTGTGAAGAACTCTGAGCTGGCATGGCGCTGAGGGATGGCTGGCTCTGGTGCGAACCCTGATAACCCTGACTAGAAGACCAGCCCCGACGATCTGAGCGACCCGACTGCAAAGATCTGAAAGAGTGACCTCGGCTCTACTAACTCTGGCCTCTGGTCTGAGTGCCACTAGAGCTAGCTGAACCTCGAGGCCTCTTGGCCTCCTCTCATCCCGCTCTCTGCGATGATCTGTCTCTATGTCACGAGCAATATCCACAGCATTCTCAAATGTATGACTCAAAACCCTCTCCCGAGTCATCAGAATACGAATGGGATAAATGAGGTCGTCCACAAAGCGTCCAATCCTCTCTCTGTCAGAAGGAACCAACCATGGTGCATACCTAGACAACTCTGTAAACCTGATCTCATACTCTGACACTGACATATCCCCCTGACGGAGACCCTCAAACTGCCTGCGCATCTCCTCCCTCTGAGATCGAGGCACCCACTTCTCCAAGAACATGGTGGAGAACTCTGGCCATGATAGTGGTGCTGCCCCTGCCTGCCTGCGGCGCTCATAAGATTCCCACCAAGCAAATGATGGCCCCTGAAACTGAAAGGTAGTGAAAGATACCCCACTGGACTCTAATATCCCTGCCGTACGAAGCATCCGACGGCACTTGTCCGGAAAACCTTGGGCGTCCTCGCCCGGAGCACCAGTGAACACTGGAGGAGATAACCTGGTGAACCTCTCGAGACGACACTACTTATCGTCTGGCATAGATGGAACCCGAAGTCTTGAACTGGTGCAACCGGATGAGCTGGAGCTGCTCCCGGTGTCTACAATCCCTGCACTACCTGCTCAGGTGTGCGAGCAACGGGGGTCTGATTGCCTCCTCCAGCCTGAGAAGCAGCTACTGCGGTAGTGGCTAAAACTGCCTCAGCCAGGTCAGTGCAAACTCATAATATCTGAGCCAAGGCCTCCTGAAGGACTAGAATCACAATGGGCACCGCCGGTGCCCGAACAAGTGCTACTGGAATGTCTATAGCTGGAGCCTGATCGTGAGCCGGGGCAACTAGTGGAGCAACAAGTGTTTCCCTCGTGGCTCTACCTCTATGACGACCAGGTACTGGTGGTCGTCCTCCCCGTCCGGAAGCTCGAGTTCTCGCCATCTGCGAGAGAATAGAATGTCAAAGTTCGGTTCAAGTCAAAAGTAATCGCACGACAAGAATTCCAAGAATTGAAACTTTTCCTAAAAGGTTTGTAGCCTCCCTAGGATAAGTACAGGCGTCCCCGTACCGATCCACGAGACTCTACTAAACCGGCTTATGACTCGCGAGACCTGTTAACCTAGGGGTGTCACACCTCCCTTTTTACTACCCCACATAAGCATAAATATAAATACGCTCGTAGGGTATACCCCGACGCTCAAATATCCGAAACGGATAAAAATAACGTAAGGGAAGGAGTTTTTCCAATTAAAGGACAATCGGTTCGGGATTTTATTGAGATTAATCAGAGTCGCCACTGTTGTCACACCTCCCTTTTTACTACCCCATATAAGCATAAATATAAATACGCTCGTAGGGTATACCCCGACGCTCAAATATCCGAAACGGATAAAAATAACGTAAGGGAAGGAGTTTTTCCAATTAAAGGACAATCGGTTCGGGATTTTATTGAGATTAATCAGAGTCGACACTTGGGAAAGATAATGGTGTCCCAAGTCACCGGTTAATCCCGAATCCGAGGAATTTGACTCATAAAAATGTCCGCGAAGCAAAGATCCTGGATAAGGAACTCTGTTAACCCGGGAGAAGGTGTTAGACATTCCCGGGTTCCGTGGTTTTAGCACGGTCGCTCAATTGTCGTTCCCGACTCTTGTTTGACTCAATTATAGATTTTAAACAACATATAATTCTTTTTACATTAGGTATTATTTTAAAGAATTTGCGGCATCGTGAAAACACGCCTCGAGTCATACCGCAACCAGTACACCTATGACTTTCGGTGTATTTCAGCTTTGCCGAGATTTGGATTTAAGTCGCACCAAGTGCACACTCGTTCAATGGAAAGTACATTAACATCGTGCCCTAAATAACGTCTATCGGCTTTTAACTTTGGGGAGAGGCTATGGAATTTGCTATTAGCCTCTCCGGTTCTACTATGTTATCTTATTACTAAATGGGGGCCCCGGTGTTTGTTATTCGGGCGAGGCTCATCCCAATTTTCATTAAAGGATTCAATACTAGTATTTGGCTATGTTTTCTACATTTGTTTTTTCCTTAATCGATTTCTAATATTTAAACATTCCGGGCCCGTAATTTTGTTATTCAATGGGGCCTGGATTTCCAGAATAAGGATTTGCTACATTAAAAACAGGTCCAGGTTCTTAAAGAACCAGACCTGATTCGGGCATTCTATCGCCAGCCCAATTAGCATTATACAGAGATTCGGGCCCATAACATGCCTTGGGCCCAAACTAAATAAAATTGGAAACAATTGAAGCAACAGAACAAAGATACACATTTGAAATGGAAAGCACTTTTATTTATTCAGTGAAGGAAATCAATATCATACATTAGCTACAAATTAATTATTTATTACCATAAATCAGAACTAACAAACTACTTATTCCTCTTACACTAGCGTTTTGAAGTTAATACCAGTTAATACCTAATTTGAGAAAGCGACGGATTACATAATGGACTTAAAGAATGATTAAACTAATTAACTATGGATCTGAATTAACTGATTAACTACTCACGAATATTTACATTACCAGTTTCGTTATGTACTAGGCATTTTTACATTACAAAGATGGTTCTAATTAAATTGTATCAATATCCATAAATAAATAACTCAGAGACCTATTTATAATTATGCTACTGATTTCAATATGGCTTGTTTTATCACCAGATTATTAACCTAAAACATGATTAAAGCACTATCTAATCTAACATTTCCTATTTTTAAGCTTATCTATGTGTAAATGACATCTGATATGTGATTAAGACTTGTGAATCTATTGTGAGTAAGTAACCAACTGACTTTTTGAATTATTATTAACTAACCCATGTTTTAAGATCTATTACCTAATTAAGCTATGTGATACACTATTGCTACTATACTACTAGTTATTACAATGTTTTTGTTTTTCGTTTTTCAGCTACTACAGAATACTTCAATAGATAAATTACAAATCTAAACTAACAACACTAAACATAAACTACGGGACAGCAAATAATCGGATCCAGATCTTCATTTTTTATTTCAACAATTCACCATTACAGCTTCAAGTGAAAGAGATATGTACCTGGTTTTGAAAAGAATGGGAAAATGGCAAATCAACAAGGTGGTGAAAATACAGCGACAACAACAGTAACAACCAGCAGTAGCTTCAACACCTCAATCCCGAAAATCCCAGCAATACGGAGAAAAACAAAAACAAACCAGTAAAAAATAGAAAAGAAAAATATTTTCCAGATTTTCTCTTTGTTTTGGCTTTCTAGCTTTGAACTCTTTTCACTTCGCAAAAGAAACTCTCAAAAATTGCATTTTTTCCGTGTATACTTCTGTATCCAGAGTGTATATCTAGTGTATACTACAGCAGGGAATTTTTTTATTTTTTCTTCTATTCCGATTTTTCCTCTCTTTTTTCCACCCTCTTTTTCATAAATCTTCTCTTCTATTTATAGGCAAGAATTTCGAAAATTTTCAGATTTTTTATTAAAAAGAAAATATTTTTTTAATTTAAAGAAAACCCACTAATCCATGTTTTCCTCTCCTTGTTTTCTTCCTTGATTTCCTTGCCCCCACTACTTTATGTCATGTAATTATGATTATTTTTTGCTAAAAAAATCTGAAATTTTCTTCTTGGGCCAAGGGGTTTTGGGTTGGGTAAGGTTTCTTAGGATTGGGCTTGTAACTTAATTTGCAAGATGGCCCAATCCAATTTTTTCTATTTTGTTCTTCTCCATTATTCAACTTCCTAATTAATAAAGCCCAAAATACTAAGATTAATTTATAAAAACTAAAATTATCTTGAAATACTAATCTCATAATAATAATTGTCACCTAATTTTAAATGGTAATTAAAATACAATCACACAATTTGGACATTAAAGGCTAAAATGCAAAAAATGCCTATTTTTGTGATTTTCATTTTTGTAAGATAAAATTAATTACTCCTAATTGTAGAATTAAATCCTAAATGCAAATGCGATATATATATATATATATATATATATATATATATATATATATATATATATATATATATATATATATGCAAATGCGATATATATATATATATATATATATATATATATATATATATATATATTGTCATTATTTTTTAAAAATGACACTAAATTCACAACAATTGCAAACAACACAAAACTCTTTTATTTTGAATTTTTGGGAGTAATTCTCATATAGGGCAAAAATCACGTGCTCACACCAACTTGTCATCACCTAAACCCTGGTCGTGATGGCGCCCAACACAATGCTAGGCAAGCCCGACCATATTATCCCTTAAACCAGCCAGTTATTAATTCCAATCAAATTAAACTTAAACAACAAATGATCATATCAGGTGATAAGCGAGATAGTAAAAGCATACAAAATACGGTCCCGACCATATCGTGGTGTCACGAGACTGAGCCTCTACAGAATAACATCCTAATACAAATAAGTCTAGGCAAAAAGAAATCAACAACAAGATGATAAAGAAGGAGAAAACAAGCTCTGCGGACGCTGGCAGCTACCTCGTAATCTCCGCAAAAGTAGACAAGGATCAGCGGCTACAATGTCTCAACTGCTCTCGGGCACCTGTGGATCTGCACAGAAAGTGCAGGGGAGTGGGGTGAGTATATTTCAACTTAGTGAGTAACAATAATAAACAATAACTGAAAGTAAAAACTCATGTGCTACCACTTAATAGTTCTAAGGCAACCCTCACAGGTACGTCATCACTGTAGTAAGTACTCTGATCTCCAGTCCACATCTATCTCTACAAGATCCCACACTGATTAAACCCTTACTAGTACCCCTACGGTGTACGGCCATCTCAATATATGAAGACACATACATATGTCTATAATGTATAAGTATTTAAGTAGGTAATAGGATATGAATAAGTATAATGCTGCGGCGTGCAGCCCGCTCCAATACATATACCGTTGCGGCGTGCAGCCCGCTCCATTTAACGTCGACGGCGCTCACTGGGGGTGTATACAGACTTCGGAGGGGCTCCCTAGGCCCAAGCGCTATGATGTTGCGGCGTGCAGCCCGATATATATATATATATATATATATATATATATATATATATATATATATATATATATATATATATATATATATATATATATATATATATATATATATATATATATATATATATATATATATATATATATATATATATATATATATATATATATATATATATATATATATATATATATATATATATATATATATATATATATATATATATATATAAGAATGTGTGCAGACTCAGACTCCGAAGGGGCTCCTACAGCCCAAGTGCAATAATACTGCGGCGTGCAGTCCGTCCCACATGTATATTACATGTATATTATTGCGGCGTGTAGTCCGATCCAATATATATACTGCTGCGGCGTGCAGGCCGATCCAATATAGGTATATATATAATACCTCATAATGGGTCCTCGACCCTATCCCAGTCAGTATATGCTTGGCCCCTCAGGCCCAATATGATATATCTCAGTGGGTCTTCGACCCTAACTCAGTCAATATAGACCCGGCCTCTCAGGCTCACTCAGCTAGAATAGGGAATTCCATCCTAGGTAGTATCTTTCAAAGTACACATCTAGTACTTGCTCGTAATATGCTATACAATTGTAATTACGCCTTAGTGTATGTTCCAAACATGATATAAGGGTCACCTAGCTCTATAGGTTCCCTAATACTCTACAGATCGGCACGAGGCCCCAAACATGGCTATTAGCCCAATTGTACAGTTATAATCTCATTAACAGTCATAAAATACGGTATTCTATTAGCCGGTAAGGACCAAGTTCGAACCCCCAATCACAATGTCACCACGCCCGTCATAAAACGCGTGTCTCATCTCAATATAGCACTGTGAAGTGCTAGTACGGGGTTTCAAACCCTCAGGTACATTGTTTACTACTACCACTCACCTCGAACCGGTAGAAGCTTCAATCCGCCTTGCGCTTGCCTCGCAAATCAATCTCCTCGGATGCCAAATCTACTCAAAATCATAGAGAATGCATCAATATATGCTAATTTCACGCAATTCATTCGAAATAACCCAAATTGTATCAAAACCCACAAAGTTGTCAAAACTTGACTTTTGGTGCGCTTCTCAAAAAATTATAAAAGTTACATATTCGGAACCCTCGTCTCAATACGAGTCTAAGAATATCAATTTTTCCAAATTCGGACTCTATTTGCCCGCTCAAATCGGTATTTTTCTACAATTTTTGGCCTAGGGCTAAAACCCACATTTAATCCTCCATTTTCATAGAAATAATCCATGATTTCATGATAAAAGCGTGTAAATAAACCATGAAACTTACCTCCAACAATATCCCGATGATCTCCCAGCTATTTCCCTTCACTTCCTCTCTCTAGGCTTCAAATATGGAGGGTTTTGCAAATGAACCCGTAAGGAAATGTTTCTGGTTTTAAATTCAGTGCCTGGGCCATTTACTCTACGCGTTCGCATTCATTCCCACGCGTTCGCGATGCCCAGCTCCGGCTTAACCTTCACGAACGTGACCTCTACAATGCGTTCGCGATGAACAACTTCCCAGCCGCCAGATTTTCCTTCTACGCGTTCGTGATACCCTGCACGCGAACGCGATGCACACCCTCACGCACCTACGCGAATACGACCCCTTGAACGCGATCGCGAAGCTCAAGAATCCTGGCCTATGTGAATGCGATTACCAGTCTCGCAAACGCGATGCTTTGACCCACCTGGCCTTCGCGAACGCGGCCCATGCCACAAGAACGCGAAGGCTTAAATTATGCCCAGTGATCTGCAATTTTTCTGCAGATTTTTAAGTTCCAAATGTGCCGGATGATGGTCCGGATTCACCCCGAGGCCCTCGGGACCCCAACGAAAACCACTAACATACTCCAAAACACGATACAAACTTGTTCCAAGCATAAAAACAGCATCCTAAACATCAAAATCACCAATTACACACGGATTCAAGCCTAAGTTTCTTCCAAACTTCCGAAACCGACGTTCGATCAAAAACCCGACCAAACGACCTCCGAATGACCTGAAATTTTGCAGGCACATCCAAAATCACCTAACGGAGCTACTTCAACTGTCGGAATTCCATTCCGACTCCCGTATCAAAATCTCACCTGCCGTTCGGATTTCGCCAAAATTCAACCTTAGCCAATTCAAGCCTATTTCTACATCGGACCTCCAAATTCAATTCTGATTGTTCCCCTAAGTCACAAATCACCTCCCGGAACTAACCGAATCATCAGAATCCGATTGCGAGCCCTCTAAATAAATAGTCAACTCCGGGTTGACTTTCCTTATTCAAGTTTCCTTCAAGAAGGCTATATGCCTCATTTTCAATCCAGTTCACTCCTAACTCCCCCGATAGACTCTAGCACTAATATAAAAGCATGAAACATGTAATTTCAACATAACGGGGTGATAATTCCCGTGACGACATGTCGGGTCGTCACATTTATAGATTCGTGAGAGTACGAGGGTTCTGAAAATATAATTTTACCCGATTCTGAGGCGTGGGCATGAGGGGCATTTTGTTCATTTTATTAATTTCACGTATTAGCATAGAATTTATTTGTATAATCAGTTACTGGAAGTGTTATTTACATTATGCAGTTGAATTTGATAGATTGGGCCCATTTGGAGTTGAGTACTCGTGGTAAGAATGTGGTTTTGGATTGAATTTGAGTCGGTTTGAGGTAAGTATCTTGCGTAACCTTGTGTGGGGGACTTCCCCTAAGGAATTGAGTCTTCTATGCTAATTATATTCCATGCATGCAAGGTGACGAGTGTGTGCTCAGACTTATTTGTGGGAAATTTTCCTCTAGGGTTATTAGGTCGTTATGCAGAAATTATCCCGTTATGATTGGGTCTCCTAGGTGTTTATATTTCCGCTATATGCTCCATATGTTGTTGTTAGCTTTCCTCTAATTCTTATGTGTTACATTGACCCTTAATCGCCTTAATTGAAATGATTGTCTTCCTTATTATTTTAATACTTCTTGATTGCGAGATCCTCTATGACTTCATGCAAACATGTTACATATCGAGTTGTTGTGGTTGTCGTTGTGGTTATCACGTGTTTATTATGTCTGGTTATTTAGTTGAGGTTTCATTGTGAAGTTAGTTGTTGGTACAAGTTTGGTTATAGTTGATTCCCTTACCGGGACATATTTAATTCTTACTGTTGGTTCTCTTGTCGGGATATATTTATTCTTGTTGTTGACTCCCTTTCCGGGATATTATTGTTTCTTTATTAATCCGTTGTCGCGATTCTTTTCTGATTGGTGTTGATTTTTATATTTAGAACGGGTTGCACACTGCAACAAGATATACGAAATGGGATCGGGTTACATGCCTGCAACGAGATATATGAAATGGGATCGAGTTGCATGCCTACAACGAGATATATGAAATGTGATCGGGTTGCACGCCTGCAATGAGATATGAAATTGGAGCGAGTTGCACGCCTGTAATGAGATATATGAAATAGGAGCGGGTTTCATGCCTGCAATGAGATATGTGAAATGGGAGCGGGTTGCATGCCTGCAACGAGAAATGTGAAATGGGAACGGGATGCACGCCTGCAACGAGATATGTGAAATGGGAGCGGGTTGCACGCCTGTAATGAGATATATAAAATGGGAGAGGGTTGAACACATACAACGAGATATGTGAAATGGGAGTGGGTTGCACGTATGCAATGAGATATGTGAAATGGGATCGGTTGCACGCATGTAAGAAGATATGAAATGAAAGTGAAATCTTGTATTTGTTTTCATTATCCTTGTTAGTAATTGGATTCTGGTGTCGTGCACTTTCCGTTTACTATGTTTATTTGTTGTTACGAATTTAAGTGTTTTAACTGTTCAGATTTCTTTACCGCTGTGATCCTTTGTTAAGGAATCCCATCATGTTTTTAATACTTGGTCGTGTTTATATACATATTTTTCAATACTTCAAATTTCAATAGTTGTTTCATCTTCAATTCAGTTAGTTATTCAATGAAATTTCCTTAAATCGTCTGAGGTTGTATTACTTAAAAATGGAATTTCTACTAAGATAATTTGTTAAATTTCTTGTTAAAGGTAATATTTCATCTAATATTTTACTTTAATTGAAAATGATACTTTCTTTATTTAAATAATTTCTAAAAATAACTTCATCTTTTCTTGCTGAGTTTCTAATTGGTTTAGAAGTTGTACTCCACTTATGTTATGAAAATCAGACTCCTTGAACATCTTTATTCTATTGGTTATAAACCATATGAACCGAGTAACATGAGAAAATTATTGTGTAAAGTGATATAGAAATATGTAGGCTGGAGGTGTCGGGTGTCTAAAGTTTGGTGATTGAGGTTATGATATGAGACATCAAGTTTGAGATGGCTGAAATTGTGCATCAGAAACAATATGATTTATTGAGCTGGCATCACCTTCCTTGTTTGAGTATATTTTTCTTTACTTGTCTGTGTTCCAGCTATGTTGGTGTTAATTTTTCTGGTTATCTTCGTTTGCACCCGTGTTTCTCTTTATTATTTCTACTGATTGTAGTTTGTTATTTCCTTACAGTTGATATTATGTCATTTCTAGATTGATAGTTTATTATCAAATCATGCTCAATTCATTTGACCAGTAGGTGTTTGGATTGTTCCTCGTTACTACACCACCAAGGTCAATCTTGATACTTACTGAGCACCCCGTGGTGTGCTCATACTACACTTTCTCACATTTTTGTGTACAGATCTAGGTATTTGATTGCCAGTAGTTGTGCAAGTTATTGTGGAAGAGACTCAAGGTAAACCTGCTACAGCATTCGCAGGCCTTAGAGTCACCTTCATTGTACTTATTTCCATTTGTTCCTTTTTGTGCCGGAGCAGTGATGTATTTATTTTGTATAACAACTTTTAGAAAGGCTTGTGAGTTGTACCACCGGTTTTGGAAATTGTAAATTGTTAAGAGTTATTCAGATTAAAGTTTGTAAATACCAATATCATTTCAGTTTATGTTAGGCTTACCTAGTTTAGAGACTAGGTGACATGACGACTCCTTCGAAGGGATTTTTGGGTCGTGACAAGTTGGCATCAGAGCTCTAGGTTCATCGGTGCTACGAGTCACAAGCAGGTTTAGTAGAGTCTTGCGGGTCGGTACGGAGACGTATGTACTTATCTTTGATAGGATACAGAACTGCTAGGAAATTCCCCTTCTTTCATTCCTTATCGTGTGATATTGATTTAGCTAAAAGTATATAACTTATGTTCCTTTACATCCCCTCGTTTATAGTGTTACGCTCTCAGCGTTTGCCATGCGCCAGTGGTTTGTAATGATAACGACGAGCTACAAATGAGTCGCGGACTCTCAGGCATTGCCTCGACGTGTTGTCCAAGATTGGAGATACAAAGGTATTGAGAGACTATTTAGTTGTTTACGTAAAGGCGCAGCAGAAGAATGGTGGGTTTTGAATGAGGTTAGTTGGCGGTATTGGAGTACCTTGTGATTTATGTTGTACGAGCTGTGAAGGTTTGTCACGACCCGGATTTTTCCCCAATATCGGGATCGTGATGGCGCCTACTCGTGGTAGCTAGGCAAGCCACTATATTCATACTATCCTGTTTTTAACACAATTTAATTAAATAAATGCAGAATACTTTATCAAAATAGAAATAACTAACTTCATGATGAAAATCATACTGAAATCCTCTACCCAAGACGTGGAGTCACCAACTCACGAACTACTATGGAATACTACACATAAAAGTCTGAAGGAAATATAACATAATTCTGTTTGTCTCGGAACAAAGAGACTACAACTAATGACATAAATAAAGAGAGAGACGTCGGGCCTGCGGACGTCTGCAAGCTACCTCGGTCTCAATATGATCGACTCCCACGAAATCGATTTACTGCTGCTGCTGCTCCTGATCGTAACCTGGACCTGTGCAAAAACGCACAGAAGTGTAGTATCAGCACAACCGACCCCATGTGCTGGTAAGTGCCTGGCCTATCCCGGCGAAGTAGTGACAAGCCTAGGACCAGACACTCACATAAACCTGTGCAATTCAATATATATATATATGTGTACCACAAAATAACAAGAAATAATCAAGTATTAACACAATAAGGAATATCTTAAAAAATTCAACAATTAACCACAGTTAATAAATTCACAAGAAAAACAAAGTATAATGTAAACACAAGTAATATCAATTCAAGAAATAGCAAGCAGTTGCACGGCATCACCCTTCGTGCTTTTACTCTCATCCTCACCAAATAAATAAATAAAGTACACGGCATCACCCTTCGTGCTTTTACTCTCATCCTCACATCCATAGTACGGCATGATCCTTCGTACATGGTTAAATAACAGGGGCACGGCATGATCCTTCGTGCATAATCAATAAATAAACATGGCACGGCATTAACCTTCGTGCATAAATAAATAAACATGGCACGGCATCACCCTTCATGCATTATTACTCTTCCTCACCCAAATAACAATCACAGTTAAGGGCAAAGAAAGAAACAGTAATTCATAAACCGTCCCATCAAGGGCAATCAATAATTATCTTCACAACAAGTCCCAACAAGGGAGAACAATAACAGTTCATCTGTAATATATCTCAAAATAATCATTTTCCAACGACTCACGGTCATACTAGACGCCAGTGTATGAATGCTCATCACCACAGCCCATACACCGCACTCGATCACATAACACATAACACATAATCCTATTCCCTCAAGCTAGGATAGAACAAACACTTACCTCGAGTGTTTATGAACAATTCAATCCGTGGAAATGTCTTTTTCTTTCAACTTTGGCTCCAATCCAATCGTATCTATACACAATTGATTTAATGTCATCAATACTACTCAACAAACTAATTCTTAAGATCAAATACAACTTTTACAACATTCTGCCCGGAATAGTGAATTTCAACCCCGGGCCCACATGGTCGGAACTCGGGGTTAGGACCAAAATCCGGTTACCCATCCCCCCACGAGTTCATGTATATGATTTGTTTCAAAATCGAACCTCAATTCGAGGTCCAATTCCCCAATTTATGAAAAAACCTATTTTCTAACAAAAACAAGAATTCTACCATGAAAATCATTGATTTTTAATGAAAAACATGTTTAATGATGTTAGGAATTGAAAGAATTAAGTAAAAAGTGACTTACAATCGTTTTGATGAAGAAGAAATCCGTGAAGAATCGCAAATGGGTGTTTTTGTTTTGTAAAAAGTGAAGAAATGACCTGAAAATCGTGTTTTACAGGTCTCCGTGTTCGCATTTGCGAACATGGGTTCGCAATTGCGAACCCCGACCAATTTCTGGAGTTTGAAAAATAAGCTAAGGCTGGGAAGTTCGCATTTGCGAACATTTGTTCGCATTTGCGAACACTGGCGGACAAAGGGATGTTCGCATTTGCGAACTAATGTTCGCATTTGCGAACACATGCTGTATAAGGCGGTGTTCGCATTTGCGAACAATGGTTCGCATTTGCGAACCAAGGCAGTATGGGGAATGTTCGCATTTGCGAACTTTTGTTTGCATTTGCGAACATAGGCAGGCACTGGGGACCTTCGCAAATGCGAACAATTGTTCGCATTTGCGAACAAGGCTGGCTTCGCATTTGCGATCAAGGTTCGCATTTGCGAGCCTTGCCTTACATTGTCCCCTTCGCAATTGCGAGAAATACTTCGCAATTGCGAAGCCAACAGCTGGGTGAAAAACCAGCAGTTCAAAAATTCAGAATTTCATCCAACGGCCTATCAAATCTTTACCCGAGCCCCCGGGCTCCAAACCAAACATGTACATAACCTCAAAAACACATTATGGACTTGTTCGTGCGATCATATCGCCAATATCACTTCGTTTTAATCAAATCAAGCCTCAAACTCATGATTTTCATACTTTTGATTTTCAAAACTTCTTAACTTGGAACTCAAGGTCCAAAACAACTCAAACGACATCCGAATGTCACCAAACTTTACAGAAAACACATATATAATATTTAAGACTTGTACCGGGCATCGGAACCAAAATACGAGCCCGATACCAAAGTCAATTAATTCATTTTCCTTTAACAATTACTTCAAAAACAATTTCACATAAAAATTCATAACTTGGGCTCTAGGCCTCAGAATTCGACTCCGGACACATGTCCAAGTCCCATATTTTCCTACGGACCTCTCGGGACCATCTAATCTCGGGTCCGGATCCGTTTACCAAAAATGTTGACCGAAGTCAACCATATCAATATTAATATCATTTTTATCCAAATTTCTCATAGAATTCATATTTTCTATCACAAAATCTTTCCGGCTACATGTTCGGATTGTGCACGTAAATCGAGGCAACATAGAATGAGGTTTTCAAGGCCTCAGGAAGCTCGAAATGATTAATTAAATAAGTGATGACCCTTTGGGTCGTCACAATCTCCACCTCTAAAACAACCGTTCGTCCTCGAACGGACAAAAGAAAGAAGTGCCTGAGTCAGGGAACAAGTGTGGGTAGCGGCTCCGCATATCAGACTCGGACTCCCAGGTCGATGCCTCAGGAGGTTGACCTCTCCACTGAACGCGCACAGAAGGATAACTCTTCGACCTCAACTGTCGAACCTGCCGGTCTAGAATAGCCACCGGCTCCTCCTCGTAAGATAGATCATTGTCCAATTGGACAGTACTGAAGTCTAACACATGTGTGGGATCGTCGTGGTATCTCCGAAGCATAGATACATGAAAAACTGGATGCACGGCTGATAAGCTAGGCGGCAAAGCTAATCTGTAAGCCACCCCTCCCACTCTGTCTAGAATCTCAAATGGACCAATATACCTAGGGCCGAGCTTGCCCTTCTTCCCAAACCTCATCACGCCCTTCATAGGCGACACCCGGAGCAATACTCGTTCACCAACCATGAAATCTACATCTCGAACCTTACGATCCGCATAAGTCTTCTGCCTGGACTGAGCTGAACGCAATCTCTCCTGAATAGTCTTGACCTTATCCAAGGCCTCCTGAACTAAGTCTGTACCCAACAACCGAGCCTCTCCCGGTTCAAACCATCCAACCGGTGATCGACATCGCCTACCATACAACGCCTCATACGGAGCCATCTGGATGCTAGATTGGTAGCTGTTATTGTAGGCGAACTCTGCTAATGGTAGAAACTGATCCCACGAGCCTCCGAAATCAATAACACAGGCTCGAAGCATGTTCTCAAGAATCTGAATAGTCCTCTCGGACCGGCCATCCGTCTGAGGATGAAATGCTGTACTCAACTGAACCTGGGTGCCTAACTCCCGCTGGACCGCTCTCCAGGAACCGCGAGGTAAACTGCGTTCCCCGATCAGAGATAATAGATACCGGCACCCCATGGAGACGAACAATCTCCCTAATGTAAACCTCCGCTAACCTCTCCGACGAGTAGGAGACAGATACTGGAATAAAGTGTGCTGATTTGGTCAGCCTATCAACAATGACCCAAATAGCATCAAATTTCCTCCGAGTCAAAGGAAGTCCAGTAACGAAGTCCATAGTGATCCGCTTCCATTTCCACTCGGGAATTTCAATCCTCTGGAACACACCACCAGGTCTCTGGTGCTCATATTTCACCTGTTGACAATTTAGACACCGAGCGACATACGCAACGATATCTTTCTTCATTTTGCGCCACCAATAGTGTTGCCGCAAGTCCTGGTACATCTTCACGGCGTCTGGGTGAATAGAATACCGTGAACTGTGGGCCTCTGCTAAGATCAACTCTCGAATCCCTTCGACATTGGGTACACAAACTCGACCCTGCAATTTCAATACCCCATCATCATCTAGATTTACCTGTGTGGCACCTCCCCGCTGTACTGTATCTCTCAACTCACGCAAATGAGGATCATCAAGTTGCCTCTCACGGATACGCTCTAATAAAGAAGAACGAGCGACCGTGCAGGCTAACACTCTGCTAGGCTCAGAAATGTCTAATCTCACGAACCAGTTGGCTAAGGCCTGGACATCTAGAGCTAATGGTCTCTGATTGACCGGAATATATGCAAGACTACCCATGCCGGCATACTTTCTACTCAATGCATCGGCCACCACATTGGCCTTACCTGGGTGATATAATATAGTAACATCATAGTCTTTTAGCAACTCTAACCATCTCCGTTGTCGTAGATTCAACTCCTTCTGTTTGAACAAGTACTGTAGGCTTTTGTGATCAGTGTACACCTCACATGTCACACCATATAGATAATGCCTCCGGATCTTTAAGGCATGAACCACTGCTGCTAATTCAAGATCATGAACTGGATAATTCTTCTCATGTATCTTTAACTGCCTCGAAGCATAAGCGATAACCTTACCATCCTGCATCAATACCGCTCCAAGCCCTGTACGGGATGCATCACAGTAAACTGTGTAAGGCCCTGCGCCCATAGGTAATATCAACACTGGTGTCGTAGTCAAAGCTGTCTTGAGCTTCTGAAAGCTCGCCTCATACTCATCTGAACACTTGAACTAAGCACCCTTCTGGGTCAACTCGGTCATCGGGGCTGCAATAGAAGAGAACCCATCTACAAATCGAAGGTAGTAACCTGCTAATCCCAAGAAACTCCGGATCTCAGTCACTGAAGCTGGTCGAGGCCAATTCTGGACTGCCTCAATCTTCTTTGGGTCTACCCGAATACCTTCCACTGATACAATGTGACCCAGAAATGCTACCGAACTCAGCCAGAACTCACATTTGGAAAATTTGGCATATAGCTGGTTATCTTTCAGAGTCTGAAGAACCACTTTGAGGTGTTGCTCGTGCTCTTCCTGGCTGCGGGAGTACACCAGGATGTCATCTATGAAGACTATCACGAACAGATCTAAGTAAGGCCTGAATACCCGATTCATCAACTCCATGAATGCTGCTGGGGCATTGGACAACCCGAAGGACATGACCAAGAACTCATAATGCCCATATCTAGAGCGAAAGGTCGTCTTAGGAATGTCAGCCGCCCTGATCTTCAGCTGATGGTAGCCTGACCTCAAGTCTATCTTAGAAAATACCCTCGCTCCCTGGAGCTGGTCAAACAAATCATCAATCCTCGGCGGTGGATATTTATTTTTGATAGTCACCTTGTTTAACTGCCGGTAATCAATACACATCCGCATCGAGCCATCCTTCTTCTTTACAAATAATACAGGTGCTCCCCAGGGGGAAACACTGGGCCTAACAAAGCCCTTCTCAAGAAGGTCTTGCAACTGATCTTTTAACTCTTTTAATTCCGGCGGGGCCATACGATAGGGTGGAATAGAGATGGGGCTGAGTGCCAGGTGCCAGATCAATACAGAAATCAATATCCCTGTCGGGTGGCATACCCGGCAGGTCTGAAGGAAAAACCTCAAGAAACTCCCGTACAATAGGGACTGACTCAATGGAAGGAACCTCTACGCTGGAATCACGAACATAAGCCAGATAAGCTAGACACCCCTTTTCGACCATACGTCGAGCCTTAACATAGGAAATAACAGTGCGAACGGAGTGGCTTGAGGTACCTTTCCACTCTAGTCGGGGTGATTCGGGCAAGGCTAAGGTCACCGTCTTAGCATGGCAATCAAGAATAGCATGGTATGGGGACAACCAGTCCATCCCCAATATGACATCAAAATCTACCATATCCAAAAGCAACAGATCAACACGGGTCTCAAGACCCCCAAATATAACTACGCACGAACGGTGCACCCGATCGACTACAATGGAGTCACCCAGTGGTGTAGCCACATAAACTGGAATATCCGGAGCATAGCTGGGCATAGCCAAATACGGTGCGAAGTAGGAAGACACATAGGAATATGTAGATCCGGGGTCAAATAATACCGAAGCACCTCCGCCACACACAAGAATAGTACTCGTAATCACGACGTCCGATGCCTCCGCCTCCGGCACGGGCCGGTAAAGCATAGAATCGAGGATCCGCACCTCCCCTCTCTGAGCTGCGTCTCTGGGACGACCATCAACCGGCCGACCTCTACCTCTCGCCGAACGGTCTCCACCTCTACGGTCTCGACCTCCACCTCTATAATCTCTACCCCCGCCTGCGGCTGGCTGGGCAGGCTGAGGGTCAGCTGGGGGCTGAATCATGGGACGAGGACCTCGCTGCCGAGAGTTGCCCGCTGCTATAGGGCAATTCCTCTGATAAAATGACCCGGGTCACCACAACCGTAGCAACTCTTGGGCTGATGGGGCTGCCGGCCACGACGACCTGAATGGCCTCCACGAACACTGCGAAGAGGCCGAGCATTAATAGGAGGCCGGTCCGAATAATGCCCCGAGAACCACGATCACCCGATCCACCCCGCGAAGTCCGAAGGGTGGAATGAAAAGGCACGGAGGACCGGCCTCTATCAAAGGATTCTCTACCACCGGAGGAAGAACCACCAAACTCGCTCGAATGACGAGGCCTCTTATCCGAAGAATAACCGCCTCCCCTAGCAAGAGCCATCTCAACTCTGCGTCCTGCATTGGCTGCCTCCTGAAATGATATGTCACTCCCCACGCCCATAGCCATCTGGAGTCTAATTGGCTGATTAAGCCCATCTATAAATCTGCGGACCCTTTCCCGCTCCGTGGGAAGTATCACCACTGCATGACGAGCCAAGTCGATAAATCTCGTCTCATGCTGTGTAACTGTCATAGTGCCCTGATGGAGGCGCTCAAACTGCCTCCGAAGTACATCCCGTTGAGTAGCAGGGAGAAACTTCTCCATAAATAGTTCCGCAAACTGGTCCCATGATAAAGCTGGGGACCCCGCTGGTCGAGTCAGGCAATAATCTCTCCACCAAGTCTTGGCGGATCCTGCAAGTCTGAAGGTACGGAAGTCAACTCCGTTTGTCTCCACGATCCCCATAGTCTTGAGAATCTCATGGCAACCGAATAAAAAGTCCTGAGGATCCTCTGATGCGGCACCACTGAATGTAGTGGTAAACAGCTTGGAGAACCGATCAAGTCTCCATAGAGAATTAGAAGGCATGGCTGCTCCATCTCCGACCTGAGCTGTGGTACCTGGCTGAGTGGCCACAACTGGCTGAACCACTAGTGCCTGAGGCTGGGGAGCTACTGGCTCTGGAGTACGTGCAACAGGAGTCTGGACCCCTCCTCTAGCCTGAGAAGCGGTTGGTACAGCTGGTAATAAGCCTGCTCTGGCAACGCTGTCCATAAAACCCACTATTTTGACCAGAGCCTCCCGAAGATCTGAGGTAAATAAGGCCTCCCCTAGGACCTGAGTTGGGCCTACTGGAGTTGTTGGGACTGGAACCTCCTCACCAACCTCAACATGGGGATCCACCTCTGGAATTACTGCCTGGGACTGAGCTCTACCCCTACCACGGCCTCCGATACGGCCTCGGCCCCTGCCCCTCACGGGAGCTGCCTGGGGCTCAGGCTGCTGATCAGCGGATGAAGAAGTATGTGTCCTCACCATCTGCGAAAGGACAGAGTAGAAATTCAATCATTATTTGAGGAACAAGTCGCACGACAAGAAGGAACAAATGAGAGACTCTTTCCTAACTCAATAAACTCTGGAGGACAAGTACGGACGTCTCCGTACCTACCCCTCAAACTCTACTAAGCTTGTTCGTGAGTGGTGAGACCTATGTAACCTAGAGCTTTGATACCAACTTGTCACGACCCGGATTTTTCCCCAATATCGGGATCGTGATGGCGCCTACTCGTGGTAGCTAGGCAAGCCACTGTATTCATACTATCCTGTTTTTAACACAAATTAATTAAATAAATGCGGAATACTTTATCAAAATAGAAATAACTAACTTCATGATGAAAATCATACCGAAATCCTCTACCCAAGACGTGGAGTCACCAACTCACGAACTACTATGGAATACTACACATAAAAGTCTGAAGGAAATATAACATAATTTCTGTTTGTCTCGGAACAAAGAGACTACAACTAATGACATAAATAAAGAGAGAGAGACGTCGGGCCTGCGGACGTCTGCAAACTACCTCGGTCTCAATATGATCGACTCCCACGAAATCGATTTACTGCTGCTGCTGCTCCTGATCGTAACCTGGACCTGTGCAAAAACGCACAGAAGTGTAATATCAGCACAACCGACCCCATGTGCTGGTAAGTGCCTGGCCTATCCCGGCGAAGTAGTGACAAGCCTAGGACCAGACACTCACATAAATCTGTGCAATTCAATATATATATGTGTACCACAAAATAACAAGAAATAATCAAGTATTAACACAATAAGGAATATCTTAAAGAATTCAACAATTAACCACAGTTAATAAATTCACAAGAAAAACAAAGTATAATGTAAACACAAGTAATATCAATTCAAGAAATAGCAAGCAGTTGCACGGCATCACCCTTCGTGCTTTTACTCTCATCCTCACCAAATAAACAAATAAAGTACACGGCATCACCCTTCGTGCTTTTACTCTCATCCTCACATCCATAGTACGGCATGATCCTTCGTACATGGTTAAATAACAGGGGCACGGCATGATCCTTCGTGCATAATCAATAAATAAACATGGCACGGCATTAACCTTCGTACATAAATAATTAAACATGGCACAGCATCACCCTTCGTGCATTATCACTCTTCCTCACCCAAATAACAATCACAGTTAAGGGCAAAGAAAGAAACAGTAATTCATAAACCGTCCCATCGAGGGCAATCAATAATTATCTTCACAACAAGTCCCAACAAGGGAGAACAATAACAATTCATCTGTAATATATCTCAAAATAATCATTTTCCAACGACTCACGGTCATACTAGACGCCAGTGTATGGATGCTCGTCACCACAACCCATACACCGCACTCGATCACATAACACATAACACATAATCCTATTCCCTCAAGCTAGGATAGAACAAACACTTACCTCGAGTGTTTATGAACAATTCAATCCGTGGAAATGTCTTTTTCTTTCAACTTTGGCTCCAATCCAATCGTATCTATACACAATTGATTTAATGTCATCAATACTACTCAACAAACTAATTCTTAAGATCAAATACAACTTTTACAACATTCTGCCCGGAATAATGAATTTCAACCCCGGGCCCACATGGTCGGAACTCGGGGTTAGGACCAAAATCCGGTTACCCATCCCCCCACGAGTTCATGTATATGATTTGTTTCAAAATCGAACCTCAATTCGAGGTCCAATTCCCCAATTTATGAAAAAACCTATTTTCTAACAAAAACAAGAATTCTACCATGAAAATCATTGATTTTTAATGAAAAACATGTTTAATGATGTTAGGAATTGAAAGAATTAAGTAAAAAGTGACTTACAATCGTTTTGATGAAGAAGAAATCCGTGAAGAATCGCAAATGGGTGTTTTTGTTTTGTAAAAAGTGAAGAAATGACTGAAAATCGTGTTTTACAGGTCTTTGTGTTCGCATTTGCGAACATGGGTTCGCAATTGCGAACCCCGACCAATTTCTGGAGTTTGAAAAATAAGCTAAAGTTGGGAAGTTCGCATTTGCGAACATTTGTTCGCATTTGCGAAGTCTAGGCAGTTACTGGGGATTTCGCATTTGCGAAATAAGGTTCGCATTTGCGAACCAGCAGGCTTCTGGGCTTCTTCGCATTTGCGAACAATGGTTCGCATTTGCGAACCAAGGCAGTCACTGGGACGTTCGCATTTGCGAACAATGGTTCGCATTTGCGAACCATAGGCAGACTCTGGGGACCTTCGCAAATGCGAACAATTGTTCGCATTTGCGAACAAGGCTGGCTTCGCATTTGCGATCAAGGTTCGCATTTGCGAGCCTTGCCTTACACTGTCCCCTTCGCAATTGCGAGAAATACTTCGCAATTGCGAAGCCAACAACTGGGTGAAAAACCAGCAGTTCAAAAATTCAGAATTTCATCCAACGGCCTATCAAATCTTTACCCGAGCCCCCGGGCTCCAAACCAAACATGTACATAACCTCAAAAACACATTATGGACTTGTTCGTGCGATCATATCGCCAATATCACTTCGTTTTAATCAAATCAAGCCTCAAACTCATGATTTTCATACTTTTGATTTTCAAAACTTCTTAACTTGGAACTCAAGGTCCAAAACAACTCAAACGACATCCGAATGTCACCAAACTTTACAGAAATCACATATATAATATTTAAGACTTGTACCGGGCATCGGAACCAAAATACGAGCCCGATACCAAGGTCAATTAATTCATTTTCCTTTAACAATTACTTCAAAAACAATTTCACATAAAAATTCATAACTTGGGCTCTAGGCCTCAGAATTCGACTCCGGACACATGTCCAAGTCCCATATTTTCCTACGGACCTCTCGGGACCATCTAATCTCGGGTCCGGATCCGTTTACCAAAAATGTTGACCGAAGTCAACCATATCAATATTAATATCATTTTTATCCAAATTTCTCATAGAATTCATATTTTCTATCACAAAATCTTTCCGGCTACATGTTCGGATTGTGCACGTAAATCGAGGCAACATAGAATGAGGTTTTCAAGGCCTCAGAAGCTCATGATTAATTAAATAAGTGATGACCCTTTGGGTCGTCACAAGGTTAGCTCTACAGATCATCAGACGTCGTTTTCTATGGCTTTGCACTAAGTGGAGGAGCCCAATAGCGGCATTCAGATTACAGAGTCATATTTATATCAATTTTAGCCTAAGGCGTTTGTAGATGTGGTATTGGTAGGTTCTTGGATTCGGGGTGTGACCATGGTCTGAGATCTCGAGCGGGGTGATGTTAAGGCTTACAGTGTTTCTATGTTAATAATTGATCTATATTTCAGCATCAAGGGGAGTCGGAGAAACAACTTCAGATTCCTAGAAGGTCTATTTAGTGTGGGAGTTGTAGGTGCGGCGGGATGAGGTGCGTTAGAGGAAATACGGTGGTTTATGAGCTTCTAAGCTACGTGGTTCAAGCTAGGGTTATTTATATGTAGGACTTTGATGGGAATTATTGCATATTGACTATCCGAAGAAATGATTCAGTTCAGTAGTGTTGGCTCAGTATAGCAATGGATGTAAATGATCCCTTTAAATGGGAATTCTCTACTTGCATTGTGGCAACACTCTTGGATTGGACGGTTTGTGCGACTCGGTTGAGTTGGGGGGTGAAATTCTGATTGTTTAGTTGCGTGCGTGCGAATCTTGATGGTTTGACTAGGACTTGGGTTGGGTGTCTACAATGGGCATAAAGAGTATGTGGTACATTGCGGTTTCTCTTGAAATGGTATTTAGAGATAATAGAGTGTTGGCATCGTTGGAAACCATATGTGAAGAGTGTGCATGTTGGAAAGGACCTTGAGTTTTCCTTTGTAGTGCATGGATGATAGCATGGTGATTACTGGGTTCTGAGGCTTTCGAGGTTCATGTTTTGTTACACGGTTGGAAATCATATATGGGTGCTTAGACAGGATGAGGAAGGTAAGTGATGTATCGGCCATTTGATTTGCATATTGCTGAGGTTTTAGGACTAGGTGTCCCATATGTGGGATATTTCTTGTTAGTGGATTGTGAAGAAATGTTGAGTATGAGGTAATTAATGGCATGCATTATCGATAGGTTGTTGTTGATTTTCGTAGAATATTTACCTAATTAGGAAGGATCCGGATTTGGTTTGGGCCTATTTGGAAGATCAACGAGAATATGTAATTTGTATCAGGTCGGGTTGTGTGCTCATGTGGATATTTTTCATGATGAGTCAGGAAGAGTGAATACCTTTTGCGCCCGTAGTCTAAGTTATGTGCTACTCTTTTATGCTGTGTTAGGCGGTGAGGTTGTATGATTATTTCTCCCGCATGTTATAATTATGTTCAGGCCTTATGGCTATACGAGTGAGATAGCCCTCATTATGTTGATTTGCTCATTGCACCTTATATGTTCTTGCTTTTGTCCTATTTTATTACTTTTATTCATTGTACCCACAGTATACTTGAGCACAATGTTGTGCTTGATATTAGTATTCATATGATCAGTGGACCCTTGGATCTTGGCTTGATGAGTATGTAGGAGCAGGTTGTGCGCCTCAACGGATGTTATATGAGATACACTTTCCTTGTGTTTATTCGGGGTTCTACTTTTCCTCTGTGGAACAATTTGATGAAAACTATATGTTTGTTGTTGCACATGTTACACTTGTTAGAAAATTCTTCTACTTTACTTTTCCTTATTTGTGTTACATAATTGATTTATTGTTGGTCTAGCGTACGAGCTGTGTAGTGTGAGAATTTGTGTGTTTCCATGATGAGTCATAGTTGGGCTGCTTGTATTGGTCGAGATGTGGTTCTTAGATCTGAGAGTGTTACTATGGTATTGGGGTGAGGAATGTTTGGAAGTATGTGGGTATTTCTACTAAGATTTAGGTAATGGCCCTGGCGGGTGAGAGGGTTTCTTGACTTGTTGACTTCATAGGCAGCTATGAGTTCCCGCGTGTTTATTTATCATGAATAGTGATATGGAGGTTCGGAATAAGGTTATATTCAATGTGAGGTGTGTTTCTAGCATCCAGGATGTTATTTGAGCAGCTATGATGGTCAGAGGTTATTATATCAGGCATTAAGATATGTGGAGCGGCATGTTATTGTATTTGGGATTGGAATTTTTTGGCTCGATTCAGCTTGTTTGGGTGTGTTCAGTATGATGATGTGGAAGTCGGGTCCTATGATGAATTTCATATGTTGATGTTTGGGTTCTTTTCTAAGGTTACGGACTAAAGAGGAGATGAGACCTTGAGTTAAGTGGCATTGTTAGTTCTTCATAGGTTGGGTGATGAGGAAATACCTATGGGTGTATTTGTGGTGAGCTCATGCAGTGGTTCAATGGCTTTGGAATGATTTGGGGCACGTTCGAGGACGAACGTATGTTTAAGTAGAGGAGGATGTCACGACCCGATGGGTCATTTTGAGAAATTGCGTCTGATTCGGCAGTTTGAGGTCTTGACCAACTTCATAATATGTGTATTGACTTGCGTGCATGTTTGAATTCAGTTAACGGGTGATTTAGTGTCAAATTATAAAAAGGAAACTAGTTTTGGAAGTTTAAACGATGAGAATTTGACTGAAATTGGAATTTTGGGTAAAGAACTATCGCACCCCATTTTATCTCGTGAAATCAAGTTTATGACATTTGGAGGGACAACTCGTTCCTTATGGGAACTGGTTTTCATTTGAAGAGTCGCCTCCTAATGATTAAGGTGCATTAGGACACCAATTAAGATTCAACTATAAGTTTGTTTGAATAACCAGAAACTGGTAAGGGCTTGAAATTATCCCAATGGGAAGATGTTAGGCACCCTCATGATCCACTAGTATGGTTCCTGGCCAGACAGTTATTGTGAATTTGGGGTACAATTAAATATAAGCAGATAAAGCTCAAATAAGAGGGGATTTCAATACATAATGGTTCAAAAGTAGACAAAGTTTGAAAGAATAATTAAAAGAGTTAATTTTTAAATAAGGAATTACAATGCTAAAAAATAATAAAGAATAAAGAAGGGGATCCTAGGTTTATTAAAAATATGGATTACCCCACACAATATTCGGTAATCACTCCTCAATAAGGGGCTACACGGATATTATAGCGTGGTCATCATATCCATATCTACCCTTCCCACCATGTTAAGGTATTAAAGTGCGGATTGGTCTTGATTACTTATTGCATGCTACTACCCATCCCATTCCTATCAATCCCGGAGGAACTTAGGACAACTAATCCTAAAAGGGAGAGATATTAGGCTTAGTTGAAGTTTCAAAGGTAAAAATTCTAAGGTGACATACAAAACATATAAAGATTGCACATTAGAGGGGAAACACATAAACATATAAGGCTCAAGTATACCTCCTCCAAATACAAACAATCCAATAACACAATTTAAACAAATGAGTAAGGTCTTATTTTAAAAATATACTTGAGGGGAGAGGAGATTGTTGTAATGCAACAGGCTTGTCTTATTGCATGACTCAGTTAGGAAACATAATCGGGCCCGCCTACTGATTGTAGCACTTAAACAAATAACATAGGCGAGTTCAGTTATATTTATATTGCCTGAGGTTTGCCTAAGTATTTAGACGGGGTTCTATAGGCATGATATCTACTTAGTTTAGAAGGTGGTGAGATGGTAGAACTCAAAACGAATTGTTTGAAATCCCATAAGCAAGCCTGCTAAACCTTGTTAAGCAAGGGAATTAGATTATTGAAAAGAGGTTCAGAATGGACAAAATTAATTTAGGCTGGTTACATATTTTGCAAGTGATAGTATCTACTAGTACCGATTTTAATCGCTAGGAGCATGATATCTAACATTGACTGTGAATGAATCGAATCAGATTTATTTAAGAGTCCCTATAGGCATGATTTCTATGTGTTACTGATTTTAGATCCGAAACGAACAGGATTATACTTATGGACCCCTATAGGCATGATTTCTATATGTTATTGATTTCATCATGCTACTGGGTTATAATCAATTAGGCCCTAAAACATGATATCTAAATGGTGACAAATATACAGAATTTTAGATGATCCCTATAGGTAGGTTTTCTATATATGAAGTTGAAAAAGAAGTCCTATAGACATGGTTTCTAAATGCAGTTTGAACATGCAAAAATTTAAAATAAACCTATAGGCATGGTTTCTACCCTTAGCATGCATAAATACCCAACCCTTTTCACTGGCCAGCCTCCAACGTTTATTATAAATTATTATAAATTGGGAATTACATCAAAATACATAAAAATACAACTAGAGGAGGCCCGATTCTTGGTTCCTCCCTGAGCTATGGAATAACTGCCTTAAGATGCCATTGCTTCAGAGCCTTTCTCAAACTGAGTGTGTCAGAGTTCCGTAAGAACCTCATTAGGACCCCGGACAATGCTCACACCCAAATTACATCATCTGAACAGGGACAAGTGCAGTGTGGAAATGCTAGCCCTCATATTAAATTTATCTTGATTTTAATTACGATTCCGTCCTTTGAAATATAATGACGAACCCAATTGATTATTTTCTATTCTAATCTTTGACTTGTAGCGATTGTCAATATATGCCCATGTAGTTGGCTGAAATTATAGCAAGCTTTCCTTCAGTTTCCATATGAAACTGGATCATGAACTCTCACTTTAGTTCGAATTCTTCTTGGGATATTCTGTATATACCTTCCTTCTTTGATTGGACCTTTCTTTCTCTAGTATGAGCTTTAGTAAGCAAATCTATAAGCATTTCAAAAGAATTAATGAGCTCGGATAAAAGAGAATACCAAGTTAAGAAACTCTTCATCATGGTTCGCCAAACATCCTCAACAAAACAGATTCGTTCTCGTGATGGGCCAGTTTGTTTCCCTTTACAACTGTAGTATAGGTTGATATGTTCATATGGATCCAAAGTCCCATTATACTTCGGAATGTCTGGCATCTTATATCTTTTTGGATCAACTCCAGGCATGCACTGGGTTTGAATGGTAACTGCGTATACTTCTTTGAATCCGGTCCCTTTAGCATCGGTGGCGCTTCTGGGATCTTATCTATCTGAAAATGGAATTCTTTAGCGTTTTGATCCATTCATTCATTCATTTTCCTCATGAGTGTCATGAACTCGATTTTGAAAAGGCCATTTGTATTGTTGTCATTCCCAGAATCACTATCGGTACCTCCTGCCTTATTAAACCCAAACTTCTCTCTTGGATTGTTGTTACTGGTTATTTGAATGGTTTTATTTGCAGGAACGGTGGGAGAAATCAGAGCTCTTCTATTAGCATTATTGGAGGCACCCTATAATGCCCGATTCAACCCTATCATCACCTGATCTTGTCTTGAGAGATGGTCCATAATTGCCCTATGTTGCTTTCTCAAGATTTTGACCGTTTCAACAATGTGTTAATCATCATCATCATCATGGGTTAGACTACTCACACGTCGAGGATTTTGACTTTCGCGAACTGGAGTTATTTCATCTCCTTCATTGCGGGTTTCGCTAGTTGATTTATCATATTGGAACACATCTTCATGTTCATTGTGTGTTCCAACATTATAGGAATTGTTAACTGTCGTATCTAATTTTTCTTTTGCTAAGAAAGGAATCAAAATTTGTTAGTAATAGATGAATAGATCAAAGCAATAACACAGTTGTCTATGCCTCATGGTAGGTGCCAAATTGTTTACTCGTAAAATAGTACAATTGAATTTGTAACGTGGTTTATATGTACCTGAATTAGTTTGACCCAGAAATATAAAATAAAAAAGAACAGAAATAAGATTATAAATTAAATTTAAAGGAAATGCCAGCTTGGCTTATGAACTTAGCTTCTCTGGCAACATCTTAAGAATAAAGTAAAACAATAATATTATAGAATGAGAGCTGATTCAAGCTTTTTTAGTATAGATCAATGTTTCATGTCTATATTGGATGCTAATTCTCCTATTTATAGCTCTATTTATGGAGACGAGATCCCCAAATTAGGATCCTCTTGAATGAAAATGAAATCGTCATCATGGATGCATAACGGATGGCTATAAATAAAGATATTCTCTATAATGACTGCTTATTTAATGCTATCCGATATCATCCCTTCCAATCTTTGTTATCGGTTCCCCTATCTTCAAAATTCACCGAGTACCGATCATGTGCTTGTATTTGTACGAACTTCTTATTGACTTATATCTTACCTGTCTTTAGTTCCACGTGTTATCTCCTTATATATCCAACTGTCGTTAACCAATTGTACCGCATATAATAATTGAGCTGTTTGTTTCAGCATTCGCAGGAGTATTTTTTATACCAAATTTAAACGGAGAGCATAATTGCTCTATTTTCAACTGTATATTCGGGGCAATACTGGCCTTTTCCATTTAAGTACTTTCCCAAACACATAAAAAAACAAAATGTTCAAATCCCACCACAGGGCAGATGAATACCATTATAGGATCAAATTTCAAAAATGTCGTTCTAATACTATCTTTCAAACGCGTTAATTAAGACCTTTGACGAAGTCATTTCATTCCAAAAATATATTTCATGAAAGCCGCATCATGTCCCCTCTGGCGCACCTAAGTGGCAAATAACATTGCGGCGTGAATTCAACTGAGTATTTACCTTTGAATTGGTCTCTATATATATATATATATATATATTAGAAAAACATATAAATTACACCCTCCATTCAAGGTTTACGTGACCTTATTTTATTTTAAATCTTAATCATACAAATATTATTACATACTCCTATTTAAGTATAAAATTACAAAAGTCTTTCAGCTAGCGACACCAAATATTATAGCATATTTATTTGTTAAATTTAAGAAGTCGTCATATTGTGTTAAATAAATTCACTTAAATTATAGACCCATCACCTTCTAGTACCTCATATAAATAAACGAGCATGGAGATTTGAGATGACCCACGTGCAAAAATCACACCTTTATCCCTCTATAAATTGACATCCACTTGCTAGGAAGACTCATATCAATTCCCAGAAATTAAGAAAATGAACACCCTTTTGCTACTACTTTCACTTTCAGTTATCCCTTTAGCCCTGTGTGTACCCAATCCCTCAAGATTCTTAGCAAGTTCATCACCATCTCCAGTTCTCGACATCAATGGCGACAAAGTACAAGTGGGTCTCAACTATTTCGTGCTGCCGGTGATCCGAGGAAGAGGTGGCGGACTTTACCCTTCCAACGTTAAACAAAATAATACTTGTCCTAGAGACATTATTCAAGAAGCTGATGAAGTACAACAAGGCTTGCCTGTGGTTTTCACACCTTTTGATGCCAAAAAAGGTGTTGTTCGTCTTTCAACTGATCTTAATGTCAGGTTTTTTACTCCAACTATTTGTGCTAGAGAAACTATTTGGAAACTTGGGACCTATGATGACAAGTTGAAGCAATATTTCATAGTGACTGGTGGAGTTGAAGGAAACCCAGGTCCTCAAAATTTGAGCAGTTGGTTCAAGATTGAGAAACTTGGGACGGATTATAAGTTTGTGTTTTGTCCAAGTGTGTGCAAGATTTGTAAGGTTATTTGCAAAGATGTTGGTATATACAGTACAAAGGATGGAGTCAGGTTTATGGCTCTCAGTGACACTCCATTTAGGGTTATGTTCAAGAAGACTTTCTAATCCTGCTTTTATTACTCATGCTTAATTGGGACCTTTATTTAATTTCCAATAATTAATGTTCTACTTCTCTAATGTAATCTTGCTTGTTGTTCGTTTATTTGAACATGGGAATATTGCGACTTTAGCCTATAGTGTTCAAAGTGTTCCTATGCATGACTAATCTTGTCTACACCATACATATCCTCTTTTCTTTTCCTTTGTTTTACATTTTTACGGCATTATTGGGTCTCCACTAGGTCTTAATTAGTGTGCACAAATTTCCTTTTCAATAATTGTCCTGCCATAGTTCCTAATTCAATTATTGTCCTGCCCCTATTTATGTATATATAGTCTTCTGCGGTTTTAGGAAAGCTTTTTCATATCATACGAAGACCAGCAAACCAAATTTTAAGATTATCATTGGTGATATCTTGGACATTTTTATGTGTGAAGGTTGGACAATAATGCTCGATATTGTCATGCATATCCAATCCATAGGCACTAGCCGAGGGCAGGGGCGGCTTTTGGGTAAAGCTGACAAAGCACATGCTTTAGGCCCCATTTTAGGGGGGCCTCAATTTTTTAATTTATAAAAAAAAAAAAAAATTTAAAACAAACATTTTTCAAGGTTCAGATTTTGTATAAAAGAAGAAGATTAATGTGGGCCCAAAAATCTAAAAAATCTGGCCACTTTTCTCTTTTTTTCATGATTTTTACCTTTTTTTCAACGTTCAAATTTTTTCTCTTGGTCCTTTCCCACTTTAATACCTTTCTCACAAAACACAAATATTACATTGTTATCATTTTTTTCCCTTCAACTTCAAGACAACCCTCTTCACCTCTTGGCTCTTGCAATATTCAAGGATAGAAAAAGTTGAAAGATTATTGTTTGTGCTATGAGATACCAAGCATTGCATAGCAACAACTATTTATTTTCAGATCAAGTTATTGAATCAGGTTTTTCTATTCTAATTTTTAGTATTCTTTTTCTTCTAAATTAATTTTTCTTGATATCTTTATTATATAGGTATATATTGTCCTTTTAATATTTATTAAAACTCAAATATGTCAAATAGAAAGTATGATTCCGGTTATTCAAAACTTAAAAAAAAAAAGAAGAGTTGAATCTTTAATACAATCCCAAAGAGGAGCCATTGATAAATTTTTAACAAACAATAAAAATACTAAATCAAATATTATAGGAGAATGCTCTCAAGATGAACAAATCACTAACCTAGTTGAGTTAGATGATAACACTATCCAAGAAGAAGAGGAGGAAACTAATGAGAAATTTGATATTAATCCTCAAGAAAACCAAGAATTTATAAATGAACCAAATAATTGTATTCCTAAAAATATTTATGATCCTAGTCAATGGAGTAAAATTGATACAAAGTTGAGGGATTTATTAGTTGAAAAGGGACCAATTAAATTTAGTGACATAGATTTTCCAAATGATAATTTGTTAAGACATTTTTCTAATGCCCATTATTTTAAAAAATTGGCAAATGGTGAAAGACATGAAAGACGATGGTTAGTTTATTCTAAAGACTTGGATAAAGTATTTTGTTTTTGTTGTAAGTTGTTTAATACAACTTCTAGTATTAGTAACAGTAAACTAGCGAATGAAGGTTGTAGAGATTGGAGAAACCTTAGTGCCAAGCTTAAAGCTCATGAAACATCAAATGAGCATATTATTAATATGGGTGCTTGGCTTGATTTAGAATTGAGATTGAAGGAAAATAAAACAATTGATAAAGATGTTCAAGATCAAATCAATAGAGATAGAGAGCATTGGAAAAATGTATTGTCAAGAATTATTGCCGTGATAAAAACTCTTGGGAAAAATAATTTGGCATTTAGAGGAAAAAATGAGAAGATTTATCAAGAAAGTAACGGAAACTTTTTAAGTCTAATTGAAATGATTGCAGAATTTGATCCGATCATGCAAGAGCATATTCGGCGAATTAAACATGATGAAGTTCATAATCATTATCTTGGACATAATATTCAAAATGAATTGATAAATTTGTTGGCAAGTGAAATTAAGAATAAAATTATTACAAAAATTATAGAAACAAAGTATTTCTCAATCATACTTGATTGCACTCCAGATACTAGTCATCAAGAACAAATGTCTTTTATATTGCGAAGTGTGGACATTTCAGCAACTCCAATAAAAATTACTGAATATTTTTTAGAATTCTTAAAAGTTTATGATACAAGTGGAAAAGGTCTTTTTGAAGTTATTATAGATGAGATAAAAAATATTGGACTTGATATTGATAATCTAAGAGGACAGGGATATGATAATGGATCCAATATGAAAGGGAAACACCAAGGATTGCAAAAAAGACTTCTAGATATAAATCCTAGATCATTTTATACACCATGTGGTTGTCATAATTTAAATTTAGTACTTTGTGACATGGCTAATTCTTGCACAAAGGCTATATCATTCTTTGGAGTGGTTCAACGAATATATTCACTATTTTCTTCTTCTACTAAAAGATGGAAAATTTTAAAAGATAGTGTACCTAGTCTAACTCTTAAATCATTGTCACAAACACGATGGGAAAGTCGTATTGAAAGTATTAAAGCAATAAGATTTCAAACTCCACAAATAAGAGATGCATTATTGAAATTAGTAGAAGTTAGTGAAGATCCAAAAACCAAAAGTGAAGCTAGTTGTTTAGCAACATACGAGCTTGAAAATTTTGAGTTTTTATTAGGTATGACTATTTGGTATGATATATTATTTGCGGTTAATTCAGTTAGCAAAACTTTACAATCAAAAGATATGCATATTGATGTTGCCATAGATCAATTAAGAGGTTTGATTTCCTTTTTTCAAAACTATAGAGAAGAAGGATTTGTAACTGCTATGGTTTCTGCTAAGGAAATTGCATCTGAGATGAATATAGAACCTAAGTTTCGTAGTAAACGGGTAATATATAGAAAAAAACAATTTGATGAGAATATTGACAACGAAATCACTATGTCTCTTGAAGAATGTTTTAGAGTAGATTACTTTTTATACATAATAGACCAAGCTATTTTTTCTCTCCAAAATAGATTTGAACAATTCGAAACCTATGAAAATATTTTTGGTTTCCTTTTTAGTGGTAAAAAATTACGATCACTAGATGATGAGAATTTAAAAAAATATTGTCTCAACCTTGAATGTTCTTTAAAACATAATAATCAATCTGATATTGATGGTTTAGACTTATTTTCTGAATTGAAAGTGTTACGAGAAATTGTACAAGTAGATAATAATACTCTAGTCGATATCCTCAATCAGATAAAAAGACTTGATTCCTTTCCAAATGCATATATTGCTTATAGAATAATGTTAACAGTTCCGGTAACAGTTGCCTCAGCGGAGAGAAGTTTTTCAAAATTAAAATTAATAAAATCTTATTTAAGATCAACAATGTCTCAAGAGAGGTTGAATGGATTAGCTATATTGTCAGTTGAAAAGGAATTGTTAGAAGAAATTGATTATAAAACAGTTATTCATACCTTTGCATCTCAAAAGATAAGGAAAATAAACTTCAAATAAAAAATATATATAATTTTTTTTAAGAAAAAAATTAAGGCCTCAATTTGAAGTTTAGCTTTAGGCCCCCGATAGTATTGAGCCGCCCCTGGTCCGAGGGCCGTACGCCCAATTATAGATAAGTGATATCCGCATTTTTAAGTAAATTAATAAAAAATTACTATAGACACATTAAGTACATTAATATAATCATTTTTGAAGATATAATATATATATATATATATATATATATATATATATATATATATATATATATATATATATATATATATATATATATATATATATATATAAAAGCGAAAAGTTTTTCGTATTATTGTTAAGAACTTTTTCTAAAAAGCTCTTTACTAAACTTTTTCCAAAAAGCTCTTTTTTCAAAAGCGATGTTTTTATGGTGTTTTTTTCTTATACATATTATCCTGAATTTTGTTGAATAAACTTTACTGAATAGTTGGGATTCAGATACTCAAAGGCGAATCAAAAATTTAGAGGTTCTTGGTGTCAAGCTAATCAATTTGATCAACTCGGACATCAGTATCACGATCCGGAATCCCAACCACAGAGCCATAATGGCACCTAACATCCATTTGCTAGGCAAGCCGTCGTCAATCAAAGAATTAAGCAATTTTTTCTTACAAGTTAAAATAGAATAATAATAATTAATGGTTGGTAAAAACCGAATTGCACATGATAAATCCATAAATAACAAGGTTTATATTAATCTCAGAAATTTGGAATCACAAGTACACGAGCGACCAGAATACTACAAATATGGTCTGAACAAATACATCTGTTTGAAGCAAAATAGCAAAGACAGAATAAAAGAGAACTTAAGGGACTGCGAACGCCAAGCAGCTCTACCTCAAGTCTTATGGGCATGCAAGTCAGATCCGAGCGAACTCCTCTACACACGGTTGGGGCCGACATCGGGATCTGCACAAGAAGTACATTCGTATAGTATTACAACCGATTCTATGCGCTTTGTAACTGTCGAGCCTAACCCTCCACGAAGTAGTAACGAGCCTACTAGGCTCACATAAACCTGTACGAATAATAATAAAAAACTACTATAAAAATACAGGAAAAACAAGTAAACTCATAAGAACAAGACTCGAAGGTCAACTAACAGAGGGCCCCAGAATAATATCGTCTCGCCATATGACAATACCGAAATGGAATATTACAGCTATAATCACTACAACACATCATACTTCTTTGCGGCGCGCGCTCTTACCCCAACAATATCACAATATCTATTATGGCATAACCTTGTCCCAATATCATATCAATATTTTTTGTGGCGTGCAACTCGATTGCATTATCAATTCATTCATTCTAATATTGTTACGGTGCACAACCTATTCCCAATATCAATTCATTAAAATGAACAACTCCACACAACCAATAACGTAATCCCAACACAACAGTTACCAAAGATCTACTAGTACAACACAGAATAACCAATACCTCGTACTCAGAAACATCATAAACTCATTAACACAAGAATAGCTAAAAGACTCACACAATTGGACATAATGCAATAAAGTGAAACAAGTAAAGCAAGGACAATAAAGGCAAGTAAAGGCATGAAGTAAAAAAAATATCCAACTAGTACAGGTGAAAACATATACAGCAGCTAAGCAAATAGATCTAGGAATAAGTAACAAGAACAAGTAATACTTGAATGACAAATAACAAATAAGGTATAATTAATAGTTAATGACATTAAGCAATCAAAGCAAATAACGAGACATAACATGGCATAACCAATGACGTGAAGGTAAATAACCCTTCCCGCATGGTTTAACCCATGAAAATATATATACACTTTTCATCTCGTATATACACCATTCTCACATATAATTCTCGTAGCAAATAGACTAACAAGTCATAATTCTTTCAAGTCAAAGTTAAATATGACATCTTTCCGCAATCAAATCAACAAACCACAACTTTTTCCTTTAGAACAACCCTCCAAACCAACTGAATCAAGCCAAATATCATTCAAATAATCCAAAATAAGCTTTAGAATATACCCACAAAAGAAAAATGTTCAATCTTTAGCAAAATTTAAAAAGTCAACCCATGACTTGCTTGATCAAAACCTGAGATTCATGCCAAAATTCGATTGCACATTCACCCTTGAGCCCGATTATGTAATTTATTTTGAAATCCAGCCTCAATTTGAGGTCTAAATCTTTATTTTACAAAATTTCTAAATTTTACCCATAACTCCTATATCTACCATGTAATTCTTAGATTTGATGTTCAAAACTCATAAAAATAATTAAAATTGATGAAAAATTAGTTAAAGATGCTTACAAATAAATTTGGGAAGAAAACATTGTTCAAAAATCGCCTCTAGAGAGCTTACGATTGAAAAATGGTATAAAATAAGCTAAGTCCTAATTTCTCCTCTTTTACCCAACTGCATATGTCGCATTTGTGAATAATAGTTCGTAGATGTCGTATTTGTGAACACTAGTTCGCAAATGTGATATCCGCAAATACGACACGGTGATCGCATTTGCGATCAGTGTATCAGGCCCGGTGAAGTTGCAAATGCTAGATGCCCTCTTTAACAACTGCGCACTAAATCTTCGTAAGTGCGAAACTGACTCTCAAGACACTTCATTGCAAATGCGACTCTGGGATCTCAAATGCGATCTTAGTTAAGTTTGCAAAAGTGAACTATTCTTCGCAAAAGCGAAGTACCAACCCCCTACCCAATTTTGTGAATGCGTTTGGCCGCAAAAGGGGGGCTATTAAATGCGATCCAGACATCGCAATGGGATATCTGAAGGCTTGCACCAGCAAAGTGTTGCACCAGCAGTTCCCAATTCTCCAATATTCACCCGAAACTTAACTATGCCCCTCGGGCTCCAAATCGAACATGCACACAAGTGTAATAACATCCTACAAACTTGCTTGCCACCTCGAATCATCAAAATAACTTCAAATAACAAAAATTAATTATCAAATCTCAAGAATTTTAACTTTAAAACTCATTTTTATAATTTCTCACATAACGCGTCGAAACATACTCAGGTCACCCCGGACCCTATCCAAACATGCGTACAAGATAAAAAATAACATACAAACCTACTGAAATTATCAATCTTGGATTGTTCATAAATATTATTGACCATGGTCAACTCTAGCCTCATTTTAAGCCAAAAATTACTTTTTCTTCAAAATTTTACATAAAAACTTTTGAAAAAATGACACGGACTGTGCACACAATTCAATAAAAATCAAGTAAAGCTATGAGAGGTCTCAAAATACGAAAATAAAGGTCAGTACTCAAAATGAGCTATCGGGTAGTTACATTCTCCACCTCTAAAAGAGACGCTCGCCGTCAAACGGACATAGAAAATTACCTAGACTAATATAAAGGTTGGGGTATCTTCTCTGTATATCGAACTTAGACTCCCACGTAGCCTCCTCAATCGACTAACCTCTCCATTGCACTTTCATAGAGGAAACTCTTAGATCTCAACTAACGAACCCGTCGGTCCAGAATAGCCACGAGCTCTTCCTCATAGGTCAAATTTTCATCAATTTGAACCGTGATAAAGTCCAAAATAGTCCCCGTATTACTTTTGAAGCATGAAAACATGAAATACTAGACGTACCCCTGCTAGGCAATGGAAGCATATAAGCAACCTCCCCAACTTTTTCCAAGATCTCAAATGGGCCAATCTCGGGCTCAACTTTTGATATCCAATTTTTCCTAAAAAATATTTCAAATTGCATACATGTCTTCAAAATCATGCATTGATTAGCAATTGATATTTTTCCATAATTTTCCTATATTTTTATTAAATTATCCAGCATTTTATTTTCAAGAAATAATAACAAAATTGCCTCACAAATGATTTCAAAAGCATTGATTGATGTATGTATTTTTGGTTCTTAAGACCAAATTATTTCATAATTATCCAAATTGGCATTTTTTGGCTATAATTGCAATAACTTTGCAATTATAGCCCAATCATATGATTTTGTACTATTTTCATCCAGAAATTAATCATGTGTATTTAAAAAATACTAAATAAATATTTTTACATTATTTTCTATGCATGAAATTTATTTTTATAATTAACAACTATTTTTGTAAATGCTTTTTTAATTTATATTGGGTATTTAACAAATAGCCACTTTCATTTCAATTATAGCCTAATTAAATTAGACCTCAACCCAAATAAAACATCCCAAATACCCCAGACCCAATACCTTATCCTACCCGACCCAATCCCCTATCTAGTTTACACCGTTGATCAATTGTAATCAATGGTCTAGATCCCCCATTTCCTTAATTAACCTTAGAGACTACCCCTCCCACCCCCTTTCCCCCTCATTTCTCTCTTTCACTTTGTCATTACACTCTCCCCTCACCTGTCATATTCTCACTGCTAAGATCTAAACTCTCACTGTCCGTCGACTTGCCGATAACTTCGATGGTCTCACCATCATCCTAGCTCTCATGGCTCCTTCCTACGCCGAGTTACTATTACCTTGAGGTCCTCAAAGGAACCAAAGGCAGTTCAACTCACCCCCATGGTTTTTCATCTTATTATCACGCTAATATTGGCCTGTTCGAGTAAGATCTTGCTATTTCCCGCTAGAACATGTGGTTTCAAGGCCGATCTCTTTCTCTTTGGGTTATCTCTTTGAAACACTAACTATTAGCTCTTGATTTCTTAGATCTGTAATATATCTAGGTATATTCTGAGTTAGTTTGCTATTTTCCTTAAAGATTTTTCGATTTTTCTAAAACGACTCTTCATCTTCAAACCATGGTTTCTTAACCCCTTTTCAAAATGGCTTTTCCTTATGATTATAGTATTAATCTATGATTTTCACCATGTTTAAACGTTTATTTTAGTTTTCTCTCTTTATTTGAGTTGTTATGTTAAAAATCCTAAGTTTCTTGGTTTTAATCCTCGATTCTGTGTCTGTTTTGTGATAATATATTCGCTTAATTTGTATACGTGCTTGTTTCTCATGAGCCTTATGATTCTCTGTGGTTTTACCTTATTTTGTTTATCAATGTCTTTGTCTTTTATTTCTTCCGCCCATCTTATGTTTATTCTATTAATTCATGCTATGCTCTATGTGAATCCCTAATTTTGTGTGATTTTACCCTATTTCGCTTATTAGGGTTTCTGATTCTTGCCTATTATGTGTTTATTGCGCTTATTCTCATGAATTTGTGGCAATTTCTCCTAAATCGGTACTATTTGCTACTTTTAAATCTCTATCACTCTATGACTGATCCTTTACTGATTTCTTGTGATATTCTCTACTAATTTTAACTTTTAAGATATTTTTTTACCTTAATATATGGTCGAGCATGCTGTCAACTGATTCTTAAGTGTTTTTCCTTGATTAGAATCTGCTAAACCTAGTCTCTATTACATGTTGCGTACTTGTACTATGCTGAAAATATTTTCTTATTTGTTATATTCAGCCCTATGTGATTTCCTTCCTTATTTAGTATTTGCATGTTACCGTTTAAACTTAACTCCTTAATTAAAGAAAGTACTTATATTAATTTGATTTTAGTTAGTACATAGTTCCATATTACTGATGAACTATGATTCTTGCCTTATTTTCTACTTCTTTTCAAATTATAAGTACCTTGCTCTTTCATTAGCACAAGGACACGAACGCATTGATTCAAAAACTCTCTCTCATACAAAATACTTTTCTGCTGCCCTTTTCTCTTGTTACTTGCTATTGTTCTAAGTCAACTGGCTGCAAGACAAGGCTGAATACTCTACTCTTTTACTCCTCACTTTGTGTTTACTAGCTACCTTTTTACTGGTATGTTCTGATTTCAATTCATGTTCCAAAAAATAATATGGTCATTTTATTACTTCAATCCATCACGTTTCTAGTCTACTTTTACTTATGGGTTTGCCGTGAAACCTGTAGTTGATATATTTACATTATTAGCATGTTATTATTTACCGTGAAAATAATAATAACAATTAAATTTATTGATGTGGCTCTAAAAATATGTGATCTATCTTTATGTTAGTTGTTAAGCAGTTGATGCTAGACATGCAAAGACAAAAGAGGAAATGCGAGCTAAAATGGAGTTAAAATCAAATCGAGGGGTTTGGCTACTCGGGCCTCGGATTGACCAATGAGGGGCCTCGAGGTCAATGCATGATCTCGGGCTTGAGATATCTGGGATAATCGGGAAGGGGCTACTAGTTAATATATAATCAAGAGGCTCTTTATGGCGGATAACAAGCAATAAATGAAGAACAAGTATGAAAGAAATAAGTAATAGCAATAGTGTCGGGAGAATATGTTAGAGAGGAAAGAAAGAATTCTTCTATATTTCGTGTAGAATAGTAGGAGCAACAACAACCCTTTACAAAGTGGCGAGGATCCCCCTATATAGGAGGAAAAATCTAACATAGTACAAAATGCATTAATTGTAAAGGTATGGAGATGGGACCAATAGACGTGACACCAGGCTCTGTCAGTACAATTTGCTCGCCTTGGGAGTTCCCCATCCTCGGCATCATTGTTGGGTCAAGCATAAATGGACATCAAGGGAGAGACTCGACCGCAACCTTGCATCCTTGATATGACTTCCCAAAACACCTTAATGGCGTGAAATTGGACCCTTCGGTTTCACCGTATAGAGATAGTCTCCGTGTTTCCTGTAATGGAGTAATGGGAAATAATTTTAAGCCATTGTTCCAAGGACATCATTGTCATGATGTCAACCTATAAGAGCATTAAATTCCATATCCCAGAAAATCATGCAAGGGTCACCGTCAAATGTGATTATCGAGGAACCCACGAACTGCTATTGGCTCATCCTTTCCGCTGCCTAAGCGGTTTCCGCAAATACATCGACTATTTGATATTCCTCATCTTCGTAGAATCTTCAAATTCACTAGTCCACACCAATCTTCTTTTACACTCTTCCATCTTGCTTTCTAAGAGGAAATTTTACCATTGCTATGGCCAGGACTTCTAGAACGGTTCCTCGGTGGAATAAAGTTGCATCTTCATCTCGGTAGTCTAAGGAGAAAGCCAAAGCGGTGCCCACCTAGAAACAGTACACTCCCTCCAAGCTTGATATGTCAAAAGATTTTACCGTCGATACCACTTCATCCACACCGGGTCGATGTGAACATGTGTCTTGATATAGTATCGTGACCAATACTAAAACAGTAAAGACAGACTACCGATGGGGCAAGGGAGTAAAGGTGGAAATTCTCGGCCCCAATGAAAATATAACGGACTACAAGTCTGGCTTCCTTCATGTGTATACCTACCTTACCTTGGGTCCTGCTGAGTCCTCTCAATCTTCTCCCCCAAAAATAGATCCAGTTATCCTTATTTTTGCGAGAAATATCAAGTGACGCTTGACCAGATCTATCCTGATGTCTCAAGGATAGTATTGATGCTCTGTTATTTCACCGAAGGGTTGCGGGCAAATTTTTATCCTCAACCATTTGATTAGGTTGTATAGCCCCTAATTTTATAGAGGTTTGATCAGGCTCCACAATCATTCCAAACAATCATTTTTCTCGAGCACCGACGAGGGGAAGAACCGAGGATGGATAAGCAGGTTCATCCAGGTAAGGATCTCAGACATCATTCCGACCTGGAGGATGCCTTTCGTAGAGGCATGGAACATATAACGTAAGTGACTCTCCCTTAACCATGTTTTGTAATTTTCTTCGCTTTTCCCCGAAATGATGACCTATTTATCATTTCACAAAGCCGTTGTTTGGTACCCCCGAGGTGGTTCTGGACCTTCCAAGGTGGATCAGACGGTTTGACACTGCATTCCCATATCATGTTCGGTCTTGGGAATGACCTGGAAAAGGAGCGATGGTTGGCCAAAAATCATGGTAGAGCTTATTTGTTGTCTATGTCTTAGATTTCCGCTTCTGCATTTCTCCCTACACCCCTTGTGCTGACAAATTATAGTTATCATGATTGTGCAGGCCTTGGCGAAAATATGGAGATGAGGCTGCTCCATGGTGGTGGAACAGAGGCTTCGGAGCCCCGCAAGGGCAAGAAGAGAGAAGGCAAAGTAGTTGTCGACCCTCCTACAATAAAGAAACCCATGTCACTCGAGCATCAAGTTGCTGCTAAGACCTCTGCTTCAACTTCAGGGGTAAATCTCGGCATCGAGGATGAAGATGATGATAAATTCCAGTTAACATAGAGGATGAGGTCAAATGCGCGAGCCTCACAGGTGCCTCGATCGGAGGCTGTTGAGTCTAGAACGACTGACTCAGGTTGGTCCTGTAAATTGGAGACCCTTTAGGAGGGTGTTAATATGGCCTCAGATCGCACAATCGAGTTTGGCATAGTTCTTGTTGGGGGTACCACTGCCATCAATCCTAGAGCGTTGGAGCCCAGAGCTTTTCATGAGCAGGTTTGCCTTTTGGAGAAATTGGCGACATGAATGATTTCATCTCATGCTTTAAGTTCTTGTCAGGGAAACTAAGGGACGCTCGAGAGGCGAATGTTGTCAAACTTTGATTCCTCTCCCAGGGAGAGGCTCCTTGGAAACATCAATGGTGTTATCAATAGTATTGGTCTTGACGTTCCTAGCACCGTCAAGGAGGCGGAGAGATTTATGTAGCAGGTGATAGTTATCTTTCGTATATTTATTTTAGTCTCGGGCATCATTCTTCGTCTTTCTAACTTTCTTGCTATGTAGCAGTGCAAGGATATGTATGATCATGCCCTCTTTCGGCTCTACGAGGTGTTTTCTTACTGTGAAAAGGAGTATAAGAAGCTTACCTAGATGCTTAGGGATTCAGAGGCTCACTCTGCCTAAGGAAAGAAAGAATTAGGAGAGCTCTAAGCTACTTTGGAGAGAGCGCTCCGGGAAAAGGCTGATTTCACTGTACAGGTTTTTTCCCCTGCTTGTACCCGACCTTTGCTCCCATATTCTAACACAAATTGGCTTACCTTTCTTTTGCAGATCGAGCAAAATGGTTCACAGATTAGTCAACTGAACGCGGAGATCCTCGGGCTGAGGAAGCAAAGTGAGGTAGTTCGTGAGGAGTTGGCGTCATCCCATGATCTTCTAAAGAATGCTCACAAGGAGGTTGATACTTTGGCCATGGCCAAGTTCGAGATTGAAAGAATGTTGCCTACTATCTGGATGACGCAGCCACGATGCATAAAATAGCTCGTAACATATCGATAGCAGTCAAGTAGAAGCTAGATCATGCTATTAAACAAACTAGGGCGACGGTGAGGAGAGAAACCCTAGAAGAGATCAGAGCCAGGGGCATCGATCTGTCAATTGATCTTGAGGAAGCCTACGAATTTAGAAGAGAACTAGCGCTTTTAATTGCCCTAGATGAGGGCGAAGATAGTAGCGATGAAGAGTAGTCACCAAGTCATTTTTGCATCCTTTCTTTTTCCTTTTGTATGCAGTCCTCGGGGGATAGATCTTGTAAAGGAGTCTGTTGTGAATATGTTTTTTGGCAATGTAAAAAGAGGGACCCTTTTTCTTTATATTTTTTTCTTTGCTTCCACGGATTAGAACTTTTGACTTTTGACATTAGCCTTTTGAAATCCGTTCTTGGAGCGACCGGGACCCTCAAATCGTGCCATGCCTCGGGGTTAAACCGACAGCTTCTAACGATCTGGTGCCGGCAATACCGAGGAACCCCCGAGGCCTCGCATTTTTTTGAATTCCGCGGGGTGTCACACCTCCTTTTTTACTACCCCACACTACTTAAGATGTATAAATACACTTGTAGGGTATACCCCGACGCTCAATTACCCGAGACGGATAAAATAACGTAAGGGAAGGAGTTTTTCCAATTGAAGGACAATCGGTTCGGGATTTTATTAGAGATTAATCAAAGTCGCCACTTGGGAATGACAATGGTGTCCCAAGTCACCGGTTAATCCCGAATCCGAGGAATTTTGACTCTTAAAATGTCTGCGAAGCAGAGGTCCGGATAAGGAACTCTGTTAACCCGTGAGAAGGTGTTAGGCACTCCCGGATTCCGTGGTTTTAGCACGGTCGCTCCACTGTCGTTTTTGACTTCTGTTTGACTCAATTATAGGTTTTAACAACATAATGTGCTTTTGTGTTAAATATCATTTTTAGGAATTTGCGGTATCGCGAAAACACGCCTCGAGTCATACCGCAACCAGTACGCCTATGACTTTTGGTGTATTTCAGCTTTACCGAGATTTGGATTTGAGTCGCACCAAGTGCACACTCGTTCAATGGAAGGTATATTAAAATCGTACCCTAAAACAGTCTATATCGGCTTTTAACTTTGGGAGAGGCTATGAAATTAACTATTAGTCTTTCCGGGTATACTATGTTATCTTATTACTAAATGGGGGCCCCGGTGTTATTCGGGCGAGGCTCGTCCCAACTTTCATTAAAGGATTCAATACTTGTATTTAACTATGTTTTCTACATTTGTTCTTTCCTTAATCGTATTTTAGCAATAAGTATTCCAGGCCCACATGTTTTGGGCCTAGCAATCAAATTAACCCAATTAAAGAATAAAGGTGACAATCCGCTTTTTTTTTTTAAAATGCAATTTTGAAATCAAATGAAGTAACTAAACCTTGAATTAACAACTCGATTCATGAATTAACGTGTTACAAAATGAATGCCCTTTGTTTTAGATAATAACTTAACTGCTAAATATTGAAATATGTTATATGGCATCACCAAACATTTCAACGTGAGAATTTAAACCTGAAACAGTCTACTCTAACAACTTTCATACCATCAGTTTATACAAATCAATGCTAATTGCTATTTCCACTGTAAGTACTGAATTCAATCAATTTCAAAATAAACTACCCCAAACGCTATTACTTCATATTGGATCACAATTAAAAATTACTCAACTGACATGGATGATCGGCGTTAATAATTGGAGTTTAATAAAGAAAAAGTGTTGATCGTTAAACCAGTAAAACGAGAAGGTGAGGAATTACTATTATTACCTACATGTACTAAATAATAGTGCAATTACAACTAGTACAAAATCAACTAATAAAACTAATAACCTGTATAATCAAATGAAAGTGCATATATGTGCTAATAAACTAACGAACAGTTCCAGTTTTCGACCTACAATAATTTACAATTATCAAGCCATCATTAATGCATTCCAAATCCATAACTTATTAAATCAATGGCAATTTACATAAGGAAAGGAAAACAAGTAAACCAAGAGTAAATCAACAAGTGAAAGAATCAGCACTTCAATTTATTTCCATGAGATTGAGAGTACAAATGTGTACCTGAAAATTGAATAAATTCCATTAGATCTTATAACAGCAGCAATAGGACAGGATTCAACAATCAATTTCAGCAGTAAACATTCAGCGACAGCAGTTCATGTTTTTCACAACAGTGAATGGAACCCAGGCAGAAAATTTCCAGAAGTTTGAAATGTTTCAAGACCCAATTTCACACTCAAATCACTGTAATTACAATTATTCACTGATTGGTGATGGATTTCCTATTGTTTTTTTTTTTTTGGATTTTTGATATGATTTTGAAGGTAGAAAGAGAAGAAAGATGAATCTGAAATATTGATTTCAGATCTGAAAATTAACAAATATTTTTGGGATTTTTCTAGGTTTATTTGGTTCCAAATCATAAAAAGACTCTAAAAAATTAGTAGGAACCCCCCTTTTATGCAAGCTGAAATTACCTATTTATAGGCCAAAGAGAGGAATCTGAATTTCATTAAAAACCATTCAATTCTTGGCTTGTTGCACAAGTTAGTGCAATTATTTTAGTGAAAGCTACACTAAGACCCCTTCTAGAATAGTCTACCATGTTCTATTTCCTTGTATTACCTATTGTGCCCTCACTTCCTTTTATTATTCACTAAGATACCTTTTGTTATGACCAAATTACCCTAAAAGCTCTATATTTATAACAACTATGCCAATTCCTATCCCAATTGTACCCTTTCCTCTTTTAAGCTTATTACCACTATACCAATTCTTATTCCCCATTTACCCCTACTTCTTAATGCTAATTACTTTCCTAATTTCTGTATTTTACTCCTATTTTAACCTATTTTCATAATTGTATTTATCAAATAGCCACAATTAAGTGACTATTGCTTAACTAGCCAATTGGCCCTTCAACTAACTTAAATTCAGAATTAATTCGCTAATTGAAAACACATTTCTCCTATAGCCAACCCTAAGCAATCTTACAAATATAGCCACTTTTGATCTATTACTCAATTAACAAGACTCGGGAAACAATTTGATAGATGGTGAGTCTTATTAATCGAATAACTAATCGCCTTTAAATCTATTAAGTAAAACACCTTAGGTTGCTAAGAATCAAGTGATTTCAACTATCGACCTATCTTGAATATAAACTAATCTAGAGTCGAATTCGCTAATCAAACTAAAATCACTAACTTTTCAGCTATAACCAATACATCCTAACTGTTAATCAATAACCGACTAAACAAATTACCAAAATGGTTCCAACAATCTCAATTAAACAACTTGAAAACAAGTCAAAACAGCAAGTAATAAAATCAACAATCAGAAGAATCTAAAAATTAACAGAGATCATTAATTTAACAGAAATATGGAAGCAAATTAACGAAAATTATCAGAAATCTAAAAGAAAAATCTAGCAATCTAAAATTTGCTAAAACAAACTAATGAAAATCAGAAACTAACAGAAATCTAACAAAAATCAAACTATACTAATGAGAAATCAAAATTAACCGAAAATCTAATAGTCTAAATCCGAGAGAGCCATAAACGGATTCAACGACCATTTCTTTTTTTTTTAACACATTAATGTTGGCCGAAGAAGCAAGAAACAAATTCGAGTATATTAAAACCATATTCACAGTATTGACAAAAATAGATGAAGAGAAGCAGATTAAAAAAAAAAAATTAATTGAAGAAACTTAGCTTTCTTTGCCGTTAGTCTCTTCTTTTTTTTTTGTTTTCTCCTTTTTTTTTAATTTGTTTTCTTCAACTCTTTCTTCATTTTCTTGAACGAATTTCTTGCTTCCGACTTTGAATCCGTCAACCTCTCTTGAATTTTTTTCTCGAGCCAACTTTGTATTTTGAATTTCCGGCAGCTTTTGGACTTCAAATCCTTGTGTCACGGTTGAGGAGTGTTAGAAGAATGGTGGGGGGAAGGTTTTGTGGGTTTTTGGGGCGGCGCCGCCATGGGTGGTGAGTGGCGGCGCGATTAGGGTTTAACTTTGGAGGCGTTTGGTTGATGTTTGAAGAAAACTAGTGGTGGGGAAGTGATAAGGAGAGGAAAGGGATTGTTTTGGTGTAAATTTTGGTCGGGAAAGTGGTCGGCCGCCACCGTGGGAGGCGGAACCCTAGCGGCGGCTGGGAGATGAAGAAGGGAAGGATGATACGGCTGTTTGGACATTAAGTGAATGATGAAGACTTATCTCACATGTGGTCTTTGATAATATTAAATTGTAATAACACATGTGAACCGTCAGATCAAGGCTCATGGACGGTTGAGATTTAGATAAGGGGGAAACGGGTTTGGGCTGGGTACCCGGTTGGTGTGTTGGCCGATTTGGGCCTGGTATTGCTTTGGCCCAAGTCTTTTGCCTTTGTTATTTTCCTAACTTGTATTTTTGGTATTTTGTTGTATTTTTTAATTTTTTTTTTGTTTTTGTAATTATTTAGAACTAATTAAAACTAGCTAATTACCTTCTTTTTGGCCATTTTCAATTTTAAAAAGCTAACTAATTTTTTTTTTTTTTGATTTTTTTTTTAATTTGTTAGAAAAAGAATTAATTTCCTAAAGATGCAACTTTTTGTATTTTCATTTATCACACGCAAATAACATGTAAAACAACTAACACAAAATTCACACAAAATTTTAAAAATAATAAAAAAAAAATCATTTATTTTGAATTTTATAGGAATAACTCATGTGTAGGGTAAAAATCACGTGCTCACAGCTGCCCCTCTTTGCTCGGGGACACGAAGAGTTTCCGTGCAAAGATAAGTGAGCAATTATGAACGATTTTTACCCGTTCGAGTATTCCATCGTGAAGCATTTTGAAAAGTTTTGACCGCACCCTGCTTCAGAGGTTGCCTACATATCCTGGGCTAAACAGGAATCGGGTCAGTGTAGTTCGGGAAGGTCTGGTAGCTGGGACTACCAAGGACTATGATCTTACTGCTGTTGTTGTTGTTACTGCTGTCATTGCTGACTGACTCCTTATTACACCAGGGTAAAGATAAAAGGAGCTAGCCTAAGCTACAACCTATGAATTACAAAAATCCTATCTATGTCTTCCAACTTGTCTTTTTGTATTTTCTTGATCTTGTGTCTTGTATTCCTTGCAACGACATTCTTGTTATTGCCTTCAACTTGTATCTTCGCTCCAATGGCATTCTTGTTATTGCCTTGAACTTGTCCAACTTTTCACCGGCATTCTTGTTATTGCCTTGACTTGTATCTTCGCTTAATATTTCGTCCATTCTCCAGGTGGACCTCTGCTTGTGACAAAATAAACAACCAAAGAAAGATTTTTCTGCCCCAGTATGGTGACTGGGCACATCATGTTATTGAATGTCCGAATTTTCATTTTTTTTTTTTTATTTTTCATTTTTTCTTTTTTCTTTTTCTTTTTTTTTTCTTTTTAAATGCAGATATGTATGAAATGCGATGCAGAGAAAAGTATTCCCGTATTTGAAGGTGGGCGCCTAACATAATTTAAACGTGCAATGCGAATGCAGAAAATATTCCCGTATTAGAAGGTGGGCGCCTAACAGAATTTAAACGTGCAATGCGATGCAGAAAAGTATTCCCGTATTAGAAGGTGGGCACCTAACAGAATGTAAACGTGCAATGCGAATGCAGAAAAATATTCCCGTATTAGAAGGTGGGCACCTAACAGAAATTAAACGTGTAATGCAGAAATGTATTCCCGTATTAGAAGGTGGGCGCCTCACAGAAATTAAATTGCCATTCCATTCTTCGGGCGGGCACCCTGACTCCAACAACAAACTTCGAAAATAAATCGCCATTCCATTCTCCGGGCAGGCACCCTGACTTCAACAAAAACTTTTAAAAAAATAAATTACCATACCATTCTTCGGGCGGGCACCCCGACTTCAACAACAAACTTTAAAAATAAATTGCCATACCATTCTTCGGGCGGGCACCCCGACTTCAACAACAATTTAAAACTTCAACTAAAACTTAAAGTAAATTGCCATTCCATTCTCCAGGCGGGCACCCTGACTTCAACAAAAAACTTAAAATAAATCGCCATACCATTCTTCGGACGGGCACCCCGACTTCAACAACAATTTAAAACTTCAACTAAAACTTAAAGTAAAATGCCATTCCATTCTCCAGGCGGGCACCCTGACTTTCACCAACAAACTTCGAAAATAAATCGCCATACCATTCTTCGGGCGGGCACCCCGATTTCAACAACAATTTAAAACTTCAACTAAAACTTAAAGTAAAATGCCATTCCATTCTCTAGGCGGGCACCCTCACTTCAACAACAATTTAAAACTTCAACTAAAACTTAAAGTAAAATGCCATTCCATTCTCCAGGCGGGCACCCTGACTTTCACCAACAAACTTCGAAAATAAATCGCCATACCATTCTTCGGGCGGGCACCCCGATTTCAACAACAATTTAAAACTTCAACTAAAACTTAAAGTAAAATGCCATTCCATTCTCCAGGCGGGCACCCTGACTTCAACAACAATTTAAAACTTCAACTAAAACTTAAAGTAAAATGCCATTGCATTCTCCAGGTGGGCACCCTGACTTTCACCAACAAACTTCGAAAATAAATTGCCATACCATTCTACGGGCGGGCACCCCGATTTCAACAACAAACTTTAAAAATAAATTGCCATACCATTCTTCGGGCGGGCACCCCGACTTCAACAACAATTTAAAACTTCAACTAAAACTTAAAGTAAATTGCCATTCCATTCTCCAGGCGGGCACCCCGATTTCAACAATGATTTAAAACTTCCTCTTTTTGGTATTTTCCTTTACCAATTGTCTTTCATATGTGAATTTCTCTACTTATCGTCAAACTTTCCTCTTTTTTGGGTGTTTTCTATTTTTCCACATTAGTCACATTCGCTTTAAAGTGAATAATGACACTTTGTTCCTGAATGAATCATGAAACAAAATTTGTTAGATATAAACTGCTGGCAACTGGCATCTGCCGTCCCTGCTTCTTATTTCTTCCTTCTTTTGCTTTTCTCATGCTGCATAACTTTTAATTGCTTATCCCTTGCAGACTCTTTTTGTATTTTCTCACTTTTCTATTTTTTGTTTTGTTTTCTTTTCCTTTGGCCATGTTTTGCCAAGCTTCCTTATTTCCTTCCCAACTCTTCCTTTCTGATCCAGTGTTGTTTCAACTTTCATTATCAGGAGCTGGTAGTTAGAACTTATCTGGGTATTTGCTGGCTGATTCCGCTGACCATGCCATGTATTTAAACTCCGACCCAGTTCGTTCCAATCATTATTCTGTCTCCAAATTGTTTTCAACCCAAACCGATACTATTTTTTTGTTGCTTTTCTCTTTTCTGGTAGTCCTCACGATCGCCCTACGGTGCCTCGAAAGGTTTTCACCAATAAGACTCTCACATTTATTCTCTCAACCTCACAATCGTCTCACAGTGCCGATTAAGGTTTTCACTAATGAGACTCTCTCATTTTATTTCTCTCAAACTCACAGTCGCCTCACAGTGCCGGTTAAGGTTTTCACCGATGAGACTCTCTCATTTTTTTTTATTGTTTCTCATTTTTCCCTTTTGTATTTTGTTTTCTTACCACAGGTGTTGTCCGATGTTTCTCTCCTCCTTCATTGCATTCGTTATCATTTCGGAATTGATCAGAAGGTCTTTCTTTGGACTGTAATGTGGCTTTTGGACGAGTTAAGAAAGAAAGGTATAAAGGCTCAAAATTTCACGAGGGTTCAAAAATAATTACAACTCTCGGAATTATTAAACATAACTTCTGCCCCAGTTTCAATATGTGGGGAATTTTTTGGATTTTTCTTTTATTGTGACTGAACCTCAGAGAGGCTGCCTACGTACCCTTTCGGGATCAAGTCAGACGTAGTTCATCCAACTTCATAAGTTAGATGGATTTCTTTTTGACTTTTTCCCGATTTTTTGTCTTTTTCTCTCTTTTTTTTTCATCATTTTTTCATTTTTTTTCATCAGTTTTTTTTTCATTTTCATTTTTCATTTTTCCATTTTGGCAATTTCGATCTTATTGCGCTAAAGCGATTTCCGAGAGAGGGATATGAAAGAATATTCATTGAGGCTCAAAAGGGGTTATCAATGGATAAAGTGTTTGGATAGAGAATAAAACGCCTTCGTCATTTCAATTCCAAAATCACAACAAAACATATAATTGAAAAGGAATCATACATAGAATCTTTTGAATGCATCTGAATTGATAGCAGTCTCCACGCACTTTCCTTCAACATCTGTTAAATACAATGCCCCACTGGACAACACCCGTGATACTACAAGTGGTCCCTGCCAATTTGGCACAAATTTGCCCTTTGCCTCTCCCAATAAAGTAAGATACGCATCGCAACCAAAATGAGCCTATGCCTATTGGAAGTTGTTGGCTCTATCGGACCAATAACATTTATGCCCCTGTTTCAAAGCAAAGAAAAATATGTTAGTTTAAATGCGGTGGTTGGTTGTGGCCTTGAACTTTGATGGCGACTGCTTTCCACTCGAGTGTCTTGCCTGTTCACCGACTATCTATTTTTACTTCTTCTTTGTTCAAAATCCACCTCTATTGTCCCTTTCTTGACGGATACCACAAACTCCGATCTCAATTCCTTTGATGACTCCACTTGACAACCTTTGGTCTTTCTCTTGTCAAAAGATATACCCCCTCTCTGTTCGAACCCCGTACTTCCATTTGCTATATTTTCCTTGAGTTGGCACCTTGCCGACCCTTATGTCTTGCATGATCACCATTGCACATATTGCTCTTGTGGGCTTAAATCACTGGCCTTGTCATTCCTAGACCTACGACAATTGTCGTGTTGGCTAAATCCCATCTTGTGCAATTGGAAAACTTGGTGGCAAATTTTGAAATCATTTCTATACTTGTTATGACCTGACTGACTCGATAAGAAGGAGAACAAAGTGCGAAGAATAAGGAAAATACAATTCCTAACAAGAAACCTACAGACGAATGACCTAACGGATTTTGAATACCGACTCTAGCGACCTTGACACGCACTTTTGGCCTTCTCCGTATAACAAAGTTGATGTTCAACTCTTGTTGCAAAGTTCTGCTGTGAAACCGGTCTTCAATACTTCATTTCTTTGATCTGATCCTTAGTCGACTTGCAGCGCCCATAGGGTTTTCGCCAACAAGCCTCTCTCATTTGATCTTTCTTTCTTTCAACTCACTGTCGCCTTACGGTGCCCGTGCGGGTTTTCACCGATAAGACTCTCTCATTTTGATTTCTCTCATCTTGGAGTCTCGTGGTGGTTCGCATCATCTTGAGTTCTTCATTCTCCTTTGTTCGGACTGGAGTGTTGCCCATTCACCTCTGCTCGTTTGACTCGGCATTTCTTGAAGATTGGTCGGAAGGTCTTCCTTTGGACCGTAATGTAGGCTTTTGGATGGGATATAAGGCTCAAATTATTTTAAACGTGGGTTAAAGGATTATAACTTCCGGAATCTTATTTATTCAACAACCATAACTTTTGCCCCAGTTTCCTTCTTGGGGGATTTTTTTTTTTTTAAATTTTTAGATTTTTCTTTTATTGTGACTGAACCTTAGTGAGGCTGCCTACGTACCCTTTCGGATCAAGTCAAATGTAGTTCGGACTACGTCCGTATTCATTGTTGCATCTTGACTTCTCCCGAACTTTTTTCTTTTTCCTTTCTTTTCTTTTCCTTTTTTTTTTCTTTTTTTTTTCTTTTCCCTTTTTTTCTTTTGTTTTTCCATTCGATTTCCCCGCACTGTCCTCAATTTTTGTTGTTGATTCCGAAAGAGGGATATGAAAGAAAATATAATATGGCTCAAAGGGGTAGCAATGGACGAAGTGTTTGGATAGCCGAACGAAATGCCTTCGTCATTCCAATCTTCAAAGCCTACCAAGTACAAACTACACGGTCAAACACCTTTGATTGATTCACATTTTTGCCTTGATTCTCAATGCCATTGGGCAACAATCTCGATACCACGAATGGTTCCTTTAGCCTTGGGGTACTTTTGCCTTTGGTTTTAAACTGATGAAGCATGATGCATTACCAAGGCATTTCTTTATGTTCTGTTTTCCCCCAGTATTCACTTGATTCCGGCTTCACAGTATTTCCATATGTTCTTGTTTCTTCCAAGTATCATTACATTGTTTCATTGACTTTTAAAATCAGGCTTAGAATTATGTGCATGTCATGTTGCTAAAGTCAGTATGAGAAGAAATGCAAAGTGATTAGAAATGGAATGATGGGAAAGAAAGAGTTGTATTAAACCGATGGGTTGAAACAACAAGATGAACAACAAAATGAACAAACTAGACTAGAATTACAAACCTAGACGGCACTAAACAAAGCAAAGATAGAAAGATAAAAGGATTTTGACTCTCAAGACAACGTCCGGATTACAACCCTGAAATAACCCGGTCAACAGAGATGACAACAAAATAAGCCACCAAAAAAAAAAAACTCTACTTTGGATAAACCCCAAGTGAAGCATATTTCCAATTACCAAGCACAATATCTTTAGCCACTGCCTTCTGCATCAACCATACGGGTGTCGACTATGTCCGGATTTTGTACGGCAATGTAGCCTGCATTGATAAGCTCCTGAATTGCCTTTTTTAGCTTCCAACAATTTTTTGTGTCATGCCCCGGGGCGCCTGAGCAATATGCGCACATTTGAGAAAAATCACACCTCTTTGACCGATAATTTGGCATTTTTATCTGAATTGGTTTCAACATGTCCAGTTGCTTCAACTTGTGGAACAAACTGGCATACGATTCTCCCAAAGGGGTAAGAGACTTTTCTCGTTTCAGTAGCCTCTCATTTCTAAAAGCCTGATTTGGCCTAAAACCTGACCCGTGGGGTTTCTGGTATGCTCGTGGGGAGAAGTAAGGGCCAGAAGAATTACAAGGATATCCATGGGTACGATATAGAGGGCCTTTAGCAAAGACGACCACTGGACCTTGTCGTTGGGGAGGTTCAACCTGCGGGCTCTGTTTGGGGTCTTGATGAGCAACCTCGGAGGGGTAATGTTGGGCAACATGAGCTTCAGGTGGGTGTTTATCGTCGGGAACAATGGATGTGATTGGAGCGCATTCCTGGGGGAAAATAGATGGATACCGAGTGATGGAGCTATTGGGGTGGCTGGAAAGGCTACGATAGGCGGGTATATTTGGCATCGGGTTCAATGTAAGGACAGAGTCCATGAAACTAGGTGGTGGAGGGGGTAATGATTTTCCATCCATCCACGCCCGATACATTTCATCCACGTGTTGTCTCAACATTTTAACTTCTTCAACTAACATGTGGTTCCGTTCAACCAGCTCTTGTCGGGTGCCGCTACCAACCCACTCAGCCTTGGGATTCTCTGCCATTGTCCTCTGACGTTGTATTATAGGGAAGAGTTATTTTGGAACCACAACCAACCACCTTCCTGGAAACGGACACAACAAAATAAAGCCACCATGTCAGCATTAAGGTATCCCGCTTATTGATCACCTTCCTTTTTTTTTACTAATTTCTTTTCTCTTTTTTTTTTTCATTTTTCCTTTTTTTTTTCTTTTTGTAGTTTCCATTTTTTTTTCTTTTTGATTATGGAAATGGTCGAATCCTATATGGATTGCCTACGTATCACGACCCCGCGTGAATCAGACCGAGCGTAGTTCTTGCAAATTAATGCAAGAAATAAAGAGATGTTTATTTGATTTTTTTTTTGATTTTTTTTTCTTTTTCTTTGAAGGAAAATTATAGAAACCGATTCCAACTACAAACTTGTGCAGGAGATTTCTACAAGAATAAGAATATTTTTGGTGTCAATTATGACTATTTTCTACAAAATTGGCCACATAATGGCTTATTTGACAAAATGGCTATTTTTGTAAAATTTATTTAAGAAAGATAAAAAAATTTTATCCTGTGGCTCATGGGGCATCGTTCGGCATCACCATAAACCAACACAAGACTATTTTTCATAAACTGGCCATGTAATGGCTTATTTAGACAAAGTTTATTTAAGAAAGAATTTTTTTTTTTTTTTTTTTTTATCTTGTGGCTCATGGGGCATCGTTCGGCATCACCATAAACCAACACAAGACTATTTTTCATAAATCGGCCATGTAATGGCTTATTTAGACAAAGTGGCTCTTTTTGCAAAATTTTATTTAAGAAATTTTTTTTTTTATTGTGTGGCTCATGGGGCATCGTTCGGCATCACCATAAGCCAACACAAGACTATTTTTCATAAATTGGCCATGTAATGGCCTATTCAGGCAAAGTGGCTCTTTTTGCAAAATTTTATTTGAGAAGATGCAAATTCAAAATTTTATCCCGGGGCCTATGGGGCATCGTTCGGCACCGACACAGGCCAACACAAGACTGAGGAAGTTGAAATGCAAAAATGTGGCTATTTCAGCAAAATTTCGGCCATGTAATGGCTTATTTGATAAAATGGTTATTTTTGAGAAGTTGAGCGATGACTCAAACTTGATTTTGCGGATACGGCCTTTCAACGTTTCCGCGAGGGAATATTTCAAGGCTATGCCCGCAAATTATTTAAAATGACTCAAAGTGGCTATTCTTGCAAAAACGGCATTCCGGCGTCCTTTTGAGGGACATTCGGCTTATTTTAAGCAAGAATAGCATCACCCGATTTATTTATAACAAAATCAAAAATTTGACATTTTTGGTTATTTTTGCAAAACGGGTGTGAACCCGGACTTGATTTTGAGGCTTTGGACTTGCAACATTTCCACAAGGAATATTTCAAGGCTGTGCCCGCAAATTATTTAAAAAGATTCAAAATGGCTATTTTTGCAAAAACAGCCTTCCGGCGTCCTTTCAGAACATTCGGCTATTTAAGCAAGAATAGCATCACCCGATTTATTTATAACAAAATTAAAAATTTGACATTTTTGGTTATTTTTGCAAAACGGGTGTGAACCGGACTTGATTTTGAGGCTTTGGCCTTGCAACATTTCCACAAGGAATATTTCAAGGCTGTGCCCGCAAATTATTTAAAAAGATTCAAAGTGGCTATTTTTGCAAAAACAACCTTCCGGCGTCCTTTCGGAACATTCGGCTATTTACAAAAACGGCATCACTTTGATTTTATTGACAAAAATACACACATTTTTTTTTTGATTTTTTTTTTTTTTTTAAAGGGGTGGTTGGACCCGATGAGGGTTGCCTACGTATCCCACCTAATGGCGAGAATCAAACTTGCGTAGTTCGGTCAGATTATTTGACCAATTATTTCAAAAAAAATGTTCCGCCTTTTCTTTTTTAAATTTTCCTTTTCCATGTACCTATTTTCTACAAATCATTATTTTCCTCTCTCTTTTTTCCTTTTTCAACAATTTTTCCAATCTCGGGATTTTCGCCGGTCCGCATAACGATCAAGGACAATAAAATGCAACACATAGCATGCTCGGTCTTTTCAATACCGGGTCACCTGTCCTAGACGGACCCAACCCTTGTGTTGAGTCCCCTAAGTCAAATATGATGCAAATAATCGTCCTAAACCTATGTTCAAAATCTTACGGTTTCATAGATTGCTAGACCGTGTACCCGAGCGGACAACTCGAATCGAGGAGGGGGCTACGTACCGGTGACCCGCGGAGTCAATCGGCTTTGTAACTTATCCGGCCTCTATTTTTCTTAATTTAGGGTATTGACACTAACAGAAAGGGGAGTCTCAACCAGTAAGCACATCCCCGGGGGAGAAGAGAGAAGGGTTTTCGGCACAATTTTATATACAGACCACATAATATCAAAGCGATAAAGCACATAGCATGTTATTCAAATCACATAATGAAGTCAAACAAAAAACGCGAACGGCAGTTCTAAGGAGCTCGAGTTCTTAAACCTTGAAATCGAAATTCAGGGTTGGATCCCCAGCAGAGTCGCCAGAGCTGTCACACCTCCCTTTTTACTACCCCACACTACTTAAGATGTATAAATACACTTGTAGGGTATACCCCGACGCTCAATTACCCGAGACGGATAAAATAACGTAAGGGAATGAGTTTTTCCAATTGAAGGACAATCGGTTCGGGATTTTATTAGAGATTAATCAAAGTCGCCACTTGGGAATGACAATGGTGTCCCAAGTCACCGGTTAATCCCGAATCCGAGGAATTTTGACTCTTATAAATGTCTGCGAAGCAGAGGTCCGGATAAGGAACTCTGTTAACCCGGGAGAAGGTGTTAGGCACTCCCGGATTCCGTGGTTTTAGCACGGTCGCTCCACTGTCGTTTTTGACTTCTGTTTGACTCAATTATAGGTTTTAACAACATAATGTGCTTTTGCGTTAAATATCATTTTTAGGAATTTGCGGTATCGCGAAAACACGCCTCGAGTCATACCGCAACCAGTACGCCTATGACTTTTGGTGTATTTCAGCTTTACCGAGATTTGGATTTGAGTCGCACCAAGTGCACACTCGTTCAATGGAAGGTATATTAAAATCGTACCCTAAAACAGTCTATATCGGCTTTTAACTTTGGGAGAGGCTATGAAATTCACTATTAGTCTTTCCGGGTATACTATGTTATCTTATTACTAAATGGGGGCCCCGGTGTTATTCGGGCGAGGCTCGTCCCAACTTTCATTAAAGGATTCAATACTTGTATTTAACTATGTTTTCTACATTTGTTCTTTCCTTAATCATATTTTAGCAATAAGTATTCCAGGCCCACATGTTTTGGGCCTAGCAATCAAATTAACCCAATTAAAGAATAAAGGTGACAATCCGCTTTTTTTTTTTAAAATGCAATTTTGAAATCAAATGAAGTAACTAAACCTTGAATTAACAACTCGATTCATGAATTAACGTGTTACAAAATGAATGCCCTTTGTTTTAGATAATAACTTAACTGCTAAATATTGAAATATGTTATATGGCATCACCAAACATTTCAACGTGAGAATTTAAACCTGAAACAGTCTACTCTAACAACTTTCATACCATCAGTTTATACAAATCTATGCTAATTGCTATTTCCACTGTAAGTACTGAATTCAATCAATTTCAAAATAAACTACCCCAAACGCTATTACTTCATATTGGATCACAATTAAAAATTACTCAACTGACATGGATGATCGGCGTTAATAATTGGAGTTTAATAAAGAAAAAGTGCTGATCGTTAAACCAGTAAAACGAGAAGGTGAGGAATTACTATTATTACCTACATGTACTAAATAATAGTGCAATTACAACTAGTACAAAATCAACTAATAAAACTAATAACCTGTATAATCAAATGAAAGTGCATATATGTGCTAATAAACTAACGAACAGTTCCAGTTTTCGACCTACAATAATTTACAATTATCAAGCCATCATTAATGCATTCCAAATCCATAACTTATTAAATCAATGGCAATTTACATAAGGAAAGGAAAACAAGTAAAACAAGAGTAAATCAACAAGTGAAAGAATCAGCACTTCAATTTATTTCCATGAGATTGAGAGTACAAATGTGTACCTGAAAATTGAATAAATTCCATTAGATCTTATAACAGCAGCAATAGGACAGGATTCAACAATCAATTTCAGCAGTAAACATTCAGCGACAGCAGTTCATGTTTTTCACAACAGTGAATGGAACCCAGGCAGAAAATTTCCAGAAGTTTGAAATGTTTCAAGACCCAATTTCACACTCAAATCACTGTAATTACAATTATTCACTGATTGGTGATGGATTTCCTATTGTTTTTTTTTTTTTGGATTTTTGATATGATTTTGAAGGTAGAAAGAGAAGAAAGATGAATCTGAAATATTGATTTCAGATCTGAAAATTAACAAATATTTTTGGGATTTTTCTAGGTTTATTTGGTTCCAAATCATAAAAAGACTCTAAAAAATTAGCAGGAACCCCCCTTTTATGCAAGCTGAAATTACCTATTTATAGGCCAAAGAGAGGAATCTGAATTTCATTAAAAACCATTCAATTCTTGGCTTGTTGCACAAGTTAGTGCAATTATTTTAGTGAAAGCTACACTAAGACCCCTTCTAGAATAGTCTACCATGTTCTATTTCCTTGTATTACCTATTGTGCCCTCACTTCCTTTTATTATTCACTAAGATACCTTTTGTTATGACCAAATTACCCTAAAAGCTCTATATTTATAACAACTATGCCAATTCCTATCCCAATTGTACCCTTTCCTCTTTTAAGCTTGTGAGCACGTGATTTTTGCCTAACATGAATTACTCCCACAAAATCAAAACAAAAATCGTCTATTTTTTACGATGTGTATTTTTTGTTGAATTTTCGTGTTATTTCTGGTAATTGTTTGCATTTGTATATGCATGATTATGTGTGTTTAAATTAATAAAAATACAAAAATGGGTCATATTTACATTTTGATTTAACTTTGCAATTAGGGGTAGTTTAAGTTTATTTTTGCAAAATAAAATCACAAAAATATGTATTTTTTGCTTTTCTAGTATTTAAATGCCTAATTGTGTGATTTATATTTAATTGATGTTTAAATTGAGTTGTTAATTGTTAATATAACTTAATTAGTATTTCTTATAATTTAATTGATTTTGTAGTGTAATTTTTGTTTTAATTAGAAAATTAAATTAAAGAGATAAGGAAAACAAAATCAAATGAAAAGAAGAGGAATTAAATCGGATTGGGCCACTTCCTAAATAAATCCCAGGCCCAAAAAATTCAAATAACCCGCCCAACCTAAGTAACCCAACCCGTTACCCCCTTTTAAATCTGAGCCGTTGGTTATTATCATCCAACGGCCCAGATTAGTTGATCACTTTCAATATGCCAAACACCCCAAAACCTTTCTTTTCAATTTCATTTCACCCCCAACCCATCTCCTTCCACCTCTCAAACCTGGAACCCTAGCCGCCGGACCACCCTCCACGCCCAAAACCCGGCGGCAACAACGCCGCCGGCCACCAAACTAATACCGTTGAACCACCTAGCCACCCTCAAGCCAAATATACTAACCATTTGCCTCGAATCACCCTGGGCCGCTTCGAATCTTCCTTTGAAGATTCGAACAAAGTGTAAACCCACCCCAATCAAGTCCAAACTCACCCCATGTCATCCCTTGACCTCCCTCATAGCCAAACGAACATTGATTCCCTTCGAATCAAGGCCGAACCATGCAAACCCCAAAAACCGAGCCCCAAGAACCCTAGCTTTGAGAATTAGGGATTTTTGTCCAAATTAAAAGGAATTGAAGTCAATAGATTTTAATTGATATGTTTTCATTTGAAAACATTTCAATTAAAGTCCATTCGACTTCAAAAAATCCGAGTCCAAGTCCGAACGACCCAAAGAGTGTTTTGATTCTCTACTGTTCGAGGTAATTTTCTTCTGTCTTTCTTCTTTGTTTTATTTGTATTTGTTTCATTTGTGTTAATTTTTGTTTATTCTATCCGTCATTGCAATTCTCTTTTCTTCTTCATCTCTTGGGACCTTTTTATTTGGTCGATTTGTTAGTTGTTATTCTTCGTTGTTTAACGAGTGATTGCGAATCGAATTCGATTCGTTGTTAATATCGTTAAGTTGTTTGATATTGAATTTATACATGCTGTCCGAAATTGTTAGTCACTGCTTTGTCGGGTTTGTTTGTCGATTACGCATATCGTAATCGGCTAATCGAATAATATAGAATGTGTGTTTGCGTCGATTAGCGTCGTCGATTAGTTAGCTTCATTTTCCTTGTTTCCTCTGCTTTGGCCGAAACACTGTCAGTGAATTGTCGAGTCTAAAATTTTGCTTTGTCTATTTGATTACCAATGTTGTTGAATACAGGTTCGCGTCGATTAGCGTCGTCGAACATTTAGTTTCATATTTGCTTCATTTCTCTTCTTCTTCTCTCGGCTTTAAGTGTTGAAGAATGAAAAAATTTGTTCATCGATTGTGTGTTATTGATTGTTGTTTGTTGTAATCGGCTAATCAAATGTTGTCGATTAGGTTCGTAGTTTCGTTTGTTAGAACACTAGAGCTACAAATCCGGCATTGGCCGAGATTCATTGATTCACTGTTGAATTGAATTAAATTGTTTGGTTGATTTTAGTTTATGAGTTAACTGCTGATAGTTGTCTTAGTCTAGAGTTTGAAAGCCAACAGCTAGGCAACTAAGAGTGCAATGCACATGGTTTAAAGTGAATTTGGTTGTAAAGCAAGATAGGCATTATGTTGAACTTCAGATTAATAATTTCTAAGAGGGAAAGGTCTGGCTTGGGATGTTTTAAAATAAAATTGGCAGTCTTTTATGCTGGATAGGGGCTGAACATGGGAAAAATTAGTTTCTTATTTTGGTTTAGTGCATCAAAAGTTGAAAAGTGCAAAAAAGAGGGAATAACATAGCTGGATAGTATTAAAACACTTAAAAATAAAGCTGAAAGGTATCATTTGAGGGCTATAAAACAGTGAAGACACCAACAGAGAGTGGACTGGTTTTTAGAAGCAGAAAACACACAGAAAAGAGACGGATACAGTGAACACACACACACATACAGTGAATACTTTCTGGAATTCACACATACAGGCACACACTCAGAACAGAAAACTGTTTTCACATACACACTGTTTTCACATTCTTCTCTGTTTTCACAGTGTGTGTATCAGAAGAATATATCCCTGTTTTCACACACACACACCTACAGTATTCTCTTTCGAATTTTGAGTGTTCAATTCTTCGGAGATCATTCGTTTGTTTCTGTTTGGTTCACCAATTGATCTTGGGTCGTTGCCTGGATTCTGTTCCTGTCTAAGTTTGAGGTCTTTGAGTTGTACTGGAGTTTCAAGTGTTACTGCTGTTGCTTGTTTGTTGCTGCCAACTGTTGTTTTCTTCACTTGCTGTTGCTGACCTTTTCTTTCGCTCTATTTCAATTCAAATCCCAGGTATTTCATCCTTTATAATGCTTTGAAGTTTTTCGCTCGATGTACTTGAATCATTTCGGAATCAACTGAAGAAACTACTGTTATCATTTTAAATTTCCTTCTGTATTGCATCTTTGTTTAATCAGTTACTGCAGTCATAGATTTTCGGAATACATCAAGTCACCATTAGAAATTTCGGAGTTTTGTTTTAGTAATTAGATTAAAGGGACTTTGGGTTATTGGTTAGTAATTTTTAGAACCGGATTCAATTTTGTGATATATATTGTTAGTTGTATAATGTATTTGTACGGATTAAGATTTCCCTTGATATGTTAAATTGGTAATTTGTTAAAGTCAATCAATTTAAGCATGTTTAAGTTATTAATTTGGTTGATGTTAATTATTAATGCAAGGTATTTTGAATCATTTTTGAATTTCTTCACTCGATTTTCTCTTGAAATCTGTTTATACTTAAGTAGACAAGATAAGTTAGCCCGGGTTTTAGATGCTAATGTTAGATCGATTTTAATCGCATAGTCTCGCTTTCGCTAATTAACATCGGATTAAGGATAGTAAACGATCTTACTTTTTAATAATTGGATCAAGGTGAATTATTTCTATTTTTGTATATTTTGATCAATTTTCCGTTAGCTTATATCTTGTCATTCAATCTCCGGCCATAAATCAAAGCTAGGAAATAATATATCATTTGGTATGATTCTTTAATCGGAAATAATTTTAAGGGATACACTATTAAGTAAATTGATTTTTTTTTTTTTGGGGTTAGTTTTATGATGGTTTTAATCGGCATAGTTTCAAATAAATAATCCGGATACTTTTTTTTTATATTCACCTATCTATCAAAAAGTCCGAGTCTATGTTGCAATTAGTCTTTTCTTTTTGCATGGTTTCAAATTAATATAGCGGTTTAAAAGATTTAATTGGAGCATATAATTTGTAAACATGTATAAAATCAGGTATTTTAGCCAATTATAATAATTGAAGCGACCGTGCTAGAACCACGGGATCCGGGGGTGCCTAACACCTTCCCTCGGGTCAACAGAATTCCTTACTTAGAATTTCTGGTTCGCAGACTTCATTTGGAAAGTCGAAATTTCCTCGATTCGGGATTTAAATAAATCGGTGACTTGGGACACCTTAATTTATTCCAAGTGGCGACTCTGAAATAAATAAAATAATCCCGTTTCGAATATTGTCACTTAAATTGGAAAACTCTCTCGCGCATCTGCCCTCCGGGTAGAGGGCGCGCCAAAAGGAGGTGTGACAGCTCTGGCGACTCTGCTGGGGAAACAAACCCAGAACTACTGGTTCAGGGTTTAAGAATTCGAGCTTTGAATAATTATTTTATTTGGCTTACTTATTATCTGATTTTATTACATGTTTATATTTTATATGCTAAATGTTGTTTTACCGCTTTGATATTTTGTGAACTGTATATAAATTGTGCCGATACCCATTTTTTTTTCTTTTTGAGTCTTTTGAAATATAATAACGGGCATTTGCTTGACATAGCCCGTTTTTCTCAAGATAGCTGTGGTGCTTGGCACCCGGTGAAGGATTTTGTAGTCGCACATGTTTAGGCGGAGAGTTTTGTCAATTAAGCCGGAAAGCCATGCTACCGGTGCACTGACACTCTTCGGCTCGAGTTGTCCGCTCGAGTTAAAGCCGGTCTAGACACTTTTCCAACAGGATGATGACTTAGAATAACAAGACCTTATGCCGGATCCCCGATAGGAACGTTTATTTGCATCATGTGCATATTTGACTTAGGAGGCTCAACACGGGGGTTGGGCCTGTCTAGGACAGGTGTACCCGAAACAAAAAGACCAACTTGTTGCATCTTTTTGTGTGCATTTATTTGTTTCGATCTTACATGCCGACCGGTTTGTTAAAAAGAGGAAGAAGTGGAAAACGTCAGGGTATATAGTTAAAATAATTTTATGAAAATAGTTAGTTCTTTGAAAATAAATTCTGAAAAAAAAAATGCAAAAAATAAAAAAAAAATAAAATAAAATAAAAATTCCAAACTAAATTTTTCTTAATTTTATGAAAATAGTTAGTTCTTTGAAAATAATTTCTGAAAAATGCAAAAAAAAAAAAAAAAAAAAAATTTCCAAATAAATTTTCTTAATTTTACAAAAAATAGTTTAGTTTCTTTGAAAATAAAATTCCAAATGAATTTTCTTAGTTCCTTTGAAAATAATTTGTTTCATAAATGCTGTTTAAAAAAATAGTTCGTTTTCTTTTCTTAAAATGATTTAGTTCTTTTATTTTCGAACTACGCAAGTTTGATTCTCACCAAACATGAGATACGTAGGCAACCCATATCGGGCTCAACTAATACTGATTTTTTTTTTTAAAGGAAAACAATAATAAAAATATTAGAATTAGGATTTTTGTTCTTAGTCGAGAGTTAGGAAATTTTGCAAAAATAGCCAAACGCCTCAAAAGGGGCGCCGGAGGACTAATTTCGCAAAACGGAATGTAGACATCACACTGGTATCCTGTTATACAGCCTTCAAATCTTCTTCAAGTGCTGAAAGGCCGTATTAACAAGATTCGTTTTTTTATATAAAAAAAAAAAAAAAAAAAAAAAAAATCTTAAATCCATTTTTTATCTTTTCTAGGATCAGCATGACTTCCTCGCAACGAATCGGCCAGAAAAGGGTGAGAGACGAAATGCTACCTATGTTCATGGTCCAGGACAAAACCCCAGATCGGCTCCGTAAATGGTGGACTAGTTTTTCAACTTGGGAAAGAAATCAAGTTCACAAGCACCTCAAGTTTCTTCCGGACATCATGATGATAAAACCGGATAAAAATGTGATCAGAGCTTTAGTGAGTTTTTGGGACTCAACAAGCAATGTGTTCAAATTCCGGGATTGTGAAATGACACCCACTTTGGAAGAATTGGGCGGACTCACGGGGCTCGGAAGAGATTTGCACAAGATGAGGCCTGCAGCTCCTAGGCAGATGAGTGTGAATAACTTCTTGAAAAAGCTATGTCTCCGGCGGGTTCCCCTCGGTTGTCCGGAGAACGGTTGGGTGCCACTAGATTATCTCTACGACAGATTTGGTGATAAGGAAGGGTTTGGGAAATTCTCAAACGTCGAATTTGTTAACCAGCTAAATTATGACGCCTGGGGAGATTTAAGAATCTATGCTTTCATGATCGCTTTTTGGGAACCATGGTTTTTCCCGAACGTGGTGGACGCATCAGAATCCGTTTAGCTGCGGTGGTCTCATATCTACAGGAGTAACGAGGAACACACTGTTCTTCCGATGATACTAGGAGACATCTTTCGGGCCTTAACTCGGTGCCAAGAAGGACAAGACTATTTTGAGGGTTGCAATATTTTATTACAAATGTGGTTTATAGAGCATCTCTACCATCACCCAATTGTGATAAACTTCAAAGCAGATTGGCTGAATTATATTCGCTGTCATACAAACAGAGCCGTCCGTTGTAACCTTCCAGAAGACTTGAGGACTTGGCAAGAACTCCTCAACTCTTTGAGAGCCGATCAACTTACCTGGAATTATTATTGGTTCCCTTCCGCCAAAATCATGCATATGTCGACATACCGCCCATTCTACATATTAATGGGTTTCGGGGGTTTCCAACCATATGCCCCGCTACGTGTCATGCGGCAGCTGGGAAGAGAACAGAAAAGGGCCCCAATTGAGGATATGCGATCATTTGTATGGGAATTTGTGACAGAAGAGACCCCGAGGGAGACTTATGCACAGAAGGTTTGGTTCGGTAGTCGACTCTCCGACATCAACGAAATGGTTGCCGACCGGGAACGGGGAGAAGTGAGTCTCGCTTATCTTGAATGGTTCCACAACCAACCAATACCAGAGCAAAGGTCAGAAAGGTCAGTGAAGTATGCCGTCGATTGGGAGAGAGAAATAGAAGCCAGAGTTAGGGAGGTTGAGCATGAGACGACACAAAATTTCCAATCTTGCATCAACACTTTAAAAGAAGACAAAGGAATCTTGGAAGCGGCCATGGACATACAACAGGCTGATTTCGATCGGGAAAGGGCCGGTTGGGAGAAGGAAAGAGAAGCACTCCAAACCCAAATTCGAGAGATGCAATTGGCCGCAGAGAGGTCAAGGAGGAGTCGGAGTGATCAAATGCTGATAAACGATTTAGAAAGAAAAGCCTTTGAACACCAAGAAGACTTGGAGAAGGCAAAAGCGGCTTTGGTTGCAGTTCGAACAAAATGGAAGAGAGCGGCCCACCAAGAAGCACTCCGTCTACAACAAGTAGAGAAAGACTATGATGCGATCATCGTTGATTTGAGAAAAGCAAATGCCACTCTTAAAGAGCGAACTCTCAGGCAAGTCCAGGATGCTAAAGCAGATAGAGACCGTTGTCACAACTTGATGGCACGGATGGAAAGACAAATAGATAGGCTCTTGGACCATGTCTCCGACAACTCTCAAGTATTAGGGGCAAAGAACAGGCACATAGGGCAGCTGCTCAGAGAAAAAGACATAATCAGAACCAGGATCAATGAGATCGGGCACTACATTACTATGAAGTGTTTGAACTGCGAACAAGTACCTCGGCCTGCCCTCTTTTCTTCAATCATGGAATGTGTCCACCAGGTCATGGCAGAATTGGGAAGTATACAGAAAGATCTCACCCCAAGAACTGCAGCAAGGCCAAATAGCGCCCCCCCGGCGCAAAGATTCGAGGCGTTGGAACATGCTTAGGAGAGTCTTTTGTTTTAGAGTCTGTTTTTCCTTTTACAAGTTTTTCTCCATTGTTGTATTTTGCAAGTGTTTCAAGTTTTAAGTTTGTTGAAATAAAATTCATGAACACTTCATCTTATGTCTATTGTTTCCGAACTACGCTCGGTCTGATTCATGCGGGGACATGATACGTAGGCAATCCACATAAGATTCGACCATCACTAAAAATAAATAAATAAAAATAAAAATGAAAAAAGGGGGGGGGGAAAGAAGTTAAGAGAAAAGAAGATCGATACAAACCGGAATGACGCATCGCAAGCGAATACATGTAGCAACATTGTCACCTGTATAAGTGCATCACACCCAACGTGAGATTACTTATCTGTTATGTTGTTTCAGACTAACCGTTTGTTTGCCAAAATCCAGGTTTTAGTAAAAGTGGTTGACTTTGCGGTAATATGGCACCACATTCGTACTTCACAAGGTCCAAAGGAAAAGTTCGGCAGCCTGAAAGTACTCATTCCTATTTTACTAGATCAAAAAGGGTGCCGACATGTCTTCAGAAATGCCTTTAGCAACCATTCCCGTTTCAGAGGAAAGCTCATTGACAACCATCCCGGCTACTGAGTCGGCAGCTTTGGAGGAGAATAGAATCTTGCGTTGCCGCATGCTCGAGATGTTGGACGATTGGAACAACGGGAAAGAGCCCCCGAGTCTGATCCCTGGGTTCCCTGAAATTCTTCTCAGGTCAAGCGGTATTTCAAATACCCCCATCAATTACCCGCCTACTCTGTTCGGGTATTCCAATGCTACAAACCTCTCCGAATCACCCTCCACATCCCATCCTCGGGTAGCACCACATGATACATCTGCAAGAACGTCCGTTGAATTGCCAGTTCCAATCACAACGCACCCCACCGCACACGCTCCTTTCTTCGACTTCTCATCCTTTACATTCCCAGCGCCACCGCTCACACGGGACCATACACAGGTTGCAGCCAACACATATTCTCAGCCACCTCGATATGAGTTCCTACCGAGCCAAAATCCAAAGACCCCCGAGCAGGATGAGATGGCAAAAAGAATGAGGAGTTTGGAACAAAGCTTTAAGAACATGCAAGGTCTGAGTGGACAGAAGAGTGTATCTTACGCCGATCTGTGCATGTTCCCGCACGTCCATTTGCCATCAGGTTTTAAGACACCAAAGTTCGAAAAGTACGACGGACATGGTGACCCCATTGCTCATTTGAAGAAATACTGTAATCAATTGAGGGGTGCCGGCAGCAGAGAAGAATTGTTGATGGCGTACTTCGGAGAGAGTTTGGTCGGAATAGCATCGGAGTGGTATATGGATCAAGACATATCTCGATGGCACATCTGGGATGATCTGGCCAGAGATTTTGTAAAACAATTCCAATACAACATCGATATTGCGCCGGACAGGAATTCTCTATCGAACTTTAAAAAGAAGCCCTCAGAAAGCTTCAGAGAATATGCCATCAAGTGGCGAGAGCAAGCGTCCAGGGTGAAACCCCCCATGGACGAAATTGAAATGGTCACGACTTTTCTCCAAGCTCAAGAGCCCGATTACTTCCAAAATATGATGTCGGCAATGGGAAAACCTTTCGCCGAAGCTATCAAAATCGGAGAAATGGTAGAAAATGGCTTGAAAACAGGGCGAATTTTGAGCCAAGCAGCCATTCGGGCAACTTCCCAAGCCATTCAAGGCGGGTCTGGAGGGATGCCCCGAAGCAAGAAGAAAGAAGAATCTGCTATGGGAGCGGTAGAAGACAGGAGATATCGAACCTCAAGGCAGGTATTCTCCGACAGGGTCCCCCAACATTACTATCCACATCACGGCATGGCTTATGCTCCTCCGCCTCCACCCTATGCAGTCATGAACATTCAACCTCAGGCACGGCCACGGCCACCAGCCAACAGGAATCCACCTCCATTCCAGAGAAACCAACCTCCTTACCCAAACCAGTATAATCCACGGCCAAATAACGCTCGTCACCGTGAGCAACCCAAAACGAGCTTTACACCGATTGGGGAGCCGTATTCCACTCTTTTCCCAAAACTCAGGCAAGAAAACCTATTGCAGCCTGTTCCGCAGAACAGGCAGAATCCAGACTCTCCTGCCTACCAGAGGGGATATACTGTGCGTATCATTCAGGTGTTGAAGGACACAGTACTGACAATTGTTGGACGTTAAAGAAGGCAGTGCAAGAATTGATCAATCAAGGGAGGATCGTCTTCGCGGATGAAGACATCCCAAATGTGACAAACAACCCATTACCAGCCCACAACAACGGACCGGTGATTGGGATGATTTGTGACGACAAAGAATTTGACCCAGCTTTGAAAGCGATAATCGCCATCGCCAACATAGAGAAGCGTCCTGAGGCTACCCCGAAACAAGAGAAAATGGGGAAAAAGGTTGAAGCTCTTGAAACCAAATCCGAAAAGACGATTGAATTGAAAGCATCGTCTCGGAAGGGCGGAGTCCTTTACCTCCCACGAGGTAGAGTGGAAAAACCATTGTCCATAGGTGCCCCCAAGAAGTTCCATTTAAAGAGAGAAACATCAATGTATGTACCAAAGGGAACTTATGTGGCCCGAAAACCGGATGAACCTGTGGTTATTGCACGCGTGCAACAAAAACCAATGACAGATCCATCCGCAGTACCCTGGAGCTACCAACGAACATTTGTTATGCGCAAAGGGAAAGAGATTGTGGGAAATTCATCTGAGAGTGTCCTAGGACAGAAGTACTTAAACACGGAGGAGGTAAATAACGCCACACAAAGGCGTTTCCCGTCGAAGAAACCTGTAAGTGTTGAAGAGGCAGAGGTCTTTTTTCAAAAGATGCAAATGCCTGATTACGAGATGATAGACCAACTGCGTAAATGCCCAGAGCAGGTGTCGATGTTGTCCCTTCTAATGAAGTCTACCGAACATCAAAAGGTTTTGCTAAAAGCTTTGAATGAGGCATACGTGCCTATTGAGACTTCATCCGAACAACTTGAAAGAATGACAGAAAGATTCTTCGCGATCAATCAGATTTCCTTCAATAAAGCTGATTTGCCTTTGGAGGGTGCCGCCCACAACAAAGCTTTGCATTTGACTGTCAAAAGCGAAGGCTACTATATGAAGAGGGTCATGGTTGATGGGGGTTCGGGGGTAGACATATGCCCACTTTCCACTTTAGGCCGCATAGGAATCGGAGCTGAAAGGATTCGGCCTAACAACATATGTGTGCGAGCTTTTGACGGTGTGAAAAGAGATACTGTCGGAGAGATTGATGTAATTATGACCATCGGCCCGGTGGACTTCGAAGTGACATTCCAAGTCTTGGATATGGACACTTCTTACAATTTTCTTCTAGGGAGACCATGGATTCATGCGGCCGGAGCTGTGCCCTCTACCCTCCATCAGATGTTGAAATTTGAGCACAAGGGACAAGAGATCGTGGTCCACGGGGAAGATGAGCAATCAATTTATCGAGATCCATCCATACCTTGCTTGGAAGCGGAAGCGGGAAGCGAAAACATTGTCTATCAAGCTTTCGAGATTGTGTTGGCAGATCAACACGAAGAAGGGAACCCTCTCCCCCAACCTTTTTTGTCTAATGCCTCCATCATGGTGGCAAAAGAAATGATTAAACATGGCTTCCGGCCAGGAAAAGGTTTGGGAAAGTCCCTACAAGGAGTGCCGAAGCTGATAACTTTACCTGTAGCTGAAAAGTTTTTCGGAGTGGGCTTTCGCCCAACCCCTGAAGATGAAAGATGGGCTAAAAAGAGAAAGGAGAAAGGATGGGTTCTGCCGCAACCATTGCCGCATCTGTACCAAACTTTTGTCCGACCAAGGTACATTGAAGAAGAAGAAGACGAGGTCTTTACAGCGGAGGAAATTGAAGACATATGTGGGGCCATGAGGCAAATGCTCTATGATGTTAATATGGTCCAATCGGGAGAAGGAACAAGCACCGCTGAGGTGCTGTATGTGGGCCCTGAAGCTAAATTGCAAAATTGGAAAGCCACACCCTTCCCAATCAGGCAGGAGTTCTGGTAGATTTGTCCTGTCGTTTTTCCTTCATCACAAGTTACTTCGGGATGTAGCTTGGATGTTTTTCTTTGTTTTCTTGTATTTTTTTGTTTCCCCAATGTAATTTTGTTTGTTTTCAGAAAATTCCAAGAAAATAAAATAAATATTTCCTTACTTTTGCACTCTTTCTAATTTTGTTATTTATTCTTCCTTTTCAGTCCTAATAATGCGGCTTTAAATAACATGACATGCTTACGGAACTCATGCTCAAATCCGAACACGCCACCTAATCTGGAAATAATGAACCAAGAACCGGAATACGATGAAGACGAGGCTTTTAGGGAAATAAATCGAGAATTGGAACATTTCGAGAATAAACCTAAGCCAAACTTGAATGACACCGAACCGGTTAATTTGGGAACCGATGAAGAGGTCCGAGAGACCAAGATAAGCATCCACACAGATGAGAAAACACGAGATGCAATAATCCAACTCTTGTTTGAATTTAAAGACGTGTTTGCTTGGTCTTACGATGACATGCCAGGATTAGGAGTCGATCTAGTGGTGCACAAGTTGCCAATCTACCCTGACTGTCGCCCAGTGCAACAGAAGCAAAGAAAGTTCAAGACTGACATCAGTGATAAAATCAAAGAAGAAATCACTAAGCAGTTGAAAACAGGGGTAATTCGAGTGGTACAATACACCACGTGGTTGGCTAATGTTGTACCCGTGCCAAAGAAAGATGGAAAAACTCGAGTATGTGTTGACTACCGAGATTTGAATAAAGCGAGTCCTAAAGATAACTTTCCTTTACCGAACATTCACATCCTTGTTGATAACTGTGCCAAACATGAGATACAATCGTTTGTGGATTGTTATGCGGGATATCATCAAGTGTTGATGGATGAAGAGGACGCCGAGAAGACTGCTTTTACCACACCTTGGGGGACTTACTGTTACAGAGTCATGCCATTCGGCTTGAAAAACGCAGGAGCAACATACATGAGATCTATGACTGCCATTTTCCACGACATGATGCATCGGGAAATAGAGGTGTACGTGGACGATGTGATCATCAAATCCAGAACTCAAGGCGATCATGTGCGAGACTTGAGGAAATTCTTTGAGAGGTTGCGGAAGTACGATTTGAAGCTGAATCCGGCCAAATGCGCTTTTGGAGTCCCGTCAGGTAAACTTTTGGGTTTCATAGTCAGTAGAAGAGGTATTGAATTAGATCCCACGAAGATAAAATCCATCCGGGATTTACCTCCCCCCAGAACAAAGAAAGATGTAATGAGTCTTCTAGGCCGAGTGAACTACATCAGTAGGTTCATCGCTCAGTTGACTTCCACATGTGAACCCATATTCAAATTGTTGAAGAAAGATGCTGCAATCAAATGGACAACCGAATGCCAAGAAGCTTTTGACAAGATCAAAGAATATTTGTCAAACCCTCCAGTCTTAGTCCCGCCAGAGCCGGGGAGACCTCTTTTCTTGTATTTAACAGTCTTGGAAAACTCTTTTGGTTGTGTTCTCGGACAACGTGATGCGGCAGAGAAGAAAGAGCAAGCAATTTACTACCTGAGCAAGAAATTCACTAGTTATGAGGTCAAGTACACTTTGCTGGAAAGAACGTGTTGTGCTTTAACCTGGGTCGCTCAGAAATTGAGACACTACCTCCAAGCCCATACGACTCACCTCATTACTCGGTTGGATCCTTTGAAGTATATATTCCAGAAACCGATGCCCACCGGAAGATTGGCAAAGTGGCAAATCCTGCTCACTGAGTTTGACATAGTCTATGTCACTCGCACGGCAATGAAGGCCCAAGCATTGGCAGACCATTTAGCCGAGAACCCGATCGACGAAGAGTATCAACCATTGAATACCTACTTTCCTGATGAAGAGGTAAATACGACAGAAGTTGTTTCGGACGACAATCATGCTTGGAAAATGTTTTTCGATGGAGCGGTAAACGCTAAAGGTGTAGGGATCGGGGCAATCTTGATCTCTCCTGCTGGTCAGCATTATCCGGCCACGGCTAGGCTCTGTTTCTTCCGCACAAACAATACGGCTGAGTATGAAGCTTGTATCATGGGTATGAACATGGCAATTGATCAAGGTGTCGAAGATTTGTTGATCATGGGAGATTCAGATCTAATTATCAAACAATCTCAAGGTGAATGGGAAACTCGGGACGTTAAACTCCTCCCTTACCGATAGCACGTGAACATTCTTGGCAAACGATTTGCATCGATAGAGTTCAGGTATATCCCACGATGTCACAATGAACTAGCTGATGCACTTGCCACTTTAGCTTCAATGCTACCTTATCCGGGCAACGCCCATGTCAATCCCTTGGAAATTCAAATCAGGGAAAGCCACGGTTATTGCAATGCAATCGAAGAAGGACCGAGCGTCAAGCCATGGTATTACGATATCGGGAGATTTCTGAAAACGCAAGAATACCCAGAACATGCTACTGGAGATCAAAAGAGGACCATTAGGAGACATGCAGGTGGTTTCTTTTTGAGCGGCGAGGTCATGTACAAAAGAACCCCGGATCTTAACCTTTTAAGGTGTGTTGATGCCGAAGAAGCAGGAAGAATCATGCACGAAGTACATGCAGGAGTATGCGGGCCTCATATGAATGGGTATGTCTTAGCCAAGAAAATCCTTCGAGCAGGATATTATTGGATGACCATGGAGAAAGACTGTTTCGGTTTTGTCCGAAAATGTCATCAATGCCAGGTACATGGAGATCTGATTCATGCACCTCCAACTGAGTTGCATCCTATGTCAGCACCGTGGCCATTTGTCGCTTGGGGAATGGATGTCATCGGCCCGATTGAGTCGAAAGCTTCAAATGGACACCGATTCATATTGGTGGCTATCGATTGCTTCACAAAATGGGTCGAAGCCGTCACTCTCAAATCAGTCACCAAGAAAGCGGTGGTGGATTTTGTACACTCAAATCTTATCTGTCGTTTTGGTATACCCGCAACTATCATCACAGACAATGCTGCGAATTTGAACAATCATTTGATGGAAGAAATATGCGAGCAATTCAAAATAATGCATAGGAACTCCACCCCTTATCGGCCCAAAGCCAATGGTGCCGTGGAAGCAGCAAACAAAAACATTAAGAAGATTTTGAGAAAGACAATCCAAAGTTCTAGACAATGGCATGAACAATTACCGTTCGCTTTATTGGGATACCGTACTACAGTACGCACATCGGTGGGAGCAACTCCATACCTGCTAGTCTATGGAACTGAGGCTGTGATACCGGCAGAGGTAGAAATCCCTTCGCTTCGTACAATTGTTGAAGCAGAGATTGAAGACAGCGAGTGGGTTAAGACTCGTTTGGAGCAATTAAATTTGATCGATGAAAAGCGAATGGCTGCGGTCTGTCATGGACAACTGTACCAACAGAGAATGGCTCGTGCTTACAACAAGAAAGTACGACCGAGAAATTTCGAAGTAGGTCAGTTGGTTTTAAGACGCATTCTTCCACATCATGAGGAAGCGAAAGGAAAATTCGCTCCTAATTGGAAAGGACCATACATCATTAGGAAGATACTGCCAAGAGGAGCATTATACTTGGGAGACATGGAAGGAAAAGATCCTGAAACGGCTGTGAATGCAGATGCTGTGAAAAGGTATTATGTCTGAACTTGTTTCAATGAGGTCCTCACAAGTCGAAATGATTGAAGGCTTTTATTCCCGCTACCCAAACACTACCAACCCTTTTTGTAAACCCTTTGAGCCGGTTACCTTTCTTTGGCTACCCTCTTTGGAATCCAAACCAAACCAAAAAAAAAAAAAAAAAAAAAAAAAAATTTTCTGAACTACGTTCTGACTTGATTCCGAAAGGATACGTAGGCAACCTCTCCCTGAGGTTCAGTCACAACCAAATCAAAAAATCCCGGTTTCCCCAAAAATGAAACTGGGGCAGATGATATTTTTGATTCGGTTTAAAATCCGTCAAGATGATTCCAAAGTTGTAATTTTGTTTACAATTCTTGTTACCCGAACCGAGTACAATTCCTTCAAGATCGATTGGAAGTTGTGAAAACATCATTGTTACGATCCGGGGTTCCTGGAATGAAAAGAAATAAAATGAGAGAGTCTTATTGGTGAAAACCTTCGGGCACCATAAGACGATGGAAGTAGAGAAATAAAATGAGAGAGTCTTATTGGTGAAAACCTTCGGGCACCATAAGACGATGGAAGTAGAGAAATACAAAATGAGAGAGCTCGTTGGTAAAAACACGCAAACAGTGCTATCTGGCGATGGTGAGAAGAGAAATGAGAGAGGTCGATTGGCGAAAACCCGCAAAAGGGCGCTATCAACCGAAAAGTTTGTTTCACCACGAGAGGTCCCGGCACGGCTCCTTAGCTCGGAAATATAGACCCGTTTTGGTTCATAAGAAAATGGGAGTTTTTGTGACGATCAAGCATCTAGTCCGAGGAGCATGTCATGTTGGTTAAAGTCAGCGTATACCTCAGATAAGTCCTTCTTTTCTCCCTCGAAAGGGACTCCTCTATCTTTGATACGTTTTTCCATTCTTTGATTCATTCTTCTTCTTTGAATCCCTTTCGGTTAATTTTAATTCTGAAAATATTACAAAGGAAGGTGACAGGACCAGTTTTACAGGACTCCGCCTGGTAAAGAAGAAAAGAAAAACAGCCTCAATGGTGTATTGTTACAATCCACGATTGGATCGTAATGATCGATTGTTTCCAAAGGAAAAGAGTTTTAGAAAGGAAATGGAAATCAAAGGCTAAGGTCTTAGAAGAGACGGAATAAGGCAGAAGGATGAAACCTACACGGAAAATCCCCATGGAGTTCTGGGAATAAACCCGGTCAGTTTGAAAGGAAGTCACCCCAAAGACAATTGGTAGCGAACTTCTCAATGAAATGGGGAAACAATCAAGCAATGAAGATAACCAAGGCCGCAAAGCCAACCTCTTTTTTTTCAACTGATAAAATGTTCTTTGTTGAAAGCAGGTCTGTTTAATTGTGCAAGAAGAAGGTACCACTCAAATAAGTGAAATACGCAAGCTTTGAAATGGCTTTGGAACAAGGAAAACACGTAAAAAGGTAAGTTTCTTTTAGAGATTTATCCTATGCATTTGTTGATGTTTAAAAAGAACGCCTAAAAGAAGGCCAAAAAAATGAAAGAAAAGAAAATGAAAACTCCAAAAAAGAGAATCAAATCATATCAGGTCCAATATCTGTTTGGACCCCGGTCAGAAAAACCGAGGGTCTTTCCGGCCAGAAAGCCGTGAAACTTTTATCCCGGTCAGAAAACCGAGGATCTCCCCAGTCAGAAAACTGCGGAGCCATTTACTTTTACCCCGGCCAAAAAACCGAGGATCTGACGGCCAAAAAACCGTTAGATATTGTTTGAATTCCGGCCAGAAAGCCGTGAAACTTTTATCCCGGTCAGAAAACCGAGGATCTCCCAGTCAGAAAACTGCGGAGCCATTTACTTTTACCCGGCCAAAAAACCGAGGATCTGACGACCAAAAAACCGTTAGATATTGTTTGAATTCCGGCCAGAAAGCCGTGAAACTTTTATCCCGGTCGGAAAACCGAGGATCTCCCAGTCAGAAAACTGCGGAGCCATTTACTTTTACCCCGGCCAAAAAACCGAGGATCTGACGGCCAAAAAACCGTTAGATATTGTTTGAATTCCGCCCAGAAAGCCGTGAAACTTTTATCCCGGTCAGAAAACCGAGGATCTCCCAGTCAGAAAACTGCTGAGCCATTTACTTTTACCCCGGCCAAAAAACCGAGGATCTGACGACCAAAAAACCGTTAGATATTGTTTGAATTCCGGCCAGAAAGCCGTGAAACTTTTATCCCGGTCAGAAAACCGAGGATCTCCCGGTCAGAAAACTGTGGAGCCATTTACTTTTACCCCGGCCAAAAAACCGAGGATCTGACGACCAAAAAACCGTTAGATATTGTTTGAATTCCGGCCGAAAGCCGTGAAACTTTTATCCCGGTCAGAAAACCGAGGATCTCCCGGTCGAAAACCGCGGAGCCATTTACTTTTACCCCGGCCAAAAAGCCGAGGATCCGACGGCCAAAAACCGTTAGATATTGTTTGAATTCCGCCGAAAGCCGTGAAACTTTTATCCCGGTCGAAAAGCCCAGGATCTCCCGATCGAAAACTGTGAGTCGTTTACTTTTACCCCGGCCAAAAAGCCGAGGATCCGACGGCCAAAATCGTTAGATATTGTTTGAATTCCGACCGAAAGCCGTGAAACTCTTCTACAAAATCCCGGCCAGAAAGCCGTTTGAACCTTTGTGAAATCATGACTTTCTTACCCAATACCGAAGAGTCTTTTAATCACTTTCTGTGTCACAACTAACTCACGAAATTTTCCTAGCAAAACTGGGGCAGAAAAATTTCGTTCGTTTGTTTTTTTTGTTGTCTAAATAGGTTTGACCTCGGGATGCAAGGATCGAGATAACCTACAAATGGAACATCAATCCAGAGTGAAGAAAAGAAGAAAAGAACCGAGAGAAAGGATTTTCAAACGTTAGAGTAAACAAAGGCGCAGATTGCACAGAAGATGATTGAAGTAACAAGCTCCGCCGACTCCGTTTCACTCAATGTTACAGAAATAAACGAGCACGTACAGCTTGTGGAGCATCAAGATTCAGATCGAGGTCTACAGCAAATCAGCTAAAATTCAAGATCAAGTCTTCAAGAGAATCATAGATAGGAATCTTGTAACTCATAGTTTGATAGCATAGCTAGTTCGACTTTAATTTCTTTTGGTGTAATAAGGAGATCAGTAAGCAGTAAACAGCAACATGCAGCAACGATAGCAACAGTAACAGCAAAGTGTCAGTCCACGGTAGTCCCGGCTACCAAAACTTCCCGAACTACATTGACCTGATTCCTGTTTAGCCCAGGATATGTAGGAGGCCTCCGAAGCAAAGGCTCGGTCAAACTTTTTCAAAATGCTTCCCACGGAGTATTCAAACGGGCAAAAATCGCTCATATTTGCTCATTTATCTTTGCGCGAAAAACTCTTCGTAGTTTTCGCGCAAAGAGGGGCAACTGTGAGCACGTGATTTTTGCCTAACATGAATTACTCCCACAAAATCAAAACAAAAATCGTCTATTTTTTACGATGTGTATTTTTTGTTGAATTTTCGTGTTATTTCTGGTAATTGTTTGCATTTGTATATGCATGATTATGTGTGTTTAAATTAATAAAAATACAAAAATGGGTCATATTTACATTTTGATTTAACTTTGCAATTAGGGGTAGTTTAAGTTTATTTTTGCAAAATAAAATCACAAAAATATGTATTTTTTGCTTTTCTAGTATTTAAATGCCTAATTGTGTGATTTATATTTAATTGATGTTTAAATTGAGTTGTTAATTGTTAATATAACTTAATTAGTATTTCTTATAATTTAATTGATTTTGTAGTGTAATTTTTGTTTTAATTAGAAAATTAAATTAAAGAGATAAGGAAAACAAAATCAAATGAAAAGAAGAGGAATTAAATCGGATTGGGCCACTTCCTAAATAAATCCCAGGCCCAAAAAATTCAAATAACCCGCCCAACCTAAGTAACCCAACCCGTTACCCCCTTTTAAATCTGAGCCGTTGGTTATTATCATCCAACGGCCCAGATTAGTTGATCACTTTCAATATGCCAAACACCCCAAAACCTTTCTTTTCAATTTCATTTCACCCCCAACCCATCTCCTTCCACCTCTCAAACCTGGAACCCTAGCCGCCGGACCACCCTCCACGCCCAAAACCCGGCGGCAACAACGCCGCCGGCCACCAAACTAATACCGTTGAACCACCTAGCCACCCTCAAGCCAAATATACTAACCATTTGCCTCGAATCACCCTGGGCCGCTTCGAATCTTCCTTTGAAGATTCGAACAAAGTGTAAACCCACCCCAATCAAGTCCAAACTCACCCCATGTCATCCCTTGACCTCCCTCATAGCCAAACGAACATTGATTCCCTTCGAATCAAGGCCGAACCATGCAAACCCCAAAAACCGAGCCCCAAGAACCCTAGCTTTGAGAATTAGGGATTTTTGTCCAAATTAAAAGGAATTGAAGTCAATAGATTTTAATTGATATGTTTTCATTTGAAAACATTTCAATTAAAGTCCATTCGACTTCAAAAAAATCCGAGTCCAAGTCCGAACGACCCAAAGAGTGTTTTGATTCTCTACTGTTCGAGGTAATTTTCTTCTGTCTTTCTTCTTTGTTTTATTTGTATTTGTTTCATTTGTGTTAATTTTTGTTTATTCTATCCGTCATTGCAATTCTCTTTTCTTCTTCATCTCTTGGGACCTTTTTATTTGGTCGATTTGTTAGTTGTTATTCTTCGTTGTTTAACGAGTGATTGCGAATCGAATTCGATTCGTTGTTAATATCGTTAAGTTGTTTGATATTGAATTTATACATGCTGTCCGAAATTGTTAGTCACTGCTTTGTCGGGTTTGTTTGTCGATTACGCATATCGTAATCGGCTAATCGAATAATATAGAATGTGTGTTTGCGTCGATTAGCGTCGTCGATTAGTTAGCTTCATTTTCCTTGTTTCCTCTGCTTTGGCCGAAACACTGTCAGTGAATTGTCGAGTCTAAAATTTTGCTTTGTCTATTTGATTACCAATGTTGTTGAATACAGGTTCGCGTCGATTAGCGTCGTCGAACATTTAGTTTCATATTTGCTTCATTTCTCTTCTTCTTCTCTCGGCTTTAAGTGTTGAAGAATGAAAAAATTTGTTCATCGATTGTGTGTTATTGATTGTTGTTTGTTGTAATCGGCTAATCAAATGTTGTCGATTAGGTTCGTAGTTTCGTTTGTTAGAACACTAGAGCTACAAATCCGGCATTGGCCGAGATTCATTGATTCACTGTTGAATTGAATTAAATTGTTTGGTTGATTTTAGTTTATGAGTTAACTGCTGATAGTTGTCTTAGTCTAGAGTTTGAAAGCCAACAGCTAGGCAACTAAGAGTGCAATGCACATGGTTTAAAGTGAATTTGGTTGTAAAGCAAGATAGGCATTATGTTGAACTTCAGATTAATAATTTCTAAGAGGGAAAGGTCTGGCTTGGGATGTTTTAAAATAAAATTGGCAGTCTTTTATGCTGGATAGGGGCTGAACATGGGAAAAATTAGTTTCTTATTTTGGTTTAGTGCATCAAAAGTTGAAAAGTGCAAAAAAGAGGGAATAAAATAGCTGGATAGTATTAAAACACTTAAAAATAAAGCTGAAAGGTATCATTTGAGGGCTATAAAACAGTGAAGACACCAACAGAGAGTGGACTGGTTTTTAGAAGCAGAAAACACACAGAAAAGAGACAGATACAGTGAACACACACACACATACAGTGAATACTTTCTGGAATTCACACATACAGGCACACACTCAGAACAGAAAACTGTTTTCACATACACACTGTTTTCACATTCTTCTCTGTTTTCACAGTGTGTGTATCAGAAGAATATATCCCTGTTTTCACACACACACACCTACAGTATTCTCTTTCGAATTTTGAGTGTTCAATTCTTCGGAGATCATTCGTTTGTTTCTGTTTGGTTCACCAATTGATCTTGGGTCGTTGCTTGGATTCTGTTCCTGTCTAAGTTTGAGGTCTTTGAGTTGTACTGGAGTTTCAAGTGTTACTGCTGTTGCTTGTTTGTTGCTGCCAACTGTTGTTTTCTTCACTTGCTGTTGCTGACCTTTTCTTTCGCTCTATTTCAATTCAAATCCTAGGTATTTCATCCTTTATAATGCTTTGAAGTTTTTCGCTCGATGTACTTGAATCATTTCGGAATCAACTTGAAGAAACTACTGTTATCATTTTAAATTTTCCTCTGTATTGCATCTTTGTTTAATCAATTACTGCAGTCATAGATTTTCGGAATACATCAAGTCACCATTAGAAATTCCGGAGTTTTGTTTTAGTAATTAGATTAAAGGGACTTTGGGTTATTGGTTAGTAATTTTTAGAACCGGATTCAATTTTGTGATATATATTGTTAGTTGTATAATGTATTTGTACGGATTAAGATTTCCCTTGATATGTTAAATTGGTAATTTGTTAAAGTCAATCAATTTAAGCATGTTTAAGTTATTAATTTGGTTGATGTTAATTATTAATGCAAGGTATTTTGAATCATTTTTGAATTTCTTCACTCGATTTTCTCTTGAAATCTGTTTATACTTAAGTAGACAAGATAAGTTAGCCCGGGTTTTAGATGCTAATGTTAGATCGATTTTAATCGCATAGTCTCGCTTTCGCTAATTAACATCGGATTAAGGATAGTAAACGATCTTACTTTTTAATAATTGGATCAAGGTGAATTATTTCTATTTTTGTATATTTTGATCAATTTTCCGTTAGCTTATATCTTGTCATTCAATCTCCGGCCATAAATCAAAGCTAGGAAATAATATATCATTTGGTATGATTCTTTAATCGGAAATAATTTTAAGGGATACACTATTAAGTAAATTGATTTTTTTTTTTTTGGGGTTAGTTTTATGATGGTTTTAATCGGCATAGTTTCAAATAAATAATCCGGATACTTTTTTTTTATATTCACCTATCTATCAAAAAGTCCGAGTCTATGTTGCAATTAGTCTTTTCTTTTTGCATGGTTTCAAATTAATATAGCGGTTTAAAAGATTTAATTGGAGCATATAATTTGTAAACATGTATAAAATCAGGTATTTTAGCCAATTATAATAATTGAAGCGACCGTGCTAGAACCACGGGATCCGGGGGTGCCTAACACCTTCCCTCGGGTCAACAGAATTCCTTACTTAGAATTTCTGGTTCGCGGACTTCATTTGGAAAGTCGAAATTTCCTCGATTCGGGATTTAAATAAATCGGTGACTTGGGACACCTTAATTTATTCCAAGTGGCGACTCTGAAATAAATAAAATAATCCCGTTTCGAATATTGTCACTTAAATTGGAAAAACTCTCTCGCGCATCTGCCCTCCGGGTAGAGGGCGCGCCAAAAGGAGGTGTGACAAAGCTTATTACCACTATACCAATTCTTATTCCCCATTTACCCCTACTTCTTAATGCTAATTACTTTCCTAATTTCTGTATTTTACTCCTATTTTAACCTATTTTCAGAATTGTATTTATCAAATAGCCACAATTAAGTGACTATTGCTTAACTAGCCAATTGGCCCTTCAACTAACTTAAATTCAGAATTAATTCGCTAATTGAAAACACATTTCTCCTATAGCCAACCCTAAGCAATCTTACAAATATAGCCACTTTTGATCTATTACTCAATTAACAAGACTCGGGAAACAATTTGATAGATGGTGAGTCTTATTAATCGAATAACTAATCGCCTTTAAATCTATTAAGTAAAACACCTTAGGTTGCTAAGAATCAAGTGATTTCAACTATCGACCTATCTTGAATATAAACTAATCTAGAGTCGAATTCGCTAATCAAACTAAAATCACTAACTTTTCAGCTATAACCAATACATCCTAACTGTTAATCAATAACCGACTAAACAAATTACCAAAATGGTTCCAACAATCTCAATTAAACAACTTGAAAACAAGTCAAAACAGCAAGTAATAAAATCAACAATCAGAAGAATCTAAAAATTAACAGAGATCATTAATTTAACAGAAATATGGAAGCAAATTAACGAAAATTATCAGAAATCTAAAAGAAAAATCTAGCAATCTAAAATTTGCTAAAACAAACTAATGAAAATCAGAAACTAACAGAAATCTAACAAAAATCAAACTATACTAATGAGAAATCAAAATTAACCGAAAATCTAATAGTCTAAATCCGAGAGAGCCATAAACGGATTCAACGACCATTTCTTTTTTTTTTAACACATTAATGTTGGCCGAAGAAGCAAGAAACAAATTCGAGTATATTAAAACCATATTCACAGTATTGACAAAAATAGATGAAGAGAAGCAGATTAAAAAAAAAAAAAAATTAATTGAAGAAACTTAGCTTTCTTTGCCGTTAGTCTCTTCTTTTTTTTTTGTTTTCTCCTTTTTTTTTAATTTGTTTTCTTCAACTCTTTCTTCATTTTCTTGAACGGATTTCTTGCTTCCGACTTTGAATCCGTCAACCTCTCTTGAATTTTTTTCTCGAGCCAACTTTGTATTTTGAATTTCCGGCAGCTTTTGGACTTCAAATCCTTGTGTCACGGTTGAGGGGTGTTAGAAGAATGGTGGGGGGAAGGTTTTGTGGGTTTTTGGGGCGGCGCCGCCATGGGTGGTGAGTGGCGGCGCGATTAGGGTTTAACTTTGGAGGCGTTTGGTTGATGTTTGAAGAAAACTAGTGGTGGGGAAGTGATAAGGAGAGGAAAGGGATTGTTTTGGTGTAAATTTTGGTCGGGAAAGTGGCCGGCCGCCGCCGTGGGAGGCGGAACCCTAGCGGCGGCTGGGAGATGAAGAAGGGAAGGATGATACGGCTGTTTGGACATTAAGTGAATGATGAAGACTTATCTCACATGTGGTCTTTGATAATATTAAATTGTAATAACACATGTGAACCGTCAGATCAAGGCTCATGGACGGTTGAGATTTAGATAAGGGGGAAACGGGTTTGGGCTGGGTACCCGGTTGGTGTGTTGGCCGATTTGGGCCTGGTATTGCTTTGGCCCAAGTCTTTTGCCTTTGTTATTTTCCTAACTTGTATTTTTGGTATTTTGTTGTATTTTTTAATTTTTTTTTTGTTTTTGTAATTATTTAGAACTAATTAAAACTAGCTAATTACCTTCTTTTTGGCCATTTTCAATTTTAAAAAGCTAACTAATTTTATTTTTTTTTGATTTTTTCTTTAATTTGTTAGAAAAAGAATTAATTTCCTAAAGATGCAACTTTTTGTATTTTCATTTATCACACGCAAATAACATGCAAAACAACTAACACAAAATTCACACAAAATTATAAAAATAATAAAAAAAAAATCATTTATTTTGAATTTTATAGGAATAACTCATGTGTAGGGTAAAAATCACGTGCTCACACGGGGTAGCAACACTTGCTCAATCTAGTAAGATGGCCATAGGGCGATTCTATTAGTATGTTTCCCTGGGAGAGGGTGATGTTAACACGGCCGGAATTAATTGTCATTTTGGGTAGGCGGGTAGTTGCTACTTTACCCCTATATATTAATTCACTTTCCTTTATAATGGTGATTTTGCTGCTTTAAGATACTACCTCTTTCATAGAGCCTGGCGCTTTGTGTTAGTACTTCTGTTGCTTTAACTCAATTTTTTTGCTCAGATCCATATCTTTCTCCCCATGGTTTATCGTAGTCATGACTGCTATGTCGATATCCGACCGCCAGGGAGATGGGAGTTCTCCCTATGCTCCGTATTCGGTTGGTGATAGTGATGCGCCATCGGTGTCCGATGAGCGAGCATCGGGATGCTTTGCCTCAAAGAGAGCTATCACTCCGGGGAGGCCTCCCAATGTTCTGAATCGCTGGGAGCACGTATTGAGGATCATCTCATTAGTGGGAGAGGAAAACCTTGAAATGATAAAAAAATATTGTGCATGGGGAGAAGGCTCGGTATTACAAGCACCTCCTTCCGATGAGAGCGTCATGACATATGTTGAGGAGTTGTTTAGCGTATACATGCATAATTTTACATCAGGTCCCTCCGATCGGGTCGTTCTTGATTTTTGTTGAAGTTATCGGGTTACCTTGGCGCAGGCTCACCCCTTCATTTGGAAAATAGCACAGACGATGAGATATTTCACCGAAAAAGCCGGGATATAGTTTACCTTCAGCCATCTTGTGAGGTTATATCGGTCGCTACGCTATCGAGGTTTGATCACTCTACAACATCGATCCACCCAAGCTTCCGCTGTTGGTAGCAAAGAGGACAAGGACCATGGATAGATGAATCGGTTCATCCGTATTCGAATGATCGATGTCATCCTAGAGAGTTTTTGCCATTTTCATGAGAAATGGAACTTCACACTTAACTGTCTCATCTGAACTATCATCGTTTTAACTAGAGGCAGGCTCCGTAAAGATATCTTTCCATTCCATATTTGTAGCAACTCATTGGTCGTCAAATGAGGTCCCTAATTTAGCCGAGTGGTCTCATAAGCTGGCAAATATCTCGATTTATGGTAGGCACTGATGGAGAGATCTATCCAGGGGAGATGGGAGGCAAAACATCGTGGTAGGTCCGGTGCTTTGTCTTCTAAAAATGGCACTATACTTGTCGACTTATTAACTCAACTGCTGCTTATATTAGAGATTTTTTTGAAATAAGGTCGTGTCCTCCGAGGGATGAGGAGAGATTGATGGCCTCGATATCAAGGATCAATGACAAATGAAAAGATGATCCAGGATACGAAGGAGCTTGTGAGGCTAGTAAGCCATCGGATATTAGCGAGGCTTAGCGGCTCGGCCTTATGGTGAGTTTTTGATCGCTGTAAGATTATTCTAGTCTCGTGCCTTTCTCTTTTCATGTAGTTTTCTTTTATAGGCCTTCGACAGGGTGAAATCTGAGGTGCTTCACTGTGAGGCCCCATTACGGGAGGCATTGGTTAGGGAATATCCCTTAAGCTTCTTTGTGCAGAGAAGGAAAGCGAGCTAGTTTCCCTGCGGCGCAAGGTGGAATGGAGCCAGAGCTATGAGATCTTTTTAGAAAAATAAGTACCCTGCATTCCATGTTGGCTTGCAGTCCCCTTTTCATTTTGGCGGCTTGATGTTTTGATATTTCGGTTGGAGAACAAGGCGGATGAGCTGGGACGGCTCTGGGGCGAGGTTGGTCGAGCCAAATGCTAATTCAATGAGCTGAAGGCGCATGTAAGTGCCCATTTTGCGGCAAAAGAGAGTGCTATAGCCGTGATTTCTACTCTTGAGATGCAAATCCAGACCGTTCATGTGAACGATTCTGCACGACGAATATGATCGCCAAGCCTTCGTCCGAGCTATCAAAGGTGAAGACCGAAGTGGTAAATATCTGGGTCGAGGTTGTGATGAGCAACACCCGGGAGGGATAGAAAGTGGTAGCCTATTTGAAGAATGCTACCATTGCTAAAGCTGAACTAAAAAGAGCCCTTGATCGTACAAGCAGTAGTTAGGAGTATGCGGGGTGTAAATCTCGGAGGGAGTTTCATGAGGAGATTCATGCCAGGGGTTTGATCTCTCGGAAAAGATCGATCAAGCCAAAAGGGAGGAGTATGATGCCAAGTTCGTTTTGTCCGATGTTGAAGATGGCGAGGAAGGGGTCGTCAGGCCATAGTCATAGAAGTGTGACGTTTATTTCCTGCCTTGTTCTTGTGTACATAACTGTAGTAGTACGTTATAAATGGAGATTGTTTTATCACCTGTATGTATAAGGGGGAATCCCACAATTTGTGTTTTTTATGTTTCTATTTGTCAAGATTTCAACCAGGTCGATTCGACATTTGAGCTAAAAATAATCTTTTAATCCGTGGTATGGCTCTGAGGCTTATTAGGCTGGCGAGAATGGCTCTTATACTTTGTCCTTGGCCATCTGCATTTTAACCATTTTTTGTTCAGTCTTCGAGTCGAGATTCGACTCGAGCTCAATCGACCCTCAAGTTTTGTACTTGTGCGGGCTGGCGACAATAGCTCTTACGCCTTGGAACGAAGCAACCTTCAGTATGTGTGGCCCTGTGGCTCATTAAGCTGGCGACAATGGCTCACACACTTTGCCCTCATGCATGTATAGTTAACTATTTTAGGTCTTGTCTCCGAATCGGGTTACAACCCAAGCTCATTTTGATCCTCAAGCTTTCAAATTTTAAGCTGGAGACAATGGCTCTTACGCTTTTGGTCATTGCAACCTTTTAGTGTGTGTGGCCCTGAGGCTCATTAGGTTGGCGACAATGGCTCTTACGCTTTGATCTTAGGCATATATAGGCTTTGTTTTCCTCTCGTTAAGGACTTTTTGAAATGATTTTTCCTAACTCGTCATCGGTTCGGGAAGAACCTTAAATTTCAAGTTGTTTGTGGTGATGTTCGAGCACCTCAGAAGGTTTGGCTCGTAGGCTGAGTAGCTCGAAGCCTTGTGATTTGGAGCTGACATGGTCGAAGCTCTGTCATCTGTCGAGAGTAGCCTGTCTAACTGGTTATTTTTTAAGTATATTCGAAGTAACGACCTATGATTTTGTAGCGATGGTTGGTTATCCCAGGTCACGTTAGTTCGACTGGCACATCCGTATGACTGTAGTTATTTCTATTTGGTCGGAGCCATTTTTGGTCTCGAGTGTAGTAGTTATACATCTATATCAAGTTTATGCTTGTAGTATGGTCTTAAAAAGTTCGCATGCCGCTGAAGTCTTACATGTTTTTCATGTCTTTAAGGTCTTATAGTTTTTTCATGTCCTTGAGGTCTTACAGTTTTTTCATGCTGTTGAGGTTTTATAATTTTTTCATGTCGTTGAGGTCTTAAAATTGTATTGATACTTGGCATAAGTATGATTCATGCCTTGTTTAAGGTCTTATAGTTTTCGTTGCTGCCTTAAATATGTCTTACTAGACCGAGTCTACCCGCTCGAGGTCTTATGGCCTCGGGTTTTTAAGTAAATGGCAATTGGCGACAGTCTTCGAGTCATCATGTTTGCTTAGGCTCGGGGGCTATTACTCGTGAGCTCAAAATTGCCTTACTGAGCGCTTATGATTTTGGAGATTTCGACCATGGGGTTATGCGCTTTCTGAGTTTCTGATGCCAGTCTCTGAGTGTTCGGGACATTTTTCCTTTTTGGAGATATTTCATGATTTTTGTGCTGCCTCGTTGAGGACTTATGAGTTTGGAGTTCTGGACCTGAGGCCATATGGGTGCCTAATCATTGATGCTAGTCTCCGAGTATGTTAGGACGTTATCGGTGAAGGGATCTTTACCATGAAAAATATTGTGTATCTTTTAGAGTACGAGATGCTTTGGTAAAACATATTCATTGATTGCTTGGCATAAGTACATGTCGTTTCGCTTCTGTGAGTCCGTCTTATGTGGACATGGTTCATTTGACCATTTGGCCCGATACATCCTTCCCTATAGGAACCTTGTTTGTCGTTCCTTGGTTTTTCCAAATATATGACCTCTCGAGGGGACGCCCTCTGGTGTTAGGGGTCAATTGAAAAAGAAGCCTCATACGCTTGTTAGATCCTCCTTAGGTAGCGCATGAATGTTTCCTCGTTAAAAATCTTTCCGGTAAAACCCTATTTTGGGATAAAAACTGGGTCAAAGGAAAAGAGTGCAACAGACGCTTCGACATTTCAAGTTGGATCGGCATTTGACTTCTCTGGTCGATGGCCTACGTGGAAGTTATCATAAAGTAAAAAATAGAAAAAGGGGAAGATGATTATAGCTTAGGCGATGGCACTCTTGGGTTTCAGTGTTTGTTCGGTGGACGCAATGTAGCTCTTTATCTGAACACAATCAAGGGTGTGCCTTTAACGATCATATGGATAATATGTTGGGAATCATCTGCTTTGTTCTTTGTTGTTTCTCTTTCTGGGGACTGATTCTTAGATCAGTCATTGAGGAATTCCCGAAGGTATCCGTTAATGAGTAGCCGGGCCACTTCCTCCCGGAGTTGCCATCAATCCTCGATTATGTGTCCTGCGAGTTATGAAACTCACATATCAAGTTATTGTTCCTTTGTGAAGGATTCAACTATATAGGCTTGGGCCATTTTGGCATCCCTGATTTTGCTGATGGCGAACACGATATCAGATACATCGAGTTGACGTTGTATTCTAATAAGGTGCCCCTACTGGTCTCGTGTCCCCGTCGAATCCGCCTCTATTGATGAGTCCCCGAGGGTTCTATCCTCGATTCACCAATCTATCATTACGAGGCGGATTGCATCTCAAGGCATTTTGCCTATATTTAAGGTACGACTAATACCTCTCTTTGTTCGGTTTTGACTCCTTCGCCAGGAGTCTATTTGGATACACTGAGCCCGAAGGGACTCCCAACTAATCATCCTCGACCCTGATCTTTGACTGCTATCGGTTGTGGATGTCCGACTAGGTTATAGTGGGATACTCGATCAGATTCCCTTTCAGGTGCCTTAGGGCCACCAAGCTTCGTTCATTCAGGACTTGAGTGAAGGCCTGCACCGCCTAGTCGTCGAAGACTGGGGGTTGTTCCATTTATTCCGTTTTGAAGTGAGATATGAATTCTTGCAGTATTTCATTATCCCTCTACTTAATCTTGAATATGTTAGACTTCCTTGTTGCCACTTTGATGGAATCGTCATGTGCCTTTATGAATCTTCTAACATGGCAAATGAATCCATGGAGTTGGGAGCTAGTGTGTGATAACATATCATGACCCCCTTCGAGAGCATTTCTCTGAACTACTTCAGTAAGACAGACTCAATCTAGTCGTCTTTTATGTCGTTTCCCTCTACTGTGCACGTATAGGTAGTGACATGTTCGTTGGGATCTGTGTTCCTGTTGTATTTTTGGAGTTCTTACATCCTAAACTTCTTTAGAAAGGGTTTTAGAGCTGCTTCCTCTGGGAACGGCCGTTGTACGAAGTTCTTCGAATCAACACCCTTCAGGACCGAAGTGCGTCCGGAATTTGGTCGACTTGAAGTTATAGGTTTCAACCTTATTGTCTTTGGCTGCTATCATTTTCTCACTCAACTCAATCATTTTGGAGAGGTCCTCGAGCATTTTTATGATGGCGGGATCGACTACCGATCCTTTGTTGCTCGATCTCTCTCGTACCTATTTGGCCGGTGGAGTAGTTTCCGATACTACTGTGCTGGGAGTCTATGGGTGGCTTTGCAGCTGAGTGATAGCCAGCTGTTATGCCTGCAACATTTCAAAAATAACATGAAGGATAACTTCCTATTCTTCCCAAGCTCGAGATTTTTGGGCTCCATGTTGGTTGCTCCTATCGGAGTATGAGGTTTCGTCGACCTGATGTGTGTCACACTGGAATCGGTCAAGGTGCATAATGGGCGTTCTGTGGTGGCGCACCAACAATTGGAACAACCCCACTGTTTTCTCCGTTATTTTTAAGGTTTTCATTCTCAACTCTATTCAATGAGCCAAACATTTCAACTTCAAATCGAAGATCTTGGACAAGAAAAAGTGTGAAAGATAACTTGCATTGTGTAACGAAACCAACAAGAAAATAATCACTATTATTTTTAGCGCTATGGTGGGTACCAAACTATTTACCGTAAAAATGGTAATAACAATTAAATTAGTTGATAGGACTCTAAAAATATGTGATCTATCTTTATGCTAGTTGTTAACTAGTTGATGCTAGATATGGGAAGATAAAAGAGGAAATGCAAACTAAATTGGAGTTATAATCAAACCGAAGGGTTGGCTACTCGGGCCTCGGACTGACCTATGAGGACCTCAAGGTCAATGCCCGCGCTCGGGATTGGACTCGGGCTCGAGCTATCGGGGATAATCGGGAAGGGGTTAACAGTTAAGATATAATCAAGGGAGGCTCTTTATGGATGATAACAAGCAATAAATGAAGAACAAATATGAAAGAAATAAGTAATAGCAATAGTGTCAGGAGAATATGTACGAGAGAAAAGAAAAAGTTCTTATATATTTCGTGTAGAATAGTTGGGGCAATAGAAGTCCTTTACAAAGTGTTTAGGATCCCCTTTATATAGGGGGAATCCAACATAGTACAAATTGCATTACTTGTAAAGGTATGGAGATGAGACGACTAGATGTGACACCAGGCTCTGCTAGTGCTATCTGCTCGCCTTGGGAGCTCCCCATCCTTGGCATCGTCGTTGGGTCAAGCGTAAATGGACATCAAGGGAGAGAACTCGACCACAACCTCGTAGCCTCGAGATCTCGATATGAATTCCCGAAACACCTTAATAACGAGAAATTGGACCCTCCTATTTCACCATATACAGTTATGTACTCCCTTCCTTAGGATCAGTATGAACATGTTACCCCCCCCCCCCCCCATGTAGTCTGTCTCTATGTGATCTTGCTCTATCTGTTTCTAGTATGAATCTCCTTGTAAAGTAGTCTGCACTCCTAAACTTGTATGATTCTTGGATTGATTTTAAATTATACTGATCCTCTACTGAACCTCTTAAGCATTGCTGATTCTGTGACTATGTCTAATCGGCGTTTCTGAGCATATTTGTACCAATTTCAAAGACTTCTGCCTGCTATATGTTTTACCTGTCCCTAATTCCCATTTACACATGTATTAAGGCTTGAGGTGCTAAATCTGTCTTGGTTCTTTGTTCTATATGTGATGCTAAACCTGTTTTGGTTCTGAGGTTGGTTTGTTGTTTGTTGATTGCCCTACTCTTTTCAGAACTGCCTTATTGAATAACTCTTCTGTTGTTTTACAAAACAATTTTCAAGTCTCTTTTCAAATTGTTTTCCTACTTAAACTTTTTTTCAAACTATGTCAAACACTCTCACTCTATTCTTCGATCCCTAAGTTCTGCCCCTCTAATGTGTTACTGCTTAGGGATCCCTATAAGATCCCTCTGAACTCTGATGCATTAGAGATGGCCCTTCCATACTGCACTTATTCAAATATGGTTGTGAAATCCAATGTGAAGCATTGCCCATAATCCCTTGAGGTCCTTAGGGAACTCTGACACACCCGAAAATTGAGAAAGGCTATGAAACAATTTGAGCAGTTAAGGTTTGGGAAATATGGGCCTACTTCCAGGCTCCCTATAGTGTAGCTTCTTATTTTTCTTTATCTATTAAGGTAATTCATTCAATGTTGGTTTGTAATATTTACTGTAAACGAATATTTGGGTGATTAGTAAAAATGGGTGGGTAGTTATATATTTGTTGGGTAATACAGGTAGAAACCATGCCGATAGGATCTTGTTAACATACTTGCTATGTTTGCTTTACCATACTAGTAACCATGCCTATAGGGTTTAAATGGTTCCAATAATTAAAATCATGCCTATAAGACCTAAATGGCTTTATAATTAGATATCATGCCTTAGAATATGATCAAGTTTGATTTCTATTACAATGGGCTTCTACATTTATTTCCACTAAAAATCATGCATATAAGTTTCTAACATCGGCTCTTAACAACTAGATATCATGCTTATAGGTAATTAAATATACAAGTCAGTCTAATTCGTGTTATTTCACTTGAAATTAGCTTAATCAATTGTCAGTTTCTTCAATCAATCTTTTAAACACTGCCTTCATTCACTACTGCTAGAAAGCATTCCTATAAGAACTCAAAAGTCCGTCTTGAAAACTGCTCCTTGTTTTACTATATCAACATAGTTATCATGTTCTTAGGACATCACTATTATGCGTTTAGGCTACCCTATAGCGCGATTTTAAATTCTTCAACTTTGAAATTATATTTTTGCTACCTTAAAGCTGTTCAGATTTAACATGTTTAAAATTAGTAGGCAAACTGATTAAGACCTTACTATCAAGTTTATAAAAAACAAGTTGCATATTTTTGTGCATTGACATCTACTTAAATATCCTGTTTAGGTCTTTTCTCTAATAAAATTTGATCTTGTTTGTGCTTGAGACGTGCTGCTTATGTGCATTACTTGTGAAGGTAAACATGGGCCTCTTAAGTGCTTCTTTTGCATTCTTCTGTTAAGTCCTATGTGTTCTTGTCTGCTGCCTAGAATTTTCTCCTTTTGAAATACCTTAGGGGTTGTCTAGAACTGCCCAGATTTAGAGGTCCTAAAATACCTCTAGGGCCACAAGGAAGGGACGGGTAATACACGCATAGGACATTGCTAAGGTTACTAGAACGCTTTAGTCTATGACCAAGGGGAGGGACTTGGGTAGAACAGGATATGACTACGCGCAAATGTCACGTGTAGCCTCACATTGAGGAGTGTTTGTTGGACATTGTGTGGTGCGATCCTGTATGCTAACCAACCTAGGACCCCTCCTTCCCAAATTCCCTTCACTTGAACTTTACTTTCTTTATGATTATAATTTGTTTAAGTCTTTCATTTGTCTTATTATTTGAGTCATGCAATGTCTAAACCTGCTCTTATATGTAATTATGTGTTTAAAACTATTTATTTGTTAAGGGAATAGTTCATTAGTATAAGCTCGGTCGGGACCCACCGTTGTAGACCAAGAGGGGTGCCTAACACCTTGCCCACAAGGTTATTTCAAGCCCTTACCCTAAATCTCTGGTAATGCAAACCAATCCAAGAGTTAATCGCTCTAGGTGCCCTAATGCACCATAATCCATTAGGTGGCGACTTATCAAAATCCAAATTCTCAAAAGGAAATGTGTTATTACCTGAACATCGAAACCCGAACTTTCTCCACGGAGGAAAAAAGGGGACTCGACATCAACTTGACCTTCTTCTTAAATCACATCAAGCCCTTCATAGGTGCCACTTAGATTAAGAACCTTCTCACCCACCATGAAAACCACATCTCGAACCTTCTGGTCCACATAACTCCTCTATGTGTCTAGACAACTGAAGGTGCATGAGAAGAACTACCCGGTGCTTGACCTTGAATTAGTAGCTATTTTCATACCTTGAAGATTTGGAGGATATTTGTACGGTGTCCCTTGTGAGATCTACACCGATTATCGAAGCATGCAACATCTGTTCAAACAGAATGATCTTAACTTGTTGAGGTGGTTAAAGAGTCTTAAGGATTATGACAAACCATTCTATAGCATTCCAAAAAGGCCAATATGGTGGCCGATGCCTTGAGTCGCAACACGGGGAGTTTGGGCAGCTTAACATATCAATCATTAGCAGAGAGGCCTTTAGCCTTGGATGTTCAAACCTCGACCAACCAGTTTGTCAGATTGGATGTTTCCGAGATGAACCCAATTTTGGCTTGTGTGGTTCTCGGTCTTCTCTTTATGATCGTATTAGGGAGTGTCAGTTTGTTGACCCCTATTTGCTAGTCCTTAAGAATACGGTTTAGCATGTTGATGCCAAAGAGGTCGCTATAGGAGATGACGGTGCATTGAGGATGCATGGCAGGCTATGTGTACCCAATGTAGATGGTTTGCATAAGTTGATTCTCTAGGAGGCTCACAGTTTGTGGTACTGTATTCATCCAGGTGCCGCGAAGATATATTAGGACTTGAAGCAACATTATTGGTGGGGGAGAATGAATAAGGACATAGAAGAGTATGTAGCTTGGTGCCTAAACTATCAGTAGGTGAAGTATAATCATCAACAACCATGTGGATTGCTTTAGAAGCTAGAGATTTCGGAGTATAAACGAGAGCGGATCACTATGGATTTTTTTGTTTGGCTTCCATGGACTTATAGGAAGTTAGATGAAGTTTGGGCGATTATGAATATGTTGACCAAGTCGGACCATTTCTTACAAGTGATGACTACACAGTTGGCTTGAGTTTACATCCATGAGATTGTTAGGCTTCATGGCCTGCCAGTATTTATCATCTCTAACTAGGGCATGCAGTTTACATTGCGGTTTTAGAGGGTCGTACAACATAGGTTAGGTACTCGGGTTGAGTTGAGCACATTATTTCACTTTCAGTCAGACGAGTAGTCCGAGAGCACTATTTAGATACTTAAGGATATGCTTCGTGCATGTGTGATGAAGTTTAGGGGTTCTTGGGATTTGTTCTTACCACTTGCGAAGTTTGCCTATAACAACATCTATCAGTCGGGAATTCAGATGGCTCCATATGAGGCATTGTATGGTAGACGGTGTTAGTTCCCAGTAGTTTTGTTCGAGCTAGGAGAGGCTCGACTATTGGGTACAGACCTGGTTTAGGACGCTTTGGGGAAGGTTAAATTGATTAAGGATCGGCTTCATACATCCGAATCCAAATAGAAGAGTTATGCAGGAAGGTTTGCAATGTTGAATTCATTTTGGGAAGTGGGTCTTGCTCCGAGTTTTGCCCATGAAAGGTGTTATGAGATTCAGGAAGAAGGGCAAGATGAGCCCAAGGTTGTTGGCCCATTGGAGGTGTTGCGTCAAGTTGGGGAGATTGCTTATGAGCTTTCCTTGCCTTCCCAGTCTATCAGGAGTTTATCCAGTATTCCATGTTTCTATGCTCCAGAAGTATCGCATCGACCCGTCCTATGTTTTAGATTTAAGCTTTGTCCAGTTGGAAAATGATTTATCTTATGTTGAGGAGCCGGTGGCCATCTTGGACATGCAAATCCGAAAGTTGAGGTAAGAAAACATTGCTTCAGTAAAGGTTTAATGGAGGGGTCAGCTGTCGAGGAGGCGACTTGGGAGACCAGGCATGATATGCACAATGGTTACCCTTATCTTTTCACCACTTTAGGTATTAGCCCTAATCTACTATTTATTGCTACCTCTATTTCATTTTGTGGTTATTTGACTTGCCGGGGTGCTTGGTGTTGTGTTTGGGAGACTTCGAAGTGGCATGTGACACATATTCCTTAAGTTTGAAGTTTGAATTGTAAGAGTTGACCGTAATTTGAGTTGTGTAAAGATGACTCGGAATGGAGTTTCATTGGTTCCAATAGATCCGTTTAGTGATTTTGGTCTTAGGAATGTGTTCGAATGTTGATTTGGAGGTTCGTAGGTAATTTCAGCGTTAATTGGCGAAAGTTGGAAAAGTGAAAAGTTTGTAGGACATTTGATCGGGATTGGACATTTTGATATCGAGGTCGGATTACTATTCCAAAAGTTGTAATATGTCTTTAATGTCAAATGTGACTTGTGTGAAAAATTTAAAGTCAATCGAACGTGATTTGATAGGTTTCGACATCGTTTATAAAAATTAGAATTTTATTAGTTCATTAGGCTTGAATCGATGCGCGATTCGTAGTTTTAGCATTGCTTGATGTAATTGAAGACTCGACTAAGTTTGTATAATATGTTAGGACTTGTTGGTATATTTTGTTGAAGTCCAGGGTCCTCGAGTGTGTATTGGATCATGTTCGGAATATTTTAGGACTTGTTAAATTGTTGACATCACTAATGCTTTTGATGATAGTTTCCTTTAGTGCGTTCGTGAGAGGGGTCTCACATTCGCGAAGGGGTTCTCGGTGGAAGTTCAGGAATGCTCTTCGCATTCGCGTATGAGCCCACACATTCGTGAAGAAGAGTGGCAAATGGGTGGACCTCACGTTTGGCCTACATGTTCATATGGGAGGCTCCTCATTCGCGAAGGCCTAGGGTCTGTGATCATCGCGTTCGCGAGTGAACCCTCACATTCACGTAAGACGGTTTTGAGCAATAACATTTTTGTGCTTCGCAAACGCGAGAGAGCTTCCGCGTTCCCAAAGAAGGAAACACCTAGGCAGAGTTAATTGTTCAAAAATGAGGATTTGAGTTCATAACACAAAAATTAATTTGGGAGCTCGGTGGGAGGAAATTCTTGAAAAGATTTTCACGTGGGTGTTTTGGGTAATTTTCATGATTATGTCTTTAATTTAATCACTAAATTAGTGTTTTGGGGTGGAAAATTGAAGGAAAGTTCTTGGATCAAATTTTGAGATTTTGATTGAGATTTTGATATTGGATTTGAGTAATTTTAGTATGGGTGATCTTGTGGTTGAATGGATAATTAGATTTTTTGTAATTTTATCTGATTCCAAGCGTGGGCCCCAGTCGACTTTTTGGGGTAATTTTTTAATTTCCTGTTAAAGTCTTGATTTCATTAATTAAATTAGTTTCTTATAGATATATTTGTAGTATATAATTACTTTTGGCTAGATTTGGGCCTTTCGGGGCCGAAAAACTGAGGGAAAGGCATTCTTATTGACTGATTGAGCTTGGTTTTGAGGTAAGACAATAGTCTAACCTTGTGTGTGGGGAATCTACTTTGGATTTGGTATTGTTATAACAATTGTGATATGTGAGTGCCGTATACGCGAGGTGACGAGGGCGTACACGTGCTAAATATTAAAAATTTGATCTTTGCTAAGTAATCTCCTTTCTATACCTTAAATGAGTTATTCTACCACATATAGTATTCATGTTTAGCCTAATTTTACATGTTTACGTCTTTCATCTCTTAGTTGCAATTTATACAATATGCTTAGTTGAATTACTTGTTACTCCTTAATTCTGTATTTGTTATTTGATTTTAGAATTTTCTTGCTTGTAATATCATTGTTGTATTTATTACGTGTTGATTTTCGTAATTCTTGTTATGATGATTGTTTGGTATTGGTACGAGGTTTCTTCCGTGTAGTGTGTTATTTGCACGAGGTTTCTTCTATGCGGAGTGTGATCTGCACGAGGTTTCTCCCATGCGGAGTGTGATTGGCACGAGTTTTCTTCCGTGCGGAGTGTGATTGGCACGAGGTTTCTTCTGTGCGGTGTGTTATTGGCACAAGGTTTCTTTCGTATGGAGTGTTAATGGTACAAGGTTTCTTCCGTACAGAGTGTTATTGGTACGAGGTTTTTTTCATGCAGTGTTTTATTGGCACGCGGTTTCTTCCGTGCGGAGTGTGATTTGACACGAGATTTCTTCCGCGTAGAGTGAGATTGTAGCACGAGGTTTCTACCGTGCCGTTGCGAGATATTTACTTTTGGGACTACGAGGCAGCACCTCGGGGGCGTCCTTTTTTATTTCCTCTTTTTGGTGTGTTGTTTGTTGCTGCTATTGTTCCTTAACTTGTAAGATATTTTTTTCCTTATGTGTTGTAATTGTCTTCCTATTTTCTTGAGTTGTTGCCTTTTCGTATATTCTTATTATTTCATTAACCCGTCGTTGTTGCTATCATTTCACTTCTGCTTATTTCTTATATCCCAATAGGGCCCTAACCTGACCTGGTCACTACTCTATCGAGGTTAGGCTTGACAGTTAGTGTGTACTGTTGTGGTGTGCTCATACTAGGCTTCTACACATGTTTTGTGGATACCCAAGTACATCCTACCAACCCTAATATTAGAAGAGTGTGTGTTGTTGCTTGGAGACTTCAAGGTATACCTGCCAGCGTCCGCAAACCTCAGAGTCCCTCTCTATCCTTATCATGTTGTCTTTTCTTTATTCTCTTAGATGCTGATGTATATACTTCCTTAGAGTTTGTGACTTGTAACTGCCAGGTTTTGGAAATTGTTTATATTCTGAGTTGTAGATTTTACTTGTACATGCCGAGCGATATTTTTTAGTTATATATATATATATATATATATATATATATATATATATATATATATATATATATATATATATGTTGATGTTGACGTTTAGTCGTTATTTTAGTTACTCCACACATTTGTTAGGCTTATTTAGTTTTAGACTAAGTGACGTCACGACATCTTAATTTGGGTCGTGACAGATGGAAAGCACGAAAAATGCTACACGGAGTTGGGCGAAGTGGGTTTAAATTTTTGCACGTTAAGTCTCACCCTTCCCCGCCCCATTGCTTCCCTGAATATAATGTGCATTTAGATAAGCTAAATTTTTTCTCTAAAAACCGATAAATATGTTCAATCTAGTGAGAACTATTGGTGTTTAATGGGTGGGCCGAGCTGGGTAGGGGAATTTAGTACCCATACAGGTTATGATCCGGGCCGGTTACGGGTTGGGGTATACCGAGTTTAACGAGTTCGGGTTCATCCGGGTAAAAATTGAACCGTAATGGTTACGGGTTCATGAGACCGGGTTATTGTTATTTTTTATGTATTTTATATTTTTGTATAACTATTGTAAGTTATATTAATATAAAGCAAAAATATGAAGAATACAATGAAGATCGGAAAAAATTACACTTATAAATTGCAAGTGCTATATTTATTTTAAAATTACAAAATTGAAGTTTGCATTTAACAAGTAAATTAACAAATAAAAGTAGAAATTTTTAGCATAAATACGTGTAATAATTTTAAAATAAAAAAATTAACAAAAAAGTAATTTTAAGCATAAACACTTGAAGTATGCATAATAAACTTCAAATTAATTAAACAAACTAAAACATTAAACATAAATACGTCTAATAATTTTAAAATAACATAAATTATCTCAAATCAACTTAAATATAAATTTTTGGAGGACGCTCAAGACAATTCTTTATATGCCTCCTTAAATTGCCTGTGCCACACTTTGAACAACAATTTAAGACTAGACTGCAATTCTTGCACTTTACTTTCTAAACTTTTACATTTTCTTCTACCACCTCAAAGTGTTCCCAAATATATGAGGGGGTTAATTTAAAAAAAAAACCCAAAAATTGAGCTAAATGTCAATTTCAGCCGTTGGGCAATGGCCATATTGTGAAATGGACCGTTGCGAACGGTCAAAATCTGAGGCCCAATCTTAAAAAAAAAATTGTTGCCATTAAATCGATCTGGGCTGATTCGGCCAGGCCGGTTAACCAAATGAACAATGTTTTTCGTTGATCGGGTTTGGCCGATCCGGTTGACCGGTGGTTCCAACGTGAACGTTACAAACCGCCCTACTCCTATAACCCAACCCCACCCGGTCCCTTTCTACCGGTCAGGGCCGATTCCGATTTTAACGTAACAGGCTGACCCGGACCGTTGGAGACCTTTAGTGGGAACCCAACTTAGCCTTTTTATTTATTTTGATAAATGAAAAAAATATTTATCGACAGGGTAATAGGACATAATAATGAAAAGAAAGGGGCAAATATTGGACATAATTCAGAACTAAGGGGAACAAATCCATGTATTCCCTTAATTTCGCCAGGGCTTTACTAGTTACTAGGGTTTAACAGAGAAATTTTTGGCCTTTCTTCTTCAGAAAAAGGGAAACCAAATTAGCTTCCCTCAACTCACAAAAATGTCAAGACCAGAACTTCTAGCACCGCCAGAAATTTTCTACAACGACGATGAAGCTCGCAAGTACACCTCATCTTCTCGAATTATCGACATACAGGTATGTAGCCTATTATTTTGTCTTTTTAATGGTATATTCATAGTGCTACTGCCCGAGGCGCATTTTGGATGTTAATTCAATGTGTTGAAATAGCACAAAACGTGACGCTGTTTGACTGTCATTGAGTTTAAGAAAGAAATATAAACTTTTGAAACTTGTGCTTTAAAACAACCCATTGACATTTGTGTGATTATAAATTATCTTTTTTAAGTGTAAAATGAAATTTTAATTTAATTGTTTTTAAATATAGAATGTATCATTCTTTTCGAGATAGACTAAAAAGAAAATTGCGTCACATAAAATGAGATATAGGGAGTATAACTTCCTAATAGTGGGTGCTTATTTTGTAAAAGTATATATTTTAAAAAAATTTCAACTATATAAGAAAGCATAATATGGATGCGCCCGCACTTGCTGCCAATAAAGTTATATGGCGTTGGATGCTTCTGACGTTTGTTTGTATTTTCTGAAAGACACAACTTTCTGAGAGAGCATTGGAACTTCTTGCTTTGCCAGATGATGGCATCCCAAGATTACTTCTTGATATTGGTATGTATGTATTTTTACGAGTATTTAGCTGATTTTTTTTGTGAATGTAATATAGGTTAATTCGGTGGGCTTGATTTGGCACTGATTTGATATTTGGGAATGAAAAGAAACGAATGGAATTTTTTAGTTGATATATGAGCATAGTACGGGTAAAGGAATAATTGAAGCATGTTTTACAGGTTATTCATTAGAATTTCTTATCTTAATTGCTAAGGCGTGAAATACTTGTAACGAGCATTCGAGCTTCATGTTGCACTTAAAGATAGTTTGATAGGACTAGTTTGTGGCTAGTCCCTTTCCTCTTATTAGTCGGATGCATCTTGGAACTTATAGGTCACAGGTTCGAGTGGTCGAAGCAACCACTAGTGCTTGCATTAGGGTAAGCTGTCTACATCACACCCCTTGAGGTGCGGCCCTTCCCCTGACCCTGCGTGAACGCATGATGCCTTATGCACCGGGCTGCCCCGTTTTTTATACATTGATATTGTAGTAAATAGGAGAAGGTAGCCAAGATGAGAAATCTCCTTATATACTATACTTCTCCAAGCATGGTTGGTCCTTCTCGTGTGTAGTAAAGCTTATTCAATGCTTATGGGTATATTGATTAGGGAAGAAGAAGAAAGGAACAAATTTACAAGGTGTTCACTCATCCTATGTGGAGAAAGTTTTAAAGGTTTGATTTAAATCGGAAAAACCTAAGTGTTTATCCTTTTTAAATTGTTGAACAATCACAATAACACAAAGTGCTTGATTGGCCTTTTATACTGTGGAGTGAGAAAGTGCCTTAATGTTTACTGGTGTAAAGAATCGTGGCCAGGTTTGGTTTGTGTGCTTCTGAGTTAAGTTAGGTAGAGTAGATCATCCTCAACACTTGAATGGTTGTAATATCTGGAATTGTTACTCATGGATCCTACAGCTTTATTTTCAAAAGAAAGACGTTCCTTTTGCATTTTCAATTGTTTAGTTTGAGATTTCATGCTTATTTTGCCTTATTCAGTTGTAGAAAAACTCAAAGAGAAAAAAGAGTGATCTTTCGTTCTTTCTTGCTTTTTGAAGGTTGTGGATCAGGTCTAAGTGGGGAGACACTCACTGAGCACGGACACCAGTGGCTTGGTTGGGATATATCAGAATCAATGCTTGGTTCGTATAATTTCTTCTTATACGGGTGAATAACTTTGATCTTTCTATAACCGTTATTGGACTGCTAAATAATGGTTTCCATTTTCTAGATATTGCATTGGAGCGTGAGGTTGAGGGTGATCTAATTCTTGGTGACATGGGTCAGGTAGGTCACTTAGTTTCCTCTGATTGATTGCTTCATCCTACTCTCAATGTGATTGTATGCACCTTATTATTATTCTATATTCCTATGGCATGGCTGTAACTCCTTTAAAATTGTCTAGGCAGTTACATGCTTCACCACCCAGAGTACATGTCTTATCGGTTGAGAAATCTCAAAGTGAAAGAAAAGAAAAAGAAAAATACTGTGGTAGAGTCTCATGAAAACATTAAGCATGATAATGAACCTATCAAAAAATGTTAATTTACCAATTCATGGAAGCAAACCTTCAGCTCTACCCATAGGTCGCTAGGTATGATAGTCCTTTTAGGGTGATACATCTTTCTTCTCTGTTTCGAAGATATCAAGTGATGATGTTATGCTTATAAGTTTACGAGTTGTAATGCTGCTCTCGAATTGAGAGCCGGATATCCGCAATTTCATATCTCATGTATATTTCACCTATTTATTAGGTGGTGTTTTGCACCAATATCAACCCATGTACATTTCTTCCCTCTTATATAATGTGAAACAATAATCTGCCTATAACAATGGTGTAAGTTGGGATTTTCAAGGCAAAGGCATTTTAGTCATATTCTTAGTCAACAACAACAGACCCCACCTTGTGGGAATATACTGGGTTGTTGTTGTTGTTGTCTTAGTCAACAACAACAACAACCCAGTATATTCGTACAAAGTGGGGTCTGGGGAGAGTAATATGTAGACATGCCTTACCTCTACCCAAGAGGGCAGAGAGGCTGTTTCCAATCGACCCTTGGCGCAGGGGAAAGAAAGGCAAACAAAAACAAAAACAAAAAACAAAAACAGCATTAGTTACACCAGCATACATCGCATAAATAATTAACTAAACATAAGAGACATAATCTTAGTCATTTGCATGATTTGTTTTTAAGGTCCTTTTTTACTAAAGGACTGGATAAGATGAAAGATAGTGAAATGTGGCTGCCTATCTTGGTCAAATGAGATTACTTATCAACTGAGTTGTACTAATATTTGTTCTTTGAAATTTAGTACCTTCTTGTAAAATAATTAATTTTCTCATTGCTCTTGATAAAACTTTTGTGTTGATAAAGATGTTACAAGTTGTCAAAGAATGGATAAATCATATTTGTACCTAATATTTTTCTTGAAACCTGTTCTTATATGGTATGCCACAAACGATTGGTTGCATCTATCGTAGGGATTAGGGCTTCGACCTGGTGTTCTGGATGGTGCCATCAGTATCTCAGCTGTGCAGGTATCTTTTTCTCTTCTTTGTTTAGATCTTCAGTTTTATCGAGTTGATAATGGTGATAGTTATCAGGCGGAACTTGACAATTTAGAATCATGTATAGAATGTTATTGTTTGATTCTTCATAATCAATTTTGTGCATTTGATGTAAAATAATTTAGCCTGTGCATTACTTTCAAGAGTTACGGCTTGCTGTTAACTTCGTACTCATCATCTCCTTTGCATATGTTTTCTGGTTATGACTTCATTCGGTTCCTGTATGAATCAGCTTTAGATGTTTTTGGTGAGTTATCATTATTTAATGATTTTTTCCTCGTAAAAAATCAGTATGTACCAATTTATATAGCCTCTTAACCTATTAGTGCTTATCAGTTCTGATGTACATAATTTTCCCAAGCAGTGGTTGTGCAATGCTGACAAATCTTCTCATGAACCTCGGATAAGATTGAAGTAAGTAGAAAACTTCGTTCTTATTGTTAGTTGGTCAATTGTGCATATTAACCTGCTTAAGATCCATTTATGATGTCATTGTAGTAGAATGAATCATTCTCCTTCTAGCTATCTAAGTAGTATGAATTTTGCTCATAATTCCGCAGGGCATTCTTTGGTTCCTTGTATAGAAGCTTGGGAAGGGGAGCAAGAGCAGTACTCCAGATCTATCCTGAAAATCTTGCTCAGCGGGAGCTGATTCTGGGTTTTGCCATGCGAGCTGGATTTTCTGGAGGAATAGTTGTTGACTACCCACACAGGTTAGGAAGACGCTTATAAATTTGTTTTGCTGTCATTTTCATTTTTCTAATTTCATTGTGTAATAGTTTTGAAATTAGGATGTGTTTGGCAAAGTGAAAGTTTAACACGAAAATGAAACAAATGAAGCAAAAGTAGCTGAAAAAAAAGGTGGTAAAAAGAGCAAAAAAGATTTATCCCTTTCTTGTATAGCTGCAAAAAGATATACGAGACTGGTTTTTTCTTCTACCCTTTTTTTCAGATAAAGTTATTTCTTCTACCTTTTACCATTATATGACTCTAAAGGTTTTGATTTGGTACTTAGAAAAGATATTGCCTTAGAAATGAATTCCCCTGTATCAATAAGGTTAAGCTTTACAGTCAGAAAAGCACTATAGATGTCGGATATCAGACGGATGGGTGAATCATGGAGAAAGCACACAGTTTCAGTTCATTGAAGAAGTTATTTATACTTGGTTTTTCTTCCCACCCAGAAGTTAAATATTTTGACTTTGAAAACAAGTGTCATCCTCTCCAACTCAGGATGGGTCATTTCAACCTTTACTCTCCTGTTTCACTTGAATATTGTACGAGCATCTCCTCTGTTCCGACTTTTTTTCCTTTTGTTTATGGGTGGGGTTGAGGCGTTAAGTATCTCTTCTTTTCTACGTAGGACTGTTTTGTTCACCAATCTGGCCATTAGTTCTAGCTTAGGTGGATAGGCTTTGTGTTCCACAGAAGAAAAGTAGTTGCTTTATTCTTTATTTATAAAAAAAAAAAGTCATTCCTTTTCTGCAAAATAGGATTTGATTTTTACCTGATTGTATCTATATTTCATTTGACAGTTTCTAAATCTGAGTATGTTCTTACTTCCTTTGTAACTACTTCTGAAATGTTGTATATCTTTTAAATTTTCTGTCGAATCTTAGACTAAGTGCAAGTTTTCTTTACTTGATTTTCCATGTGTTTTCTTACGTTCTCTCAAGGACTATATGGAACCATAGAAATTTTACATAGAATAATTGAACGACTTTCCACAAAATGATAGAATTTTTTCCCCACAAAACGTAACCTTCCAAGTTTTCACTGAACCTTTTTATCCTTTCGATGCCCTAAGAAGTTGTACGTGGAGCTCTGCTCCTCAACCTCAAAGTAGAACCGAATATGAATTTTGTTGGTGATTGAGATGTATGCTAGCTATACCCCAGGAAATGGCTACAATGCATTTTCAAGTGAAAGTTCAATTCTTTTTAATTTGGTTGTAGTCCTGACACAAGGTTAGATGTTCTTTCTTTGTCACAGTTCTAAAAGGAGGAAAGAGTACTTAGTTCTGACTTGTGGTCCGCCATCTCTCAGCACCACTACACCAGATGGAAAGGGTGAAGATGGAGAGAGTTGCTCTGATGAAGACAGCAGCGGGGATGAAGAAAACCAGACAGTAAGTAATTCAAGGGCAACTGGCTAACTGTGCTGAAGCTAACCAATGGCTCTTCTCCTCCCTACCATCTGTTATTTTTATTTACTCCTGTTACTATCTTTTCTTGTCTATCTTCTGTTACTGTCTTTGATCATCCTGTTTCTTTCATTTCACCCTGCCCTGCAGGTTTGCATATCTGACCGGCGTAGACCTAGAAAAAAGCAAAAATTGAACAAGAAAGGCAAAGGGAGGGATTGGGTTCTGAAGAAGAAAGAACAGATGAGGAAAAAGGGGAATGCAGTTCCTCCAGATAGCAAATACACAGCACGTAAAAGAAAAGATCGGTTTTGATCCATTAGTAAGATATATCCAGATAGATTTATTTGTTTTGAACAGAACTTCAGTTCTTTTTTTGCATGTATTATGTAAAGATTCTGGGAGTCTTGTGAGACCTAAATATTATTTTTCAGCCGAGTTGAAGAGTAAACAAGATAGCCTATAGTAGAAACTGTTTTTATTTTTCAAGTGGAGGATTCATTGTCAGTTTGATATCCCTTATTTTACCAATTACCATTAAGAGTTGGCCGAGGAAGAATTGTTGAATTCACTTTAAAGAGAAAGAAGCTACTAGGTTTAAGTTTTCTATTACCATTTATAGTCTTTTTTGCAGTTAAAATGAAACTTATATTGTTGCCTTTGTCCTCAGGCTGGTCAATCTAGAATTTTGCCTTTTCTTGTTGCCTACTTCGTTGATTCTATTTTCTATACACCTGTATGTCAAGAGTGACAAAAACAGTCGTGCACTTGGGTTGGGTTTTGATTATATTAGCGACATTCAAGAAGGAAAAAGAATGCAAACTTAACAACTGGTACGTTCTAGGTTGATAAAATCTACCTTTTCGTGACTTCTATTTCATTTGAATACAAATTTCGAAATTCACTAGTATGTTTGCACCATACTGAGTGGGTACTATGTGGTAAAACCCAACGATACTGATGTATACAGACAAAATCGGGCCTCAAATTATATCGAGCCATGGTGCAAAGTTAGTTTGCCGAGCTCATGGCCCTAAGACCGACCAAGATCAAGATCGAACAAGATAGAGAACAAAGGAAGCTTACCCAGCCAAATAACGGAAGGTCGAAATATCCATAATCGGGTGAGGATTATGGCGGCACGAATACCGGCGTGTATCAAGAGGCCGATTAATTAGCCAACCACAGGATTTCTTATCTCATATAGAATTGTGTTTTGAGTAGGATTCCCCTACTATATAAAAAAGGGGGGGGGGGGGTTTCTGATCATTTGTAAACCATATCATATTCATGCAATACTAAGTAATATAAAGTCATTTTCTAGCTTTCATTATCTTGTTATCGAACCATGATGCAAAGGGGTGACTGGCTGTTCAATTTGTGTGGTTTACATTGTTTCTTTCATCGTAGTACCAATATTAATTTATTCTTCTTAATTTATACTAAAGTATATCACATATCTTTAAAACCGCGTATAGATTCAATTGTTGTCCGAATTTAGAGTAAGAAAGAAATGATTGTCAATCTTTTCTCAATTTTTTACTTTGGCGTTTAGAATAATTTTGTCCAAAACTGAAACTTTTTGCAACAAATTTTCAATTTTTTGAAAATAAAGAAAGTCCTTGTGATAAAGACAAAGTAGAGAGGACGTTAATGTAATTACACCAAGAAGCATTAGCTACTTCTTTAGGACACTGGCAAAGTATAAATACAAACTCCATATTCCTCTAGTCCCTGTCATCGTACATCACGAACAAACGTTTGACACACACAGACCAAAGTTTTAGTCCTGTCGTCTGTCTCCTCCTCCCTTCCCCCGCCGACCCAGTGGGCAACAAAAATATCCAGGAAAAACTAAAACGACGCAGAGACAGGTACTACTTTGTAATTAAACACGTGTTTTTGCATGCATAATTCTTGAAATTTATGCTGGTTTGATTTTGTAACTTCTATTCGTACTCAAATCTTAGTATGTACGTGCGTTTGTTTGTGTCGTTCATTGAACAAAATTATGTAAAGACCCAAAAACAGAAAAGCAAGAAGTTAAATTAAGAAGAAGTGGGCTAACTTCGTTGCTTTTACTCTATGTGCTTAATTATTCTATCGTTTGTTACCCTTAATCATGAGAGGTTACAAAAATTGAAAGGACTGTTCCCTGACTTACAAAATCACACCAAGTCAGTTCCTCAAGTATAGAATCTTGACTTACTTTGTTCTTTTATTGCTCTTTTTTATGTAATTTTGGTTATGGGCTTACAAATAGTAGTAGTAGAATATATAGTTCATTATGGTTATAATGTTTGTGGTTGCAGAGGAAGATTCAGGATTTTACTCTCTGCAGTAAGGAAGTGTGTTAACCCTTAAAACATATAACAATTGAATTTATACGTGGTTTCAAGGATATGTGGATAAATTCAACACAAATAATCAAGAATGTTAGATAAACGAGTTAAAGATAAAATGAATAACCAAACCAGTTGTGACGTTAAGGCTGGACTCGGATTTAAGCTAAACAATAGTTTTGTCCTCAACTGGACCCTTAATTCGAAGCCAAGTATATATACGAAGAACAGTAATTAAAATAAGAACATTTCAATAGCTAGGAAGAAGAGAAATAAGTATGTATTGCCTTGATATGCGTGTTGCCATGTCTTATTAAAGAAAAAACTTCTCCTATATATAGTAGGAGAGTTACATAAGTACAATTCTAAAAAAGGTAAAAATCCTCATTTATCATCAATTACTGATCCGCTGCCGGCTTCAGGCCAGACCTGCGCCTTGATAATTGGTAGGGTGCGGATATCACGTCCCTTTGTTAGTTGTGTGCAACCGTTCCCATGCTTTCCGTTCAGGGAAGTGTTGTCTTATCAGGCCTGGTGGCGAGCACTTCGTTTAGGGCTTAGTACGAGAAGTTCCCAGCAACAATAATTAAAATAAGAACCTTTCAATAGCTAGGAAGCAGAGAAATAAGTATTTATTGCCTTGATATGCGTGTTGCCATGTCTTATTAAAGAAAAAACTTCCCTTATATATAGTAGGAGAGTTACATCCCTAATACAATTTTAAAAAAGGTAAAAATCCTCCTTTATCGTCAATTACTGATCCGCTGCCGACTTCAGGCGAGATCTGCACCTTGATAACGGGTGGTGAGTGGATATCACGTCCCTTTGTTAGTCGTGTGCAACTGTTGCCATGCTTTCCAAGGTCTCGGAGCTCGTTCCGGGTTCAGGGAAGTATTGTCTTATCAAGCCCGGTGGCGAGCACTCCGTTCGGGGCTTAGTACGAGAAGTTCCCAGCTTCTATTCCGATCCCATATAGTCACGTCCATGCTTCATTTGACCTACCGGAAATTGGGGTGTATGTCAGCCCCAGTTTTTACCCGTACACAAAGTGTTCATTGGGTTCTTCTCTTTTTCTACTCCCTCCGTTTCAATTTATGTGAACCTATTTCCTTTTTAGTCTGTGCCAAAAAGAATGACCCCTTTCTTATTTGGAAACAATTTACCGTTATGCAATGATTTATAGCCACACAAAATAAAGGTGTCTCATTTTACACCACAAGATCAAAAGTCTTCTCTCTTTGCTTAATTTTCGTGCCCAGTCAAATGGGTTCACATAAATTGAAACGGAGGGAGTATTTATTTTTCATTCATTATCCTGAAAAGTTAAGTCGGAAATTCGCTTATCAAGTCTATCCTCCATTTTCTTTTCTTTCATTGTATTGTTCAATGATTGAACTGTCTCCAATATTCAGATCAAGCTTCTAATAATTCTGTCTCCAGCTTCTGCTGGCATGACTTACTGTTATTGAGCTAGTAATATTTTTGTGGCAATTGCTTACATAGATAATGCAATAGCTTAAGCTCTGATACCATGATATTGAGCATCTATCTCATTGTTTAGTTTCAGAATTAAGTAATCTATGAAACCATAAAATTCGTCCAGTTTTCCTCTTCTGTATCATTTTAACTTCAGTTGATCCTTGTTTCTCCTAAAATTGATCCGTGAGATCATAGTCATTGGTGGAATAAATCTTTGTTGGCGGTTTCTTATTAGACATGTTTTTCTCTCTATCTGAAACTTCTCTTGCAAGCTTCACTTTATTATTATTTTATTGCCTAATGGACCTCTCAACTTTAATTACAAATCCACTGATCAAGAGTTGCAACTGAGTGAGACAACCACTTTGCTAGCTTGGACTTGAAGGAAAGAATGTTCTGCTAATATGTTTTTTATTTCATGGTAAACGACTGAGCGATATCTCATGTTCTACTAACATTCTTTCCTATAGCCAGAAGATACATTTCTTCTACTGGAGATATCTCAAACACTGCTAGTGAATCGTGTAGCCGTGCTGAGCGGAAAAACTGTCATAGTAACATACATATGCCACAAACGAGTGATAAGTCCTTCAGGAAAGTGCCAAATAATTCAAATGTTCATGAAGCTAACAGTGCTGGAAACTTGAATAGTCACTCTGGGAAGGAAAATTATCAGCATATATGGCAAAGAATTCAGAAAAAGGATGCTAGTGTAAGCAACTGTGACTTGAAAAACTCAGACTTCTCTCAGGTTCATGATGGGTTAAATGATGATACCTTGAAAACAAATCTTCCTATTTTTGTTAATGTTATTTTATCATCGGAATCAGCATTTACAAATCAGGAAAAACTCAAATTTCTGACGGACCTGAGTACAAATAAGAGGCCAGGTTCCCTAAAGGAACACGAAAGTAAGTACGGGAAAGGATGTCCTGTCAATGGAGCTTGTTTGAATTGTATCATGCAGTCAAATGGTGCAGCTGGCCGAATAGCTGGGGCAAAAAGCTTGGGAAGTGCTGCAGATTCTCGTTCTGAGACAGGTAATCTTAAGATTAGATATCAGAAAAAGAATGTTCAATATGTTTCTTCCCAACCATATTCAAATCCTTGTTCCTGTAACATGGAGGCAAGGGGAGATGTCCCAGTCCCAATTTCTGTTTCCAGTGTAGATAATAAAATGTTGGAGGATGGTTTGAACTTGTTATGTAGATCAGCAAACTTCCACAACCCAACAGAGCACCTAGCTTCTAAATGTCAACCTCATAGTTCGTCTTCTCTGAACGTGGTAATAAATGCAGGTCAAAGTTTAGAAAATATAAAGGTTTTACCAGGTGATACTCAGTTTAAGAAGTTCAGAAACTGTAACACGTGTACTACTACAGAGGAGCACTACAAGAATGCTGTTTCTTCAAAGTTGTTGATTCCTAGAGATAAAGCCCGTATATATTCTAGTCTTCGAAATGATTTCAAAAGCATTTGTTGGGCAGTGACTGAGGCCCATAGGGCACAACTAGCGTCTGAAGCCATTGACTTGGGTAAGGGCTATCCTGTTGCTGAGTTTGAGAAACTTATTTATTTTGCCTCTCCAGTTGTATGTCCACATATCCGGACTTGTCAGGCTTGTGACCGTGGTCAAGGTGCACCTCTATGCAGGCATGAGATACCAAATGTCTCTTTGGGGAACTTGTGGCAGTGGTACGAGAAACATGGGAGCTATGGTTTAGAAGTAAAAGCGGAGGATCATAGAAGTTGTAGACAATGTGGGATTGATCGTCTTAAGTTCAGTGCTTATTTTGTTCCACTTTTGTCAGCCGTTCAGCTCTTCAAGTACCATAGGACTCATACAAACTGTAAAGATAATGGAACTCCGGGGTCGATAGATGTGATGAACTCCGGGATAAACGAAATATCTGAGGGTTCACCTATGGTAGACCTTCGCACAATATTTTCTGTACTTGTACCTCAACCTCGTGTTGAGGACTCAAGCTCTTTGCAAAAAAGGAACGTTGTCTCTGACTCCAGTTCATCTCCAGAGTGCAGCAATACAGATTTGCATCACCCACCAGTTGAATTTAAGTTGTCTGATGATAATGTGGAGCTTCTGTTTGAATACTTCGAACGTGAACAGCCTCAAAATCGTAAACCTTTATTTGAAAAGTATGTGGTACTTATGTTGTCTCTAATCGTTTTATAAGTAATGTTCAATTTTTCACTGTAATTTTTCATAAAAGTAGGTCAAAGTTAAAATATTTACAGGAGATGTCCTCCTATAATCAGTATAATTTATCACTAATCTTGGTAACTTCTGAAAATATGATGACCAGTCCGTGTCCTCCTACTATGCAACATTAGCCTGTCGTTTGGATGATAGTCATATTGTTCGTGTCAGGCACATCAATTCGTTGCTAAGATGAGTTTCTCCTACTTCTGCTTTAGGATTCAGGAACTTGTTGCTGGTAATTTGCCTTCAAGTTCTGGAGTTTATGGAGATCCATCTGTCCTACAGTCCACTCGCTTACCTGACCTGCACCCTTATTCGTGGTTAGTATGGAAAAGGCTTCTAGTATGATTGTATTTAGTTTTTGAATATGTGAAGCAGCAATGCAAGATTGTGGTCCTTTTCGGAAAAAGCAAATACGGGGAAAGAAGAAGGGCCGGCTTGGCTCAGCGGTAAGCTTGCTTGCCGTGGTGTGTCAGGTCGCGGGTTCGAATCAGCCTCTCTGCAAAGCAGGGGGAAGGCTGCCTAGAGTATTCCCTTCCCCAGACACCCACGAAGTGGGTATTGAACTGGGTCGGCCCAAATACGGGGAAAGAATTATGTGGAAGTATAATCATCTTTAAGTTGTAGAGCAAAATTCTATGTAGATCTAATGGTACTTTTATATTGCAGGTTTTCTGTTGCATGGTACCCCATTTATAAGATACCAAACGGTAACTTGCGTGCTGCTTTCTTGACTTATCATTCGCTTGGCCATTATGTTGGCAGAGGCCATACACTTGAAGCCCGTCATTTGGATGCCTGCATAGTTTCTCCAGTTGTGGGCCTCCAGAGCTACAATGCTCAGGTTTGATATCAAAGTTTCTTTTATATATATATATATATATATATATATATATATATATATATATATATATATTCTGAGATCGTCAATGGGTCTCTTACATGTTACTGCAGATAGTGGCTATTTATATACATAATCAAAATTGGCGATGTACTAAATGTGCATTTACACTGCTTTCTTTACCTTAACGACAAAGTTTCACAGAACATGCTGAAGTAGTTTGCTAATGAAAATTGATCCTTTTTCTGACATGATAACGAATAAAAAATTTATGCTTAGAATGATACTTATTAGAAATGTATTTATAGCAAAGCACCAGCACAATTTGCACAGCTATGGGAAATCTTCTTATTTTGCTAAATGCAGTCAATTGAAAACTAAATGTTTGCTCACTTAGATCAAGCAACTGCAACTTTATACTATGAACTACATATATAGCTAACTCAGCCTCAGTATACTCGGCATTGCATGCGGCCAAGTCTTTTGCATTTTGCCTTTGATGGCGTTTAAGTCACAATTAATACTATTTGTATAGACACTATAATACCTAACTCTTACTTCAATTAACGCATGTAGATATGAAATACACAACGATGATATTATATTTCTTTCTTTAATTTTTTCCTGAATGGTGTAACTAGGGTGAATGCTGGTTTCAGCAAAGGCACTCTGCGGACCACCTGAAAGAAGTGACCTTGGATTCAGATCCTTGTTCAGTTCTAAGAGATCGTCTAAAAACATTAGAGCAGACTGCATCTCTTATGTCACGAGCTGTGAGAACGAGAGGTACAGAAACACTTGTAAACAGGCACCCCGATTATGAGTTTTTCCTGTCCAGGCGATGTGAATTGCCTTGATCTATCATATATTATAATTCTCATCAATGGGTTTTCGGGTGTTTTTAGCTTCCACCATAATCTGAGTCCAACCGTGTGAGGCTTACGTCCATCTCAATATTCTTAATTTTCTGGTTTGGAGATTCTTGTTATAAGGATACTTTTTCCAGATAAAAATTCTGATGTCTGATATTTTAGATTGAGAGATTTGTTATTTATTTGTGTATATGATACATTATGCCTGTTGGAATGACATCCTGCAGCTAATACATGAGTCTTTTACTCTTCTAATTTTATTCAGCCGGATATTAATTTGTTGCCATCACTATTTGGTTCTATATACCTTTGTGTATATTCCAAGGATTTAAGTTATACCGACTGAGTCTAAAGAAATATAACACTGGCTATCAATGCAATTTAACTGACTTTAATAGGTGGTCACTTTATTTATTCGGCTATCATATTAGTCTTGTTGTAAAAAGTTATTCATTGTTGTAGATCAATTTAACTCTGATGATATAAAAAAATCAATACAGCTAATGTACAAAACCTATAAAAAAAAAATTCAGCAACAAGTACATTTTATTTCTTTCTATTATCTATCTCAAATTCTCAATGATGCTTTTAAAATACTTACCGAAAAAACAATAAATATCTATAATATAATCATTTAAAATCTATCCATAACTAGAAAAATGGAAATATAATAATTAATGTAGATTTTTTTATGGATACATGCAAGTATAAATACCCACTCTCTATTCTAAATGATCAATTATAGTAGAAGAAAATGAGTTGTGCCAAGAAGGTGATGGTGATTTTTATGCTTATGGTTATTCTGGCTATGCTGGAAGGTGCTCAGGCAGATATGCCATCTTGTTGTTTGTGGGACCCTTACTGCTGTGAGACCTCCCTTCAAAAAGGATTACCAAGGCATAGCCATTGGCAAGTGGAATTTATTCAATCAAAGACATAGATCTCCTTGTTCTCGATAGGATATGAATCTTTGTTGTTCTCAATAGAACTATTATGAAATTAATGAAGCTTTTACTGCTTTTATGGTGTTTGTTTATCATGTATTAAAATAGATAAAAGTCTTTTCTCCTATCCATGATCACAAACACTTATATTATGACTCATCAAAGTCACCAACATTTTTCAAGTATGTTCGTGTTTAACCGTAAAATGGTACGGTTTGAATTTATACGTGGTTTCTAGATAAGTGACCTAATTTGATCCTGAAATAATAAAATAATTGAAGAACCATGCAATACTTAGCCTTGAAATATAGACGAAACGGCAGAAGCAATAGTTCCGGGAACAATGTTTCGGGGCACAACAATAAAGAAATCAAAAACGAGAAAATAAGATTATATTAAGCTTTGTATAAAATGTAGTATAAGTTTTCCCGAAAATTCGTATCCTTTACAATGATAGCTGACCTCACCATTGTTAGCTACGTCTAGGGAATGAGGTCCAAGGATCGTGCCCTTCTTTAATTATCAATTATGAGGGTCATTGATGAAGCTGTTACGGTGAACATAAATACCAAATTCCCTATAACGGACCATTGCTCTTAATGTCATGGATATTCTTCATTAAATGTTACCGGGCAAAGAGCATTTATCACATCTTTATGAACGTTCTTTTTTCCAGTGACAAGTAGAACAACTGTGTTCGGTCTCCGGCCATCCCTATCTTGGGTTCCACGTGTCCTTCTTTTGGATGACCACGTGTCATAGTATATTTTACCCTATATGGATAGTCCCTCTGCTTTTTGATGATATAACTTTGTATTATTGGGAAGCTGGTAGAAACACTCTTTTGGTGGGAATTACTATAATTCCCTTTGAAAGCTTCTGACGGTTGATTAGACACACATCTCTCCGCACTTAATGTCCTGAACACGCGTCATCCCTCGATACAACACAGTTTTTACCGATTATCGAGGTAATCATGGCCGTGAATTTAGCCTTCAAATTTTTTACTTACACGCATCATCCTTCTCCATTGTATTCCATAATTTTCCAAGCTTCCCTTATCTGACTTGCATCTTTGTTCTCCATATTTTCTCTAACTTTCTTCAAACAAGAAGCCTTCTCCTTCTTCCACACATTGGCTTCTTCCTCAAAGCGCAACAGTTCTTCAAAGAACATAAATAAGGCCGAGGACTCTGTTCCTCCAACAGTGGGTTCCATAATCCCTAGAAGTTTTATTACACAAAAGACTTCGAAGAAACATTTCCTACTGCTAACTCTCATTCATGGGGCGTTAGTAAGTATCTTTCTTCCGTCCATCCTTTCGACATTCTTGTTGTGAAGGAAGATTGGCGCTGCCATGATTTGGATATTATTTCTCCTGATCTATCGGAGCGAGTGACCCTACCCAAGGGTTTTTTCTTCCTTCATATTTTTACACGTATCCCTTTACTTTGGGTATGTTTTATTTGAGCGGAGAGCTTGATTCAACGGTTGCGGGGTTTTGCCTCTGTTACCAAGTGTGTTTAGCATAACTAAGTCCCTCTATATGGAGGAAGGTTTCTTGCCTTTGGCGTTTGTGATAGTAAACTACAAAAGAATTAACCTTAGCTCATATGATGAATCTCTACTCTTGCTATGTTATCTAGCATGGACGATAACAAGGACCATGGGTGGATGGAATGGTTATTTGTAGTTTCCACCATCGACTTCATTCCGGCAACGACTTTATCCTTTTCGGCAACTTGAAACTGCACACATAAGATCTTTGTTTAATATTTAATTTTACTAAATATTCTTCTATAGCCGTATTAATCATTCACCCTTCATATGTTTTAGCAACTCGATGAATACCACCGATAGTTGAAGGTTTGGACCCGTGGGTTCAGAAGATCTATGACGTCACGACACCCGAAACTTATTTGTGGAATGAACTGGCCCCTAAATACATGTGGAAGGCCAAAATTCATGGTAATTCAAACTCACATTGTTTCAATTTTTCATGTGAAAAACTCGGTTGATCCCTTCTGACTTTTCTATGAAATTAGGTCTACCAACGGTCTCTGTTGCTATCCCCGAGGAGGACGTCTCGGCTGATCTTGCTGATGCAGCGATGCTACTTCAGAAGGTGCTTACCCGAACAGGTGTCTCCAGGCCTGCCGCTGAATATTTCTCTATGGAGTCCTCGATCGAAGGACAAACAATCAAAGAGAAGATGCTCCTACACTATCGGGGAAAAGAAAAAGAAGGCAAAGACTATTGCCCCTAGTCATCTCCAAAAGTTGTGATCATTAGCCCTTCTCTCGAGGCAGTCATAGACACTGTGATAATCGACGATGATGAAGAAGCTAGTGATGATGGGGCTTTTCTACATAGAAGGTGATGTTCATCATCAACTCAACAAAATGCTCAATCTGTTAAGTTAGTTACACTTATCGAGGATGATGCCTCGACACTTTTTTTTGGGAGGGGGAGGGGGAGGGAGGGAGGAGTTTGATTTAGTAGAAACTTCCACCTCCCATTTTCGCTCCCCAATTGCTATGCCTAGTATTGTAGGGCTGAGTATCGAGTCCCTACTATCTTTGGTTAGCGAGCATCCAACAACCAACACTGTATTATATGCAGCTGCTTCTCATTCTTCAACTCTATAAGCTTCATTCCTATCTACACAAACACTAGCAATTGCTACATCATTTCCATCTTTATCCACTCTTCCGCCATCAACTACTACATCATCTCCACCGGCCGTATGTGACCATGAAGAAGGTGTTCCTCTTCCCCAGTCCTAAGTTCATAGTCTCTAGGATGGGCCCTAGCTGGCTGGCCTCCACCTCTAGCGGCCTAACCTCCACCTCTAATGGCATGAGCTCCACTTCTAGTTGTCTGAACCCTACCCTTAGCTGGTTGAGCAGGCGCTTAAGCAAATGGTGCCGGGACCATGGCACGAAAACTCTGATTCTATGAAGTGCTTGATGTCTGAAGGCAAAACCTAGCAATGTGCCTGATCACCACAAGTATAACATGACCTCAGTTGCTACGACTGTTGACCCTGAAACTGACCCAGCCGACCTAATAACCCCCTGGAAGCTCTGGAGTGGAGGTGCACTAATACGAGCTGGTGGTGCACTTTAGGCTAGGTGGTCAGAAAAAGACATGCTTCTCATGCTTCTCTCGACTGCGGGAGTAGATCGTGATATCATCAACAAATACAATCACAAAAGAATCCAAATAGGGTTCGAACACCCGGTTCATCAAATGCATAAATGCTGCTGGGGCATTTGTTAGCCCAAATGACATCACTAGAAACTCATAATGCCCATATCGAGTCCGAAAATCTATTTTAAGTACATCAGATATCCGAATCCTCAACTGATTGTAGCCAAACCTCAAATCAATCTTTGAAAATACTTTGGCACCCTAAAGCTGATCAAATAAATCATCAATACTCGGCAATGGATTTTTGTTATTGATGGTGACATTGTTTAATTGTCTATAATTGATGAACATCCTCATTGATCTATCCTTCTTCTTCACAAACAAAACAGGCGCACCTTAGGGTGAGACTCTAGGTCTAATGAAGCTCTTATCAAGAAAATCTTGCAACTGCTCCTTCAATTTTTTCAACTATGCCGGGGCCAGTATGGAAAAATAGAAATGGGCTGAGTGCTCGGAGCCAAGTCAATACAGAAGTCAATATCCCTGTTAGGTGGCATCCCGAGCAGGTCTATAAGAAACACCTATGGAAACTTATGAACAACTGTTACTGAATCCATGGAAGGAACCTCCACACAAGAATAGCGGACATAAGCCAAATAAGCTAGACACCCCTTCTCGACCATATGCCGAGCCTTCAAATAAGAGATAACCCTACTGGTAGAATGGCTATGATTCCCTTTCCACTATCATCGAGGTAACCCCAATAAGGATAAGGTCATCATTTTGGCATGACAATCCAATATAGCAAGATAAGATGATAGTCAATCCATACTCAAGATAACATCAATGTCTACCATATCGAGAAGTAGAAGATCAACGATAGTCTCAAGACTCCCAATGGTAACCACACACGAGCGATAAACACGATCTACAATAATATCATCTTCTACAGGTGTGGACACATACACAGGATCACTCAAAGAATCACGAGGCACAACCAAATATGAAGCAAAATAGGATGACACATAGGAATAAGTAGAACCAAGATCAACTAGAACTGAATCATCTCTACAACAAACTAAAATAATTACCTATGATAACTGCATTGGATGACTTCGCCTCAGGCCTGGCTGGAAAAGTATAGCATCGGGGCTCGGCCCAACCACTCTGAACATATGAGGGACACGACCACTTGAAGCACCGTGGGATGGTTGGAGTGCTGAATGAAATTTCTTGGGAGGATGGCCTCTACCAAAAGTACCCCTACCTCCAAATGAGGCACAACTTAATCCACCAGAATGACGAGGCCTCTTGTTAGACCCTTGACCTCCCCCTTGTGCAATAACTATCACGACTCAAATGGCGACATTGGCAACCGTCTGAAAAAATCTCACTCACGCTCTCTTTGTCCATATGCAACTTGATAGGCTGAGCGAGTCCCTCAATAAAACTCCTCACCCTCTCTCTTTCTGTGTAGGAAGCAGAAGAATAACATGATGGTGTAAGTCCACAAAATGGGTCTCATACATAGTGACTGACATACTGACCTACTAGAGACGCTCAAACTACTTGTAATAATCCTCTCTCAATGTGATAGGAAGGAACTTCTAAAGAAATATCAGAGAGAACTAGTCCCAAGTAAAAGCAGGCGACCCAACTGGTCTAGTCGATACAAAATCCTTCCACCATCTCTCGGCAGATCCCATTATCTAAAACACAACAAAATCGACCCCGCTGGTCTCAACTATCCCCATGTTCCACATCACCTCATGGAAGCGGTCAAGATAATCATGTGGATCCTCAAAAGATGTTCCACTGAAGTTAACTGGAAAGAGCTTGGTGAACTTGTCCAATCTCAATAAGTCCTTAGAAGTCATAGCTGGTCTATCACCGACCTGTGCCGCAATAACCAGCTGAAATACCCTAACTGGCTGGGTTGCTGGAGTCTGATATTGGGGAACCATCTGCTCCAAAGTGTGAGTAGCACGAATATGTGCTCCTCCCTCAGCCATAGAAATGGCTAGTGCCATAGGAAATGTATCGGTTTGGGCCACACTCTCCATAAAGCCCACTAAACGGACTAGAGCGTCAGAAGCATTGGGATGACGATGAACCCCTTCGGTACCTGAGTTGGTCCAAAAGGAACAGTCTGGGCTGGAACCTCCTCATCAAACTCCACCTGAGGCTCTACTATTGGTACTGCTGCTCGAGCTCTAAGCTGAGCTCTGCCCCTGCCTCGACCTCTGCTTCTCGTAGGAGCTGCAACTGGGGGCTCTGCTACTGCCTAGCTAAAGATGTGGTATGTTCTCTTTCCATCTGCGATAGAACAAGAGTAGAAAAGTTCAATCACTAATGAGAGAACAAACTCGCATGACAAAGAAGAATAAAAGTGAAATTTGTTTCTAAACTTCATAGCCTCTGGAAGATAAGTGCAGACGTCTCCGTATTGATTCTCCAGACTAAGCCTGCTCATGACTACTAAGACCTGGACAACCTAGTGCTCTGATACCAACAATCAGAAATTTTCCGCCTTCAGGACCGTGATGATGCCTAACATTTCACTTGCTAGCCAACCCGACGTTAGTGGATTCCTTAAGACAATTTTAATCAATTTAAATAACAGGATCAATTAAGACAAAAGAAGCTAAAACTAAGTGAGGAATAACATAAAAGCCCATAATATCTAATACAATCCGGATCTGGAGTCACAACTCATGAGCTTCTAAAATTTTCTACAAACAGAGTCTGAAAGAAATACAATTGTTTTGAACGAAAAGAAACAATAAAACAGGGAAAATAGAAGGGGACCTCAAGTTCTGCTGACGCCAGCAGATCTACATCGAGCCTCCAATGAGCAAATCCAAGATGCTACGCCTCACGAACAGCTAGGGCCGGTACTAAAATCTGCTCAAGATGTACAGAGTATAGTATGAGTACAACCGACCCCATGTACTCCGTCAATGTCGAGCCTAACCTCGACAAAGTAGTGACGAGGCTATGACAAGACACCCACAAAATAAACCTGTGTAGATAACAATATACGTGCAAGATAACAACAAATAAAGTCTAAACATGCACTATTGGGGGGGCATGCTAAAAGGGGTACAAGATACGAGAAATACAGCAGGATATGATAACCACGACAGTCAATATGGCCTTAATCCGTAAAAACAAATAAGCACAATGAAGGCATCACCCTTCGTGCTTGTACTCTCAACCTTACAATGAAACATAATACTGCATGGTATCACCCTTTGTGCTCTCACTTTCAGTACAAATCAATAGATACGACACAATATCACCCTTCGTGTATTAACACTCTCTCTTACCATATAATAGTGAACAAGTAATAATAGGGAGATATGATCAACAAGAACAAGCCTTACTTCAACAATGATTCCACAATACCAATCTCAACTTTAAAAACAATACTCAATTATCGCAAAAACCTATAAATGCGGTAAGAACAATCAATTTTAACAAGTAACTAGTCTTAGCATGGATAACATGATTAAAGAAAGAAATAATTACCAGGAACAAGTCCCACCCGCATGCTTTAACCCGACAATAACGCATAAGTACTCGTCACCTCACATATACATTGTACCCAACATCCAAACATGTAGCAAATAGACAAAAAAGTTCTAATCCCTCAAGTCAAGGTTAACCACGACACTTACCTCGCTCCAAGGATCAATTCAAAGCTCAACCACAACTTTGCCTTTCAAACAAGCCTCTAAACCAATAGAATCTAGCAAATTACCAACCAAACGATTCAAATTAACCCTTAGGAACTACCCATGATTGTAAAGAATTCAATTTAGGTCATTATTGAAAAAGTCAAATCCCGAGCCCACTTGGTCCAGACCTGAAATTACCAAAACACGACTACTCATTCATTCTCGAGCCCGGTTATGTAATTTGTTTTAGAATCCGGCCTCAATTTGAGGTCTAAATCTCGATTTCACCAAAATCTCCAATTCTACCCAAACCCCCCATTTCCACCATGAAACACACTAGATTTTTAGCTGAAAACTTGTGAAATGTAATGAAAGATTGAAAGAACATAGGTTGGAATCACTTATCAATGATTTTGGGAAGAAGGTGCTTGGGAAAACCGCATATAGGGTTTTCTTGTTTTGAAAATTTGAAGAATGAGAGAAAATCCCATTTTTCAATATTTGATCAGTCGCAGATGTTGCATTTGCGACATGGCAAATGCAAAGAAATAGTCGCAAATGCAAAGTCCTCCTATTTCTAGTGTCATTGTATTTGCGATGATTTTGTTCGCAGATGCATACAATGATCTTCCGCAATTGCGACCAAATTGATCACAAATGCGACCAAGCCTGACCCAGTCCCACTTCGCAAATGCGAACCTGAGGAGCCCCAACTGCTCTTCGCATATGCGAAGCTATCAGAGGTCGCAAATGCGAAGCATGACCTCGCAATTGCGAGGTCTGAGGCCTACACCAGAACTGAAGCGCACCAACAATATTTCTAAGTCCAAATTCACTCTGTAGCCTATTCGAAGCTCACCTGCGCCCTCGAGGCTCTATACCAAATATGCACACTAGTCTAAAAACATCATACGAACTTGCTCGCGCGATCACATCGCCAAAATAATACCTAAAACTATGAATTGAGCATCAAATCAAAGAAAATTTTCAAGAAAACTCATGAACTTCTATTTTCTCAACCGGACGTCTGAATCACGTCAAACTAGCTCCGTTTCTCACCAAATTTGACATACAAGTCATAAATATAGTAATGGCCCTATATCGGGTTCCATAACTAAAATACGGATCCGATATCAATAAAGTCAAATATTGGTCAAACTTTCAAAGTCATTAACTTTTTAAACTTTCAAATTTTAACAAAGTGCAATAACTCTGGTTAGGACTTTCGAATTCGATTTCGGGCATATGTTAAAGTCCGAAATAACAATAAAGACCCACCAGGATAGTCAATATACGAATCCGATTCCGTTAACTCAAATAAATTTTAAGGCATAATTTTTATATTTTCTCAGTTTTAACATAAACGCTTTCTGAAAAAAATCTTCGGACCGTGCATGCGGATCAAGGAAGGATAATATGAAATATTTAAGGCTTCAAAATGCGGAATTAGGTTCTAAAATATAAGATGATCTATCGGGTCATCACAAACTTATTGAAAGGATTTTGAAAAATAAATGACATCAGAAAGTAGGAACTTTGATTTCTTTATGAATAACTCTGACAACTAGTACTACACTAGATTTTACTCTTTTGATTTTATTCAGCAATGTGATCGTTATTAATTTGTTGTAATCACTAACTTGATATGTTTTTGTATATTTCAAGGATTTAAGTTATACAGATTGGTCTAAAGGTGTTTTTTTAGGCTACCAATCAATCATTTTACGAATGTTTTGTAGGTCAACTCAATTTAATGGCATTAAAAAATTGATACAATATTAATCAATGTACTAAGCCTATAACAATATTTCAGTTACAAGTACATTTTATTCATCTCTATATTCTATCTTTGTGATGCTTTTGATCTATATATTATTAAAAAGGAGAGAAACCATTCCTCTTCTTACATCAAGTGATAACTTAGAAAAAAGTCACATGACATAAGTAGTTAATAATGAATTATTTAGTTAATAATTAGTTAATGACTATTATTTTAGATTTAAATATCTATAAAATACTAAAATAAAATATTTTTTAATAAAAAACAAAAATTTTAAAAAATTGTCCATTCAAATTGAGGATAAAAAATTTCTTCTTTTTTTTAAAAAAAAAAAGGAAAAGAAAATTAAAAAAAGACATAAAGAAATTAACTACCTAAAATTAACTACTCAACATGGGTGACTGATGGTTTAGGTTAGTTAAATTCATTTTTTATAAATAAAAGGCATATTTATTGATTAAAATTCAGACAATGTTACTGAGAATAATACAATAATAATAAAGAATGTATATTTATATACTATATATTATTAAAAGGAGAGGAAAATGCCCTCTCCTTAAGCCAAAAGGCAGCCTAGAAAAAAGCCACATGACATAAGTAATTAATAATTAGTTATTGAGTATTATTTTTGAATTTCAATATCTATAAAATACTTAAATAAAATATTTTATAATCTATCTATATATTATTAAAAGGAGAGGAAAATATCCTCTTCTTAAGCCAAGTGACAGCCTAGAAAAAAGCCACATGGCATAAATAGTTAATAATCACAATTATTTAGTAATAATTATTTTTTATTTTATTTTTGAATTTAAATATCTATAAATAATAAATAAAATATTTTATAATAAAAGCAAAAATTAGAAATAATTGTCCATTCAAATTGGAAATTAAAAATATTATTTTAAAAAAAAGGACATAAAGAAATTACTACCTAAAATTAACTACTCAAACATGGGTGAATGTTGGTTTAGGTTAGTTAGTCTTTTTATTTATTTTGTTTAAATAACTTTCATTTTTTTAAAAATAAAAAGTGTATTTATTCATTAAAATTCAGAAAATATTATTGAGAGGAGAGGAAAAAGCCTCCACATTAAGTCAAGTGACAACCTTACAATAGGCCACTTGAAATTTAGAATAATCTATTTTAATATTATTATTTAGTATTGATCGCGAATTGCACAAGTACGACTACGAGTTACTTAAAAAAAGAAACGATTAAGAAATATCTATAGTATGAGAACATAAAAGCGAATCTATACATTTACACTATAATGGGAATATAATAATTAATGAGATTTTCCCAATCTCTACAGATTTTCTAAAGTGCGCAACTGCATATATAAATACCCACACTCTGTTCTAACATCAATCACAGTAAGAAAGAAAGCATGAGTTTTGCTAACAAAGTGATGGTGATTTTTCTGCTTATGGTTATTTTGGCGATGCTGAAAGTTGGTCATGCACAGAATTTTTGTTGCGCGTGGAATCCTGACTGTTGTGAGGCCTCCCTTCAAAAAGGATTACCAAGGCATAGCCGTTGGCAAGAGGACGTTATTCAATCGAAGACATAGATCTTCTTGTTTTCCAAATATATGGATAATGGATATGGATATAATTCTTCCGAACAAAACAATTATGAAATAAATAAACTATTTATTACTTTTTGTTTGTTTTCTTATATTAAAATAGATTTAAAAGTATTTTTTTTTCCTATCTATTTTTGGCTGTTTGTTCAAGCAATGTCTTTCTTCAAATTTAATGAGGAGCTTCATATAATAGTACGCCTCATTTTTAAACAAATCGGGATCAATTATATAAATTCTCGCTAACACTTTTCTACAGTTAGCGAGTGCGGATTTCAATCTAGTAACTGCAAAAAGTGTAAAATAACACAATAGCAATAATTACATAGGTTCGACTGAATTAGATGATGCAATGGTCATCGGATATAAAACACATTAAAAATTATTATGTCACGATCGAATTCTCACTAATGATGTCCAATGTAGCAGTGAACAATCAAATTAATTATTTACTTTATTACTCTTAAAATTATGAATTTTATTAAATAAATAAATCTATGCATTAAAATCGTGATACATATATGTTACGACCCAACATTCAATAAAGGTCATGATGGTGCCGGACATCACTGTCAGGCAAGCCAACAAAAAAATAATTAATTTGGTTCTTGTTTTAGTATTTGGAAATCAAAATTTCCATAAGTCAAATTATAAATGGTGGACTTCACAGTGTAAATAATAGCATTTTTAACAAATTTCAATACTAAATAATCTCATAATCATCCAGCACCTAGTGTCACATGTGCATGAGATATTTTTTGGAAATAAAATATAATATTATAATTGTCTGGAATACAAGTTGGACAAAAAAGAAAATACAATACTCTAAAAGAGACTCTGCTGACTGCGGGTCGTCTCAAGAGATGCAACTCACTTAAGTCTCTGTATCGACCATGTCGCTGCGTCCAACGAGGCCACTAGACATACAAGTGCATGTGCAACAAAAATGCACAACAAGTGTAGTATGAGTACGAAAATAACGCGCACCTAGTAAATATCCAGTCTAATCTCGAAAAAGTAGTGAGGAGAGGTCAACTCCGACACTTACTGTGGCCATCATTAATATATAAGTCGTGGATTTATTGAAACAGCAAAACCTCAAGGAAATCATAAAGCAAGTAAACAATTCTTTTGATAATAAGAGCTTTCCAAAATTATATTTCATCATTTATCAATTTATCTCACACTAGGGAGGCAATATTATCAATTAAAATTTTTAACGCAAGCAATACAAGCATGCGCAAATCATGCTGAGGTTGTCCGGCCCAATCCAACAAATATTTAAACCGTACCCTGCCAGAGGATCGAATAGCGCAGACCATAAATGCATCTATTTAATCTATCAAGGTGTTCGGAACGTTCCATAAAAAATATAGACATTCAAGTAGTCAATAAAAAATTCATCAAGGGGTAATTATCCAAAAAAAAAAGGTAATTTCTCTTTTAAAAGTCAAGAAAATGATGTCTAGCCTTTTAGAAATTTATATACAACGTTCGATATGATTTAAGTATTTTAAATTGACGACGGGATTATAATATCACAAGTAAAGCATGCTTTTTGGGTCCAACATTACCCGAACTTAAGCATAATAGTAGCTACGCATGGACTCTCGTCACCCCATGCTTACGTAGCCCCCCACAAATAGGAGCACATATTGATTTATTTTACCTATGGGGTAAATTTCCTCTTACAAGGTTAGAAAGGAGACTTACCTCGCTCCGAAGTCCCATAATTAGCATTTCACGCCTTTCCGGTGATCGTTGTACTAGCCAATAATTATGCAAACCCATTAATATATAATGCTAAATTACTCATAACAATTCAATTTATTCAAATCGTCTACTCCACTAGAAAAGTTGATGAAATCACCCTCGGGCCCACGTACACGGATTTCGAATTATTTTTTTGAATATAAAGTTTACCATAGACTCATGAACGCAAATATATAATTTATTCCCAATTTCGTGGTCAAAATTCTAAGAGTATCAATTTCTAGATTTTCTTCAAAACCTCAAATTTTCACCAATTTTCATCTTAAAATCTATACATAATTAATGTATTAAACTCACAATATGTGGGGATAGCTTACTTTGACTTGAATGATGAAAATCCCCACTTAAAGTTCTTCAAAAATTGTCCCACCAAGAGAGAATGGAAGAAAAATGGGCCAAACTCCCATTTTAAAGAAATTCACTGCCTCCAGCCTTATCGCGCTTGCGGTGCATATGCCGCTTCTGCGGTGCATGTGCCGCTTATGCTGTCCTGGGCTCAAGTTTGAATTCCGCATCTGCAGTCTCCTCAGCGCATATGCGCACCCACATTTGTGGATAAATTTTTGCACTTGCGCCCCAGGCTGCCTTTCTTATTCTTACACATGCGACGCTTTATCGCATTTGCGACCTCGCATCTGCGGACAACCCTTCGCACATGTGGTCACTGCCCTTCTTCGCCCAGACCGCACCTGCAATCAATTCCTCACTTCTGCGATCACGCACTAGCGATCAAACTTGCGCATGTGCGGTTACACCAGAACTAGTGCACTTTAACCATTCCTTATGTTTCATTTTCGATCCGTTAACCACCCAAATCCACCCGAGGAACCCAGGACTCCGTCCAGTCATACTAACCAGTTCCAAAACAAAATGTGAACCTGATCAAGGCCTCAAATCACATCAAACAACTCGAAAATCATGAATTGTATACCAATTAAAGCTTAATGAACTTTAGAACTTCAAACTTCTTCATTCGATGTCGAAACCTATCAAATCACGTCTGATTGACCTCAAATTTTGCACACAAGTCATATTTGACATTACAAATCTACTCCAACTTCTGGAATCAGAATTCGACCCCGATAACAAAAAGTCCACTTCCGCTCAAACTTCTAAAAAACCTTCAAATTTCTAAATTTCGCCAAACAACTCTAAAATGACATACGGACCTCCAAATCCACTTCCGGACGTGCTCCCAATACCGGAATCACAATACGCAGTTATCATTAGACCTAAAATCCCAAACGGACATCGATAACATTGAGATGCACTTCATTTAAAATTTATGAAATTCTTCCAAAATGCTAACATCTAAAAATAGTCGGTAAAACACTCATGGGTCATCCAAAACCCAATCCAAATATATGCCCAAGTTTGAAACCATCATACAAACCTATTGGAACCTTCAAATTCCATTTACTCAAAATCAACCCTTAGCCTGATTTTTCAAATCAACTCCGAACCCTTGAATCTCAATTCTGACTATGCATACAAGTCGTAATACATGAAGTGAAGCTTCTCATGGTCTCAAATCCCTAAACGACTTGTTAGATCTCACAATGACTGGTCGGGTCGTTACATTCTCCCTATTTAAATATACTTTCATCCTCAAACGTGCTATGACGTGCGCTAGAGTTGTCCTAAATCACTGTTAACACCTCGTGCACCCACTCGTGCTAGCACAACTACATTGAGCACATTAGCTAGATTAAATCTAAAGATATTCTCTTTCATTCAAGCACATAAGCTTAGAGCCCAATTCTAACATCCAGAATTCTCTGCCAGGCATGCCTCCCACATACCACCGTATCAATCACTACATGATGCATCGATACATAGTTGCATACCTTTGCTGAATTCACACTATGCACTGCTTAACTCACGTGACCATAATAACATCCTTTGATAACAATATCCAAAATTCCACGAATCAGATGCTCCCAATGCACCGCATAACATATATAAGTCTAGTCCCAACTTTTTCAATGCCGCACAACGGGAGAGATGTGTAGAAATTTATAACCAACTGTCGAGTCAACAAATCATTGAGTCTATACTCCTGACAACAACCATTACTTCATTCCAAACCAAATAATGGTATTTGCTCTTTAATATACTTCATATAATCCGATCGCACTGATCCTAGATCCAACAATCTCGTCTCACCCTAATATAAGATGTTCAAGCAGTAAGTCACTTCGACGCTGCCAAAAGTCTCATATGATGCAAAAATATGCCAAATAAGTTACAAACTTTAATGTGATACATAAGAAAAATTAACTCTGGAAGGGACTAATCAAACTACATAACTAATTACACAATCGAAAAGGTTTCATGAAGCTTCCTCGGAAAATGGGATATAAAACTCACAAAATAGAATATAGGGAACTTTACTCAACATCACACTGTTGTGGTGTACAACCCGATCCAAACAACATATCCGTGGCGTCATGCCACCCGATTCACACATAAAAATATACTTACCGAGCTAAATTGCTCATTTCTACAACATACAAAATATCGGCCACCAGTACGCTAAGTGCATAATACCATCGCTGGGGTGACATATATCGTCATATGCTACAAAACTCAAGCACATCTAAGGTGCAATATATGATTTGAATCTCGAGAGCCATCCTGCTCACATAATATCTTTGCTATGCGGAACCTCAACACATATGAAATTTATAAGCAGTTTCACAACTCACACGACACCATATAGTATTACATGAAATAGCCGACGACGAAATAACATGCAACACTTGAATAATCCTCTATAAGGAATGTTATGCTGAAATGTACACATCTGGCCTAACATATTTAAATCCACCCACTAACCTCAAGCCGATTCCGACCGAACGATACTAGGTGAATAACCTTCTCAAGAGTCCAAAATAACCCTTTTCCCCATAACTCACAAGAACAACCCTCACATCCGGAGAAAACCACCACAGTCCACAACCCAATAAACAAAGTGCCCTCCAAGCATAAATTCTCAAATTAGTGATATTAACACAATCTTCACACTTGGTTTAAACTTTAAATCTTCAATCAATCAAGTGACTACATGTCACACTATTACAATCTTCCTCTGAGATACGCTCCCACGACCTTTCGCACTAGGTAACAAGTCTGTACATCCATACCACTGGTAACACTAATGTTGTAAAGAATATCAAGAATCTGTAACCAAGATGCAATGCTTGCAACAGAAAAAGGCCGATCTCAGGTGACGCTAAAGACAATACTAGCTTAACGCAAACATCCAACTCCACTTCCTACTCATCCGAGCTCATGACATCCTTGTCAACACTGAACCTCACTTTCAAATTTCATACCGCTCACTGCACCTAACATGACAATATGCGATAATACAAAAATTTTGTCATAACTCTTGAACCACTAATAGGGTAACCACTTCATCATATAGAACCCTTTACCTTTATACGTTTTAAGAGAATCATTACAACACATGACTGAATTCTCATAACCGTAGAACACACAAATCCTCAAGTAAATGTCGAAACCACCATAACCCTTTCGGGATCCGCTTACACATAACATGAAATAATACTCAAATGCATCCAAATACAATCAATTACAATGCCCGTGAATCCTCACATGTTCCGCCCCCATCACACGCATAATTTAATCACGCTGGAGGAACTGGTCACTACCACCATCATGCCAATTAAACCATTTCTAACCAATCAAACTTCTTCTAATTTATTCTTAACTTGTCCTAGAAATAATAATAACTCCATTCAACACAAAACAAACTCAATTCGCACTCATCTTGAGTAGCCTTGTATCACGAGACCAACCCGTCTCCTTGTGCGCATATTCATATCCTCAATTGGTACACCCATTCTAATAATTCCTCTACGAACCCGAAGTCATTTTCTCCCATCCATCCAAATGCTACGCTGCAAGCCAAATATATAATAGAACACTCCACGCCTCTTTTCATAATCCGCTGCGAAAGCTCGATTCACGAGCTTGAAATTCCTAGGCATCTCATTTTAACTTTTGAATTCACTAGGACCGTTGTTGAGAGTCACCTACTCTTTATAGGTCCCGGATATATGATCAACTCTAAGGCTTTGCTAGAACCTGAACACCCCTTTAAAGAAGCACCCGACCAAATCACCTTCCTTATAACTCACTTGGACACAAAGCAAAATTCCTGAGTCTTCCCAAAGACTGAACATGAATCGATAAGGCCAATATATTCCTCAAATTCTTTGCTCAAATTACCACTGATGTTCTTTTTCCTTAGTCGTAGTAACCCATCCATATGCCGATAACCAGAAACCTCATAAGTAGATAACCATACAATCCAATCATAGGTGGTGGGACTCTCTCACTTAGCTTGAAGCTACTATTACTTAACTCTGGAATCCACCAAGATTCTTTCTTCATTGTTGACATGATCTTGCATAACCAACCAGCCAAATTCCTCGAAATCATTAAGTTAGCATTTTAGGAACACTATGAATCTCTAGCAATATTCACATATTCGACCACTTACTAGGTAGTTAGTAAAATAATTCGCAGAAGCTTTGTCAACCACGCGACCAATGACCTGCTCCCAAGAGACAAGCCATATGTGGAAATTACATGCCGCCATCTTCGAACGTTACTGCATGGGGTACAATTACTACGGCATCAGTAACCCAACATGAGTTCGTTCTCATTCACTAGTTGTACAAGTCCATTCATTCCTCATAGGCACCAACTAAATGTGTGACAATATCCTCTAATTCAAAGTCATGTTGTATCATTCTCGATGTCAAGCAACTCTTTTCTGTTTCATCCAACCTCCCGCCGTATACTAGCCAATATTTGAATTAAGCCCGTAGACCCAATCACTGTCTACTAAAATTCCCAAATCATTCTAAACATTCCTCAAGTTGTGTAGTCATCCTAGCACAGAACCCATATGCTACTCCGCTACTCTCTCGCTTGGTCAAACTCAACCTTTAAGCAACTACTAGACTCCTACTTGTCACACTTGGCCTTCTAGAAGTGTAACCACCGCATGACACTTCCCACATGTCCTTCCTCATCCTTTGTTGCCTAGTTGTTTCCTTAAATCAAAATCTATCTCTGTAGCACTTGAACTAATAGATCGCTACTAACTTTAAACCTTCCCAAGAATCATCTTTCTTTGAGCCATCAACACTAGGAAAGCCAATTGAATCTTGAATCACTGCACAACGCGATCTTTGACAGCCGCTTCTCCGGCACCCTTTCACGCTACTCTGCCCCAAAGGTGAAGTGAAGAAAACCAGAAAATCGACGAACTTGACACATTCAATCAAGGATGACGACACCCTATCGCAAATGAAAATTCTACCACACTAAAAAACACTAAATCTCGTTACTCTATCAACCCAAACCTGAACATTTATAGTTCGATTTCCTTTCCTTTGCCAGAAATAAAATACCAAATCTCTGAACCATGCTTTGAGTAGACCACCTTTCAAGTGATTCACTGCCCTGACACTTAGGCAAGTATCCCACCATCACATCAACACCATGCGATAACCAATCATGAGCATCATAGCAACGTGTGCATAGCCTCAATTCTCCTAGATGTACCACTACTAAGCTAAAGTGACATAACATCCTTTCGCAAGGCGACGACAATAGCCCAAACAATAATGCATGGAGAAACACCCTGCACCACATCTGTGATACCATTATAATTACACAATTCCTGATTTATAACAAGTTTTTCATGTCGCATAAGATTGAATGGAAAGGAAATGTAGCCAAAAGCCCTAAAGCAATCAAACTGCACGATGAGGAATCAAGAAGGAAAGTGCTCCTCATAGCCCTGTAGCCTCTCGAAGATAGGTACAGACGTCTCTGTACCGATCCGCATGACTCTACTAGACTTACTCATGACACATGAGACCTAAGGGAACCTATTTCTCTAATACCATATTGTCACGATCTGAAATTTATTAAAGGTTGTAATGGCGCCGAACACCACTGTTAGGCAAGCCAACAAAAAAATTTAATTTGGAGATGGCAAATCTCTGGGAGTGGATGGTTATAATGCAGTATTCTATAAAAAGGTTTGGCTAGTCATTAAGGAAGAAATTATTGAAATTGTACAAGAGTTCTTCACAACATGCATAATGTATAAGGGGATTAATTGTATAGCAGTCACACTGACACTAAAGGTTGTCAACCCTGCTACAATTAAAGAGTATAGGCCAATTGTTTGCTAGACTATTTTATACGAGATTATAGCAAAGGTCATTGCTAGCAGAATTCAAAAGGTGATAGCAACAATAACCACTGAAACTCAATCAGGCTTCATCCCAGGAAGGAAGGTAACATATAATGTGATAATGTCACATGATTTGGTGAAGGCTTATACAAGAAAATATATTTATTTCTCCCAGATGTATGATTGAGGTTGATATTCAGAAGGCATATGATACGGTAGATTGGAGATTTTTGGAGCAAATGCTGAAAAACTGAACATCCCTAAAAAATTTATCCGATGGGTATTGGAGTGTGTCACTACTGTTAATTTCTATAGTTATAAATGGAGAGTCAACACCTCCCTTTGACGCTGCCAGAGGACTACGTTAAGGGGATCCAATGTCTCCTTTTCTATTTGCTATTATTATGGAGTATTTGAGTAGAAGTCTTAGTACACTAAAAGTGGAGAAACAATTCAAGTATCACCCAAAGTGCTCGAAGATAAACATCACACATCTGTGCTTTGCAGATGACCTACTCATGTTTGCTAAGGGAGATAAGCTATCAGTGGGAGTTATACATGAAAATTTTAGTACATTCACAAGTGCCTCAGGGATACAGACTAATCAATCCAAGAGTGCTATATACTATGGTGGGATTTCAGAAGAATGCAAGCAGGAAATTCAGCAAGGAATTGGTTATAGCCAAAGGGAACTACCATTCAGGTATCTAGGAATCCCTCTAGCGACTAAAAAACTAAAATTGATAGAATGACAGTCCCTAATAACCAAAATCACAACAAAAGTATCATCATGGATAACCAAGAAATTATCCTATGCAGGAAGAGTACAATTGGTAAAGTTAGTATTGTTTGGTATTCAATCTAATTGGGCATAGTTGTTTATCATTCCTGCTAAGCTGATGAAAGCCATTGAAGGACACTGCAGAAGTTACATATGATCTGGAACAAATAAAATTACCAAAAAGTTACTTGTAGCTTGGAGCATGATGGGTATGCCAAAATCAGCAAGAGGTTTATATCTCACTTATTTCAAATTATGGAGCAAAGCAGTCATAATAAATACCTGTTGGGATTTGAAGACTAAGAAAGACAGTTTGTGGATTAAGTGGATTCATGAATATTACGCAAAAGCACAAATATTAAAGAGTATGACTATCTCTTAATAAGCTAGCTGGATGGTCAAAAAGATACTTAAAGCAAGAGAGGGACTGAGGTATGTACAACCAGAAAATTTGAAGAATAAAAGCATGACCAGAAGCATCTATTTGAAGATGATTGGGGAGTTTCCTAAGGTTACATGGAAAAACATCAAATGTGGCAATGAAGCAAAGTCAAGAGCAATGTTTATAACATGGCTACAACAACAAGATAGGTTGCTAACTACTACAAGACAAGAAAGGTGGGGGATTCAAGTAGATAATATATGTGTTATGTGCAAAGAATAACAGAAACCAGAGATCATTTGTCTGCAAAATGTTCAGCAGGAAGACAGGTTTGGAAGAAACTAATTAATGCAGTGGATACAACTCACCTGGGTGACTATGAATACCTGGAGTCAAATGCAACATTGGACTGAACATAGCACAAAGGGAAAAACTGACAAAGCAAAGCTAGTGAAGATGGTATTTATAGAATATGTGTATGCAATTTGGATGGAAAGGAACAACAGGTTGTTTGCTCATAAGGAGAATACATGTGAATTAGTGGCGCGAGAAATTTTTTATACTTGTCATGTTCGAGCTAATAGTACAACTAAGATAATGCTTCAAAAATATAAATTTCCTAGGTAGCAATAAATATTGACAGTTTTGTGTTGAAGTGAATATTCATAGTACATTTGAGAGACTACTTATAAAGTCTGAATGGTTTGTATATATTACTTTTGGTTATTAATGAAAGTTATAATTACCAAAAAGAAAAATCACCCTATCTCTTTCGTCTCTTTCCCTTCAGTCTCCCTTAACCACTGTCCTTGTCTCGCTCTCTGTACTTTCTTCTTTATGTCTTTGTCTCTGTATTAGATAGTAGATGGAAACCTAAAAATAAAGAGCTTTTGGCATGGCTGGTCATCCAGCTTTGTACGCATTACTCAAAATCAGTGTTCTTTCTTTTACATAAAAATTATTATTCTGTGCATACCTTTTACAAAAACAATTTTGATCATTTTTGCTAAAAATCCACCTAAAATGTGAGAAAAAAATATTAAAAATAACCTTTATATTTTGAGGTAAGTTTAAAATGTGCCCATAAATATACTTCTTAGTTGTTTTGACTCCATACGGCTATCTAAAGTGAATACTTTTGGTTTCAGCCGAGTATTTAACAAATTATATAATTATTTCTTTAATAGAAAATGCGAAAATGAATTTATAATGGAATCACATTTAGAAGTATATCTTTTATAATTTCGACTATTTTTGGCTTACTATAAGATTTGGTATAGCTTTTTGAGGTATAGTATGCTATTTGAAAATTTATTTCTAGCATTTTGGTTTTTGCGACTTCTAGATTTGATTAGTGTATTCCATCAAAGTATTTGGTCTTACTTAAGATAACTGAATTTTGTTATTACATAATTAATCATACGATCTGATTGTTAGAAAATAATAAACAAGAATGGCTTTGAGGCGTGAAAAATCGACTGTCCTTATAGAGTTATCGCCTGTATACTAATTTAGGGAAATACAAAACGATTCTCTTCGGGATACAACAAAGCCTGAAATAATACTTGTGATTTTTCTATGCTGCTTCGTTGGAAATTCTTGTGTATTTATAGGCAATCAACAAACCTTTTCAGAAAAGATGTCTTGTTTCACAAACAGACATATTCCGTTGAATCCTTTCATAACATACACAACTATTCAACAAACCTTTTCAGAAAAGATATCTTGTTTCACAAATAGACATATTCGGTTGAATCCTTTCATAACAGGCACAACTATTCAACAAACTTTTTCAGAAAAGATGTCTTTTCTCTTCCGATGTGGGAACTACCCACTTTCCAACATGTGAAATAACAAAATATCCTACAATCCCCCACCAGTTTGTTATTTCACTCCATAACACTTGTGAATAAGAGAAAGTATCTTATATAGATTTGAACTTTCTTTTAGTGTAAGCATTTTAAAGTTTTGACGAAGTTATTGGTATCTTAAGATTTGAACCACAACTCCTTATGCCAAAACCGAAAGTACCACACACACAACGTTATCTAGTAGCTTAGAAAATCCAAGTATTCACTTTAGCACGTTTACGGCCATGTGCTCATCCCGAATTCATGAATATTTACAAGATCAACCCTTTAAATCTTGCTAGAAGCGGCACCACTTCAATATTCATATAGGTGGAATTAGTTACTATATCCCTGTTACTCCAGACATTAATAATTCCATTAAGATTAATCAACCTTTTATGTAACAGTATGCACTTTGGAGTTTGTCTTTATGCCCTTGTTATAACAAGCATTTAACAACTCCTTAACTCCTCACATAACAGTAAGTAGTACAATAGAATTAGGGCTCCTAAAGAGGAGATCAATGCTTAAACAATACAAGAAACTTGTTATTACCCATTGAACTTATATTGAATGTATACTAACTCAAAGTGGGGTTCCCATTCCTTGCATTTAATTTAAGGGTCTCAGCCCCATCCCTTTACAAGTTTGTTGTACTACGTCTCTACCTAATAGCTTCGTAAGTGGATCAGCCAAATTCTTATTTGATCTCACATATATTATAGCTATAGCTCAATTTGTAATTAATTCTCTTAAATAAGCATGTCTCAAGCTTATATGTCTCGATTTCCCATTGTATATTTTATTGTGAGCAACACACATTGTAGTTTCACTATCACAGAATATGGAAATGGCTGGCATAGGTTGTGGCCACAACTTTATATCAAGTAACATATTCCTCAGCCATTCTGCTTCTTTTCCAGCAGCTGCTAATGCAATAAATTCAGATTCCATAGTAGAATGAGAAATACATGTTTGTTTCTTGGATGCCCAACTAATGGCTCTACCACCTAGAGTAAATATCCATCCTGATGTGGATTTATTATCATTAACACTTGTAATCCAACTTGCATCAGAATATCCCTCTAATACATTAGGGAAACCACTATAGCAAATGCCTAAGTGCTTTGTATATTTTAAATATCCAAGCACTCTACTTATTGCTTTCCAATGATCATTACCTGGATTACTGGTAAACCTTGAAAGTTTACAAACAACAAATACTATGTCGGGTCTAGTGCAATGCATTGCATACGTCATACTACCAATTGCACTTGCATATTCCAACTGTGCTACTGCCCTTCCAGTATTTGCAGTTAGCTTAATACTAGAATCGTAAGGAGTATTATACTCCTTTATTTTTAAATGACTGAATTTACTAAGGATTTTATCTATATAATGTGCTTGTGACAAAGTCACTTGCTTGTTATCTCTTTTAACTTTTATTCCCAAAATAGTATCAACTTTATTTAAATCTTTCATTTTAAAAACTGAAGTTAGATACTTCTTGGTCTCGGTAATTCCTTGTAGATTCGTTCCAAAAATCAGCATGTCATCGACATACAAACAAATTATTACTCCATATTCTTTTATAAATATAGAGTAAATGCACTTGTATGCATTATTATGTACGAACTCATTTAATAGTATTACACTATCAAACCTTTCATGCCACTGTTTAGGCGCTTGTTTGAGACCGTAAAGAGATTTTATCAATTTACAAACTTTCTTCTTGTTTCCTGGAAGAACAAATCCTTCAGGTTGTTGCATATATATTTCTTCACTAAGGTTCCCATTTAAAAAGGTCGTCTTAGCATCCATTTGATGTACATAAAGATCATAGATAGAGGCCAAGGATAAAAGGACTCAAATGGATGTTATTCTTGCTACAGGAACATATGTATCAAAATAGTCTATGCTTTCCTTTTGAGTGAAACCTTTTGCAACTAATCTTGCTTTGAAGGTTTGGACAGAACCATCTGTATTGTACTTTCTCCTAAAGGCACACTTACAACCTATAGGTTTTGATCCAAGAGGAAGATCAACTAAAACCCAAGTGTTGTTGGATATAATCGAGTCCATTTCATCATTAATGGCCTCTTTCCAAAAGGCAGCGTCTCTAGAAGACATTGCTTCTTGAAACGTCTTTGGTTCTTCTTCAATATTTAATACAATAGGAATTTGATTACAAACGTTTGTCCTATCTCCTTCAACCAGAAATACAATAGATTGTGAAGAAATAAAATCAGAACCAAGATGTTTTTCTTTTCTTATTCTTTGGCTTTTCCTTGGTTCTATTTGCATATTATCACTTCTTTCTTTATTTGTAATAATTTCAGAAGGTGACAATCTATTAGCATCAATACGTTTTCCATTTACTTCAGTCATTTCATTAACATTGTCATTTATAAATCTATTTTCAATAAACTCAACATGTACAGATTCTATAATGACATTAGATTCTAGATCTAGCAGTCTATATGCCTTGGAGTTTTGTGCATATCCTACAAAAACACTTTTAATTCCTCTAGGACCTAATTTTGTTCTTTGATGGTCAGGTACCCTATAATAAGATATACACCCCCACACTTTAAAATAATTTAAATTTGATTTTCTACCATTCCAAAGCTCATAAGGCGAAATATGCATACTTTTTGAAGGCACTCTATTTAAAATATAACATGTAGTTAGTAGTGCTTCACCCCATAAATTATGTGGCAAATGTGCATTAAGTAACATAGCATTGACCATGTCCACCAAAGTTCTATTTTTTCTTTCCGCCAACCCATTTTGTTGAGGAGTATAAGAGGCACTCATTTGATGTATTAGGCCATGCTTTTCACAGAACTTATTAAATTCATAAGGAAAATATTCTCCGCCTCTATCACTTCAAATAATTTTAATTTTCCTACTTCTTTGATTTTCCACAACAGACTTGTATTCTTTAAACTTTTGAAAAGCTTCATCTTTAGTTTTAAGTAGGTAAACATATGTAAATCTAGAGAAGTCATATATAAAAGTAATAAAATATCTTTTGCCTCCTCTAGTTAATTCTTCATTTAATTCACACAAGTCTGAATGTATTAAATCTAATAGTTATGTGGATCTTTCAATTTTACGAAATGGTTTCTTTGTCATCTTTGCTTGTATGCAAATTTCACATTTTATATGTTGAGTTTTACATGAGATATAACCATTTTCGGACATATAATTCAAGGAGCCAAAATTTAAATGTCCTAATCTAGCATGCCATAAACAAGAATCAGACTCGACGATATAAGCAGAAACATAATTTATTTCATTAATACTCAATTTGAACATGTCGTTACAGTTATAGCCTTTTCCGACAAAAACACCTTAGACACAATTACATGATCAGACTCAATAACTATCTTAAAGCCTTTCTTTGACAGCAAAGCAGCGGACATTAAGTTTTTCTGCATATCAACAACAAAATACACATTCAGTAATGTCAATTTCTCGCCAGATGTGAAGTTAATCTCAATACTTCCTTTTCCAGCAACATCTGTCGCAACATGGTTTCCCATCAAGACTTGTTCAGAATCCTGCACTTTCGCATATGTCTTGAACATCTTCTTGTCATAACAGACATGAATAGTAGCACCCGAATCTAGCCACCAGTCTTGAGTATTTGTAGCAGCTGTAGCCATATTCAATTCGGTGACCATACCAATTTGCATTGCGGAAACCATAGCAACCAGTCCTTGTGCAGAATTTTCCACTACGTTTTCCTTTTCAGAATTTCCAGATTTTTCAATCTTTCTAGACTTTTCGGTATTTCCTGCATTGAAATTTATTCCTACCTTTCTATATCTACAATCCCGAATCATATGTCCTTTCTTTCCACAGTGATGACAACTAAAGTTCTTTCTCTTTTTAAAAGAAGACTTTTTGGAAACTTTTAGATATTTGTTCCCACTTCCTGAACCATTCTGACTTACAAAATTGACTGCGGAACTCGAGGGCTGACTAATAGCATCACGAGCACGAGTCTCACTTTCAATTTGAATGTGAGTCCGAAATTGTTCCACAGTCATTTTATCCATTAAATGTAGGATTTTTTTTCTAGTCGTTCCAGGAGGAAGGCAATTTCGAAAGAATAGCACCTATTTGAAGTGCATCAGGAATTTTAACATCAAGATCACTTAGTTTTGATACCAAGATTTGCAGTTCATGAATCTGATCCATTATAGGCCTAGTATCAAATATTTTAAATTCAAAATACTGCAGAGCAAGGAGTTTGTCGATACCTCATTTTTCATTCTGATATGCAGTTTGTAGAGCAGTCCAAATCTCTCTTAGTGACTTCAGATTGCAGTAGAGATCATAGAGTCAATCCGTCAAGGTATTCAGAATATGGCCGCGACACAACAGTTCATCATGTTCTCGTTTCTTCCTTTCTTCCTTGATTGCGTCAGAATCTTCTGTTGTGGGCTCAGGTATCGCAGGCAAGGCAGAATCAAGAACATAGTAGATATTGAGAGCAGATAGTAAGAATATCATCTTGTCTCTCCAGCGGGTAAAGTTCGTTCCATCAAAGCGATCAACTTTGATGAACTCCTTCGGATTCTCAACAACGGACATCAATTTCTCCATAACAATAACTCTTTAAGATTGTTAGAAAATAATAAACAAGAATTGCTTTGAGGCGTGAAAAATCGACTGTCCTTAAAGAGTTATCGCCTGTATACTAATTTAGGGAAATACAAAACGATTCTCTTCACGATACAACAAAGCCTTACATAATACTTGTGATTTTTTCTATACTGCTTCGTTGGAAATTCTTGTGTATTTATAGGCAATCAACAAACCTTTTCAGAAAAGATGTCTTGTTTCACAAACAGACATATTCGGTTGAATCCTTTCATAACAGACACAACTATTCAACAAACCTTTTCAGAAAAGATGTCTTTTCTCTTCCGATGTGGGAACTACCCACTTTCCAACATGTGAAATAACAAAATATCCTACATTTTGGTTTTTGCGACTTCTAGTTTGATTAGTGTATTCCATCAAAGTATTTGATCTTACTTGCTATTAGGCATAAGATAACTGAATTTTGTTATTTCATAATTAATCATACGATCTGATAATCTAAAATTTATATATCGTGAAAGGAGTTAACTCATTTTCAAGGTGAACGTAGGTCAGTGACATTAAAGTTGATTTTGGTGTAGGGTGAACTTGCATTAATCCATTGATTCAACTTCTGCAAAAATCATTTGTTTCTTTTTTATTGTTTAAAGGATCAAATACTAGTTATTTAATTTAGACCGAAAGAAATGTGATTTTATTGTAATTTACTTTTCAACAGTTTCACACTTATAATATTTTTTTTTATAGTAATTTTATGTTTAAGTTAGCAGAGAACTAATTTTAAATATTTGGTCCATCACTAGATTTGATGGGACTATATTGGTAATTCTAGTTAACTAAAATTTTAGTTTTAAATATAGTTAATAAAACAAAGTTTACTAAATATTTAAAGAAAATCAAAAAGCACTTACTTTTGATAACCTTATGGAATCAAAACTTCTAAGTATACATTTACGGTCCTCTTTTGAACTTATCCAAAATACAAGGATTATTTTTTGTCATTTTCTCTCACATTTCTTGGTGGATTTTTATGAAAAGTGAAGCAAAATAAAATAATTTTTATGTAACAAAAAAATAATAATAACTTCAAAGTAATAAACATGTGTTATGCCAGGTTGGACTCATGTCTTTAAAAGAGGCATTTGAAATGTCTAACTTACAATATATGCCAAGTTCAAGGGGCTATCTATATTTGGCATATTTCAATTATAGTACTACTAAATGATTATTTACTTTAGGAAGGTAAAATATATATTTTGGCTAAAAAAGATTTTTAAAAATTGTGAGTTTTTAACTGTTCGAAAGTTAAGACATTGTAGTTAGATTTGTATATCATAGCAACTTTAACATTATTGCATTAGTTATACTTGTAAAATATGCTAGATATTTTATTTTCTATGAGTTTCTAAATCCTTTTAATTTTCTTAAATTTTTAATGTATTTTTATATTTTTTGTATTATAATATTTTATTAATTTATAAATTACAAAATTTAATTATCATGGGGCTTACGGCTCATCTCGTATCCAAACATCACTGAGTTACGCCTCCATTTTCTAAAACACTGTTCAAAGCAGTTGAGTTAACTTTTATTATTACTTGTATATTTTATTTTATCAGTCAAATCAATTTAAGTACATTTAAATTCATTTTTTGTAATTTTGAATTATGAGAATTCACTAGTCAAATTTATCTTAATTGGATTAATAAATGATTTCACATATAAGTAGATTAATTTACACTTCTAATTTCATTCAACCAGATTATCGTCATTAATTAGTTAGCCATCACTAAGTTTTTCTGCTTAACCTCTGTATAATTGAAGGATGTATTATCAGTACAATTAATTGGTTAATATAGGTAAATACATTTTTTTCTACTTAACGTATCAGGAATATTATAAAAAGTGACTTGTTATTCCATGTGATGTTTTTTTAGGTGCTTACTCAAAAAAAAAAAAACAAGAAATATCTAAAATATTAGCAGTTAAAACAAAATTCATATGTACTCACTGTAGATTGGTATATAATAATTAACGGAGATTTGGTCAATATTTTGAGATTTTCTTATGAACACATATTTTCATATATAAATACCCACTCTTTGTTCTAAAATCATTCACAATAAAAGAAAATATTTCTAATGGAGAGTTTTGCTAAGAAAGTAATGTTGATTTTTTTGGTTATGGTTATTCTGGCTATCCTGGAAAGAGCTCATTATGCAGAAGCGCTAGATTGTTGCTGGTATAACCCTTTTTGCTGTCCAGACTCCCATAAAAAAGGTTTACCAAGGCATGGCCGTTGGAAAAATGAATTTATTCAACCAAACACATAGATCCTCTTATTCTTTAAAGAACTAAATATATGGATATGGATCTTTTTGTTCTGAATAGAACTATTATGAAATAAAATAAAGCTTTTATTACTCTTTTGTTGTTTGTTTTTCTGATATTAAAGTAGATATAAGTATTTTCTTTGTCCATGAACACACACATATATCGAGCACACCAACAATGTTTTCAAGTTTGTTCAAGCAGTGAATTTCTTCGTTTAATGAGGAGCTTAATACAACACCTACCACTCTACAAATAATTTTGGTCAGTTATATAAATTCTCACGAACCGTAGAACTCGATTTAAACTCATATCAAATAAAAATAAATATACTAATAATTTGTTACATTTTGAACATCTACTTTAAAAATAAAGAGACCATTCTTTTCCTGCACTCCGCACTTAGTACTTCATTTCCACTTTCTTGATACAAGTATCTCCGATAGTAGGCTAGAGATATGAGTTTTTGGCCATATTTTACTGTTAGTACATTGTATTTGTAAAATAATTTTGAAGAATATAAAATAACGTATAAACAGAAATTTAATCCGAGCCCATTAAAATCAGAGTTTTTCCTTAAGGAATTTAGTCCCATCTAATACCCAAGGTTGTGGATTATTTCCTCCTATGATAGAACGAATTACACTATGATGTAGCAATACTTCAAACCCAAGTATTTCAGTGAATACAAAGACCAGTAGCAAATCACAATTACATTTCCTTTCTCAGTAGTTAAAACAATGCAGAAGAAAGGAGGAGAAATTAGAAATTCGTATGGAAAATCTAAGAGAATGGACTATTATTTATAGCCAATATGTTGAGTTCAAGTTGAAGAGGTGCATATCTTCAGAAGGGATGTTTACTTAAAACAGCCATAACGTAAATGGGTATTTACGCAACAATAAACCGAGAATTCATAACGAGGAGGAAACTTAATTTTTCGTAACAAAGATGGAAGACAAAAAAACGGATAACGGATAACGCTTAATAATCTGTTGGATTTAATATTAATATTTTGTTGGATTTAATATTAATTTTTTATTTACAAAAAATGGATAATTAATATTATAATATGTTAATATTTATTATTAACAAATAAATTTGGTCTAAAAATTAATCAATCAATCGATCATTTGACCATATTCGAAGCCAAAGGTGAAGTCGAGCCGAGCGACGATGACGCCGCGAGGCTTGCCTTCTTCGTAATTCTTTAAGAGCTACAAGAAGATCAATTGTATATATACCCATAAAGAATATTTCCTTCTTCCAATGTGGGACAATGTCCCATTGTCAAGGGGAAACTTAAAATTTCACTTAAATTTTTCATTTTTCCTCCATTTTTTATTCACCTTCTTTTAAGCTTATTTTAGCTTTAAAATCTCAATAAACTCCCACATGGATAGGGAATGCTATCACAAAAATATGCATGAAAAACTGTGCGATTCATAAGCAAGGATTAAGTGCAACTAGAGAAGTAAATTTCCTTTTGAACTTTCATTAGGAAACTTATGTATGATATACTCAGTCAATCGGTAGATTTGATATCTTTGAACCGTCGAACTTTGATGTATACCTAGAAAACCATATGTCACATAACCAACCTTTAACTATCTTTGGTTCCGTTGTTGTGTTCATGAACACCGCCCGATTTTATAAGTGCATAGAGAACTGGCTTTACAAAATTTTCTTTAAAGCAGCTAACACTTCACATTTACATAGATGATTCCTAAATGTGTCATCTCATAGATATAATATGTGATATATCATGTATCAAATATAGAAATCATTAAAAAACATTAATACTTTGTCATTGGTTCTTAACATTGTCTCATCACGAGAATAGACCAAAACTTTAGTTGACAATGTTGAATAGTAATTAATGACTTAGTTTGATCTCCTTGAACCTAGATCTTGGTATCTCCAGCCTTCTAGGTAGAGTTACCACCACAATGACTTGTTCTTAGCCATAGTCCCATTCCCCTCGATAATTTCTCAACCACCTCTCTAGTTAAGCCTTTTGTAAGTGGATCTAATATATTATCACTTGACTTTATGTTGTCAATGTGATAATTCCTCTAGATAGTAGTTGCCTAACGGTTTTATGTCTTCATCATATATGACGAGATTTACCTTTATACATAACGCTCCCAGCACTTCCAATTATCTCTTGACTATCAAAATGTATACATATTAGTGCCAACGGTTTGCGAAAAAATAGAATGTCTTCCAAGAAATTCCGGAGTCATTCAGCTTCTTTACCGGCTTTATCTAAGGCTATGAACTCAGCCTCCATTATAGAGCGGTGTGATGATCCAAAAGTTCATCACTTGATTTACAAGTAAAATCTATGTTTTGAGTCATTAAAAACCTCTTTTTATCCCATCTCGATTTGCGTACACGGTCCAACATATATCCAGAACGCTTTTATGTGAAAATTTGAAGAAAATGCTAATTTGGACTTTAAAATTAAATTTAAGTTGCCTATGATATATTTTAAGTAAACGGATGCAGACCAATAATTTGACGGTATCGGAGGATCGGTAGAAAAATATGGGACTTCAGCATATGCCCGGAATTGAATTCCGAGGTCCCAAGCCCAAGAAATAAAATTTTGAAGAAAGTTGTTTAACTGAAATTATAAGAGTTTTTGGAAATTTAATTGTGTTTGAATTTGATGGTATTGAGTCGTATCTTGGTTTCGGATCCCGGTAAAGATCTTATATGATATTTAAGTCGATCCTATAAAATTTGATAAGAAACAGATTTGATATGACATGAGTCAGACCCGCGGTTGTTAAAATATGAACTTAAGCATTCTTGAGAATTTTCATTGATTTTGATGTTAAATTCATTGTTAAAGATGTTAGTTTGGCGATTTGATCGCACGAGTAAGTCCATATGATATTTTTTGGTTAGTGTGCATGTTTGGTTTGGATTCTCGAGGGGTCGGGTGAGTTTTGGATAGGCCACGTGATGTTTTTACACTTAGGAAAGATTGTAGGATTGTTGTTTCTGGTGTGCTAATGTTTTGTTCTTCGTGTTTTTGAAGGGACTCTCGCGAACGCGAAGGGTAAGGTAGTCTGAAGGAAAATTTCCTTCTACGCGAACGCGAATCACAGGTAGAGAACGCGAAGCCTTGGGGGTGTTACCCTTCACAAACACGGACCTGCTATCTCGAATGAGAAGTCCTATTGTCCAGGGACTGCGTGAAAGGGATTTTATTCTACGCGAGCACGGCCACTTGATCGCGAACGCGAAGGCCTGAGGATCTAAAGCTCCACGAATGCGAGCCATTCAACACGAACGCGAAGGCCATCTGGGTCTGACTCGTCATGACCGTGTAGACCTGCCTGGTCATTTTAAAAAAGATTTTCTTCACACAAATTCATACCCAAAGTGTTGGTAATATATTCTAAGTTGTTAACCAATTCTAAACTTTACTCTTTCAATTACACAATATTTTTATCACTTTTTAATAAAAAATTAAGAGTTTTCATGGTAGAAATTAAGAATTAGGGTAGAGTTAGGGCTTTTTGAATAATTAGAATTTAGACCTCATTTTGGGTTGGATTTCCAAACTAATTGCATATTTGGGCTCATGGGCTCGTGGGTGATCGGATTTTGGTCTGAACCCCGAGTTTTGATCAAGCGGGCCCGGAGTCAATTTTTTACTTTTTGGGGAAAATGGTAGGAAACCTATAATTAAGCATTGGGTATGAATTCTTTAAAGTTTATTGATGTTGTTAAATTAATTTGGGCTAGATACAATGAAGGCGAATTCTAAAGGAAAAGCGGTGTTTAAGGCTTGAGTTGGCCGTGGAAGTTCGAGGTAAGTGTTTGGTCTAACCTTAGCTTGAGGGAATAGGTATTGTGCTTTATTTTATATGTTCTAGTGTAGTGTACGATGTATAGGTGTGGTGACGAGTATCTATACGTCGTTGTCAAACATGCATGTGAGTCTTAAATTGTAATAGTTGTGTTTCTTAACAAGTACTATAAATGCCTAAATTTTTATTCGCTGTGTTGGGCAAGAATTATGATTATCTTCGTGGTATTTGTTTATTGTTGAGAATTAGCTCCAGTTGAGGTTTCATTTGTGAAGTTAATTGTTGGTACAAGTTTGGTGATAGTCGATTCCCTTGACGGGACGTATTTAATTCTTATTGCTGGTTCCCTTGCTGGGGTGTGTTTATTCTTGTTGTTGATTTCCTTGTGGGCATATTGTTTCCTTATTATTCCCTTGTTGGGATTCTTTTGGGATTAATGTTGATTTGTATATTGGTATAAGGTTGCACGTTGCAACAATATTATATGGGATCGGGTTGCACGCCACAAAAATGAATAATAAAGGAGGACAAGAAGGGTCGGGTTGCATGCCGTAACAGTGATATATGATTTGGATTGGGTTGCACGCAACAACATTATTCTATGAATTGAATCGGGTTGCGTGTCGCAACGATAAAAAATAAAATTAGACATGATTCGTTAATGTTTTCCTTATTCTTACTGATGTGAAATTTGAGATGTTCTTTATATTTTTCTCCTGATATTCTATTGGTACCTAATATTCCCCGCAGCATGTTCCCCTTCCCATCTTTAACTACTAGTTTTTGTTATTATTGCTTGTCATATATGTTGTAACTACACGGGTTTATTTGGTAGTCTTGTCCTAACCTTGTCACTACTTCACCAAGGTTAGGCTCGACACTTACCAATACATGGGGTCAATTACTACACTCTACACTATGTGGAGATCTAGGTACCAAAGCTTTTGCACCATAGCGAGGCTGCTGACTTCAGTCTAGCGGAGACCCGAAGTAGTCCTACAAACGTCCGCATGCCTTAGAAAGAAAGGAGTTTCACCCTCTGATGGATCAAACTTTGGGCGCACCACCATTACTAAAAGGCTAGATTCGAAAAGATACACATAATTGTCGTTTAAACCAAGCGCATCGCTAGAGTTGATTCAAAAAAGGTTTAAGATGTCGAACATACCAAAAATATTATGGGACTTCAGATCCATAGAAGCACATCACAACCTACACTACAACTATGAAAAGGAATAATTTGGCTCAACATAAGATCAAATCGGTCTTACGGAAAAAAGATATACCCTCAACGTATACCCTAACGTATCATCAGTTATTGAAATTTCCAACCCTGGAAGGAATCCAGCAGATAAGAGGAGACCAACCAGCTGCAAGAGAGATGAACGCAGTAATTGTTTTCAACAGTAAGGGAAAGGTTCCCACCAAATAGTAATCACAAGAACCGATATTATTTCCCTCTCCAAACGAAGACGATAGTAGCGAGGTGTCATTGGAATCCTATCATGTTCTGAGATATTTTCATGTACCAAAAGAGATGGATGCGACCAGGTCAACCGCAAAGGAACTCTAGCAAGTGGCCTTATTCGAGGAGTTCTATGAGAGGAAGTGTCATCTTGGAATAAGATTAAATCCTAAGCTCGGATTAGGGTTTATAAATTTCCTTAAAGCTAACGTCAATTATTTTGCATGGTTGCACTAGGATATGATAGGTATCCCATTAGAGGTGGCGGTGCACAAGCTAAACCTAGATATCAAAATCCCACCGGTAAGGTAATAGGAGTGCCCGATAGCGGAGGTCAGTACGGCTTTGTTAAAGAAGATGTAACACGATTACTTAATATCAGTGCCATACTCGAGGTAAAATATCTATAATGGTTAGCCAATACAATTGTAGTTCCAAAGAAGAATAACAAGTTTAGAATGTGTGTAAATTACAAGAATTTGAATAATGAGTTCCCTAAAGACTCATTTCCATTGCCAAACTTTGATCAAATGATTGATGCTACGGCCAAACACGAGTTAATGAGTTTCCTTGATTCTTACTCCGGGTACAATAAAATCAAGATGAACCAGGAGGATTAGGAAAAAACTTCTTTCATAACGAACTTTGGCACATATTGTTATAATGTGATGCCATTAACACTGGAGACACTTACTAGAGGCTCGTTAATAAAATATTTGAAAATCAGATAGGCAAAATAATAGAGGTGTAAATTGATGACTTGTTAGTCAAGTCTTTAATTGCAGAAAGATCATTTGAAACACCTTCAAGAAACCTTCAACATATTGAGGAAGCCTAACATAAAACTCAACCCAAAACAATATGCATTCAGGGTTGGCTCTGGAAAATTATGTGGGTTCTCGGTCTCATAAAGAATGATCGAGGTAAATCTTGACAAAATCAAAGCCATCGAATTTGAACTAGCCTAAGGACTTGGCTCCAAGATCATCGAGGTCAAATTTGATTCCCAGATGGTAGTAAACCAAGTGTGTGAGATTTTTTGACATAAAGAAAGAACACATGCAACAGTTTGTGGAAAAGGTTCAATCACAGATTGCATGATTCAAATAATGGTCAATCGCACACATTTTCAAAGAAGAGAATGTGGAAGAAAATGCATTGGCTAATTTGGGGTCATCTACGGAGATGAAAGGATCTGACATCGATACTGTTGTTCAACTTCTACATTCGGCATTAGATGTAGACAGCAACTATGGAGTCAATTCAACCAACCCAGTTTGGGATTGGAGGAATGAGTTCGTCAAATATCTTTTGCATCGAAAATTACATGTACACGTGAAGGCATCCCGGGCACTATGAATCAAAGTGGCTCGTTACTACCTTGTGGATGGGAAATTATATATAAGGTCATACGAAGGTCCATTGGCCCGATGTCACGAGCCTCGGAGGTGGACTACACAATGAGAAATGTCCATGAAGGAATTTTTGAGAACTACTCTGATGCATATTCATTTGTTCTAAAACTGGTTAGGGAAGGTTAGTATTGGCCCCGGATAAAGCAAGATGCAAAGGCATTCATTCAGAAGTGCGACAAATGTCCACGCCACACACAATTGGTTCTCCAACCAGCAGCAATTTTGTATTCAGTATTTTCCCTATGGCCATTCATAAAATAGGGAATGGACAAAGTCGGTCCTCTACCAACGGGCCCCGAAAAGGTATGATATTTTTTTAGTTTTAACTGATTACTTCACTAAATAGGTTGAAGTCGATCCTTACTAAATAATCGATGAGCACGAAGTGGCCGAATTTATATGGGACCACATAATGTGCCAATACGGAATACCAAAGGCAATTGCCTGTGATAACGGACTGCATTTCATAGGCTCAAAAGTCATAAAATTTTTGGAAGATTTGAAAATCAAGAGGATTACATCCTCACTGTACCATCCAAGTACTAATGGAAAGGCGAAATCAACCAATAAAATGATTATCCAAAACCTTAAAAAGAAGTTAGAAATTGTTGAAGGCAAATTTCCCAAAGAGTTTCTAAGTGTGCTATGGGCATACCGAACAATGGAAAAATCGAGCACGGGAGAGCCACCTTTATCTCTCGTATATGGCTCAGAAGCTCCGATACCAGTTAAAGTAGGGGAACCAACTTTATGGTTTTCCCGAGCAAACAAAGAAGAAAATAATGAAGTGGTGTTGGTGAGGATGGACTTGCTAGATAAATATAGGGACTTGGCGTATATGAGGATGAAGGCTCAAAATCAAAGGATGGAAAGATATCATAACCGGAGGGCCAATCTCATCCACTTCAAAGTAGGAAAATTGGTTTTGAGAAAGGTGATTCAGAGCACTCAATAAGTGAACACCGGGATGTTGGTTAAAATATGGGAAGGTCCTTATCGGGTTTCAGCTATTACCGGTAAGGTATCGTACGAGTTGGAGAATCAAGATAGAGTCAAGTTTCCCAATAACTGGAATGTGACTCACCCCTAAAGGTACTATTATTGATGGATGATACTAATACTGAAAATATGTGATGCACTCTTTCTCCCTTTAACCAGTTTTTATCCCGATCGAGTTTTATTACCAAAGTTTGGAGCGATGGAAAGTATACTATGAAAGGAGAGTCGTCGGCAAGTATAAAATTTTCAATTCAATGATAAACATCTATGGGGATGGTTAAATATTCTTTGACTTAATGGTAAACCGCTAATGGAATGAAAAGCTTTCCATCAAACAAAATATTATTTAACCATTCACAAGTTGTTTCCATCGTTGAAGAAGGTCTTCCATTGTTCCAATTCTCATACTTCGCATTCAAAACCTGGGGAGAATAGTACAAAAAACGGCAAAGAGAATGCCACGAAAATTGGGTACTGCTAGAACCGGTAACAATAATGTCTTATCAGGGCCAGGGAATGCATGATCAGACCAGTATAAATAAGTTATACAAGTTTGCCACATGTATTGCCAGTTTTTCACTTTAGCAAATGAATACTTATGTACTTTTAAGGATAGAAGGAATAATATAAAGTCATTTATTTTTATCATGTTTCTTTTCCAAATGATTAGTTGATTTTATCATTTGAAAGTTAACAAAAAACTTCAAATGCTTGTGTCGGTATAAACAAAAGACGTCATCTTCAATAGAACTGTAAACATAAGTGGGTTCTCTCTTATGAAACCCTCATAGTAAAGGGTTGGTTCCGGAAGAGTTTGTACCCGAAATCAAAAGATTTCAGATTAAAATATACCCGATGCTTTAACCAATTCAAGACAAAAAGAATCTATTTTTAACCAAAAAAGTCTTTAGTTATCAAAGTTACAAAATCAATGAAAAGTTAGGCATATTTACAAAGTACAAATAAAATGAGTGAAGAAAAGAAAGCATCGAAAGGTGGATCAATTGTCAGTTGTTGGCATTCATCTTTATCTTTTTCTATATACCCCTCAATCCCTGAATACTCAGAACCAATACCTGAGGAGTCAATTGCAACGAGTCAAATGGAAAGGCATTCACGATCAGACAACTTCAATTCTCGGGGTCTGGCAATACAATCATCTATATCAGTGATGCCACTTTGGCCGCTTCCATAGTTTTCCTTCTCATATGATATATAACTTAAGTCTTCTAAAAAAGGGAATCCCCTTGGTCTGGGAGATTTTCTTGTATCCTATAAATTTCGGCCTGAAGGTCATCCTTTTTGGAACTTAGGGCTCTAAGGCGAGAAGCGAGCTCAACATTTGTAGTTAAGTGAATCCGGTTCTGATCCATGGCCCTCTTGAGCCTCTGTTCTGTCTTGACCCTCTTCTCCTCAGCATCATTGGGCTCATCGGTCTTGGATCATAAGCTTTCCTTCAAATTATTTATTTGCTCCTCGAAGGAAGACTCTCGCTTGGTAGCAACAAGCATTGCATCATAGAGCTTGGCGCACTTTGCCTTAGCTTCTTGATGTTGCTTATATAATTTAGTGGCTTCTTGGTTGTGAGCCATTTTATCTTGCTCGCTCTACCGCAACCAGTCCTCAAGCTCACTCATCTTAGCATTTTTTCCCTCCAACACCAGGAGACACGCAGCAAGTTTGTTCCTTTCGGCCAACAGTTGATCCCGCTCAACAATGAGTCCTTGCTTAGAGAGCATTAAAGGTTACAAGACACCTGGTTTTATCATCTTTCCATCAATTTAATACGGGAGTTTGGATTGTAATGTTAGATTGATGTTTTCTTACTCTTTAATATTGTGACTACATCCTCCATGATTATGGAGTAGTTTCCATTTTAGGGTTGATGGATATTGGTTTTTTGAATGCTATTTGTGGATTTTAACTTTAATTTTTTGTTTGAATTCGTTTATGGAGCTTTGAATAATTTGAAATTTTATTCACTAGTTTATTTAATCCAGACAGAAATATTGCGGTGATTATCTTACATTATTTTTTGGTTTAATTCAGTGATTCTCTTAATTAATCGAATGAGCTTGTTGAATTGCTGATTAAATCAAGTTAGGATAATATTCGAGAGACGTTCTCCTGAAGACTAAACCATTAACACAGGCTTGCATATTTTCATAGTGCTTATATTAGTTCACCTCATAGAGTTAATATTTAATCGAGAGAGGAGTTTTGACTACATGTTTGAACTTATTATCGAGTGAATTCGTGAGAATCGTTGGAACATTAGAGTGAATTGAACTAGAGTTGGATCCCAAATAGTTATCTTGCACCTATATTGTCATGACCTTTATTTCTCACATTGATAAGAATCCAATTTTGCTAATCTCTAGTTTGTTGCAGTCAATTATCAATTGCTTTACTTTAGTAGTTAATCGTAGTTCATAGTCATTCCAATCAACTTTTGATCATCCTGAATAGCAGTTAAATAAGAAATTACTAGAGCATTTTTTAAATCAATTCCTGTGGAGCTGATAACTTACTACACTATCTTTGGCCAGCGAGCAAAAAGTTTGTATTGTGTTTTGCGCTCGTCGGCATCCAGTTGAGCAGGTGAAGATCTTTTCCTCCTTTGAAGGGAATCCTCTCCATTACTAGCCTCTCTGTCATCATCGAGCATCATCTTTTTAGTTGCTTGTTCTCCAGTTGGGGACTCCAAGAAGAGACACCCACACCAGAAGCATATCCGCAGGCACAGCTTCGAGCAAGGGAACTTTGCAGCACTATCACAACCCAAATCTACCATGTCGTGATGGCACCTAACGTGAAACTAGGCAAGCTGACTCTTTTACCAAAACAACATGATATTGCAAAATAAAGATTTCTTCAGGCTATTTAATTAATAAAACTACATCAGATAAATCTGAATATCAAAGTACAGAAAGAAAAGGCCGACATCAAGGTGTCAAAGGTCATGAGAATCTACTAAGGATTGTCCGATAAAAATAAAACTAATATAGTTTGGAAAACAACTAATAATATCTAAAGGAAGATAGGAGGGAGAAGAGAAAGGTTGTGATCACCATGCAGCTACCTTGGTGACTCCAACAGATTGGCGATGGATGAATCATTGCTCGCTAGTACGTGCAGCAATCGCTAAATCTCCACACAAGGTGCAGGGAGTAATGTGAATATGCCAACTCAGTAAGTAATAAAGGTAAATAAAGACTGAAAAGTAGGAAACACATAAAGTCCACATTATGAAATCTCAGTAAGTACAACATTCTTTCAAATCGGTATATGAGTCAAATCATCTCGTTTAAAATCCAGATTTCATAAAAATCATTTGAAGATATTTTTCACAGTTTCAATAGAGACTCCTTGCAAATGAGAGTAAAATTGAAGAAAATCATAAATAGCCCCTCGGGCACAACATCACTTAAAATTAGCCCCTCGAGCAAACCTCACAGTAACTCATATATTGCCTCTCGGGCAGATCTCATATCAGCCACTCAGGGTACCCGCGCTTACTAAGGGTGTGCAGACTCCAAAGATGCTCCTTTAGCCCAAGCGCTATAATTCGCACGGACAACTCAAGTGTTATACTCTCAATATCCTCACAATTATTGAGGATGACACCCCTTCTCCTACCCAGTCTCTACTGCGACCTCGGCCTCTCGCGACCCTAACTGGTGGTACTGGTGGCCGTTTGTCCTAACCGGTAGCATGTGTCCTCACCATATGTGGGAGAGTAGATTAACTAAATTTTATTTACTAGAACCAACATATTCGCATGACAAGAATTCATTTGCAGCCTCTCGAAGGTAAGTACATACGTCTCCATACCGATCCATGAGACTCTACTAAACCCGCTCATGACCCATGAGACCTATGTAATCTAGGCTCTGATGCCAACTTATAAAAACCCAAATCTATCATGTCGTGATAGAGCCTAACGTGGAACTAGGCAAGCCGACTCTTTTATCAAAATAACCCAATATTTCAAAATAAATATTTCTTCCAACTATATAATTAATCAAAATTCATAAGATAAATCTGAATAACAATGTGCGAAATGAAAAGTCCGACATTGGGTGTCACAACTCATGAGCATCTATTAAGGATTGTCCAACAAAACTAAGACTAATACAGTCTGAAAAAAAAACTAATAACATCTAAAGGAAGATAAGAAGGAGAAGAGCAAGGTTGTGATTGCCATGCAGCTACCTTGATGACTCTAATAGATCCGCAATGGATGAAATCAACACTCGCTAGTACGTCCAACAACCCTTAGATCTGCACACAAGGCACAAGGAGTAATGTGAGTACGCTAACTCAGTAAGTAATAAAGGTAAATAAAGATTGAGCAGTAAGAAACACATAAAATCCAAATAATGAAATCTCAGTAAGTACAACATGCTTTCAAATCAGTATATGAGTCAAATTATTTTAAAATCTAGTTTTCAAAAAAAAATCATGTGAAGATATTTTTCAACAGTTTCAACAGAGACTCATTGAAAATGAGAGTTAAGGTAATGAAAATCATATACATCCCCTTGGGCACAACATCACTCAGAATCATCCCCTCGAGCAAACCTTAGAGTCACTCGTATACGGCCCCTCGGGCATATCTCATATCACTCACTCAGGGTACCCACGCTCAGTAGGGGTGTGCAGACTCCAAAAAGGCTCCTTCAGCCCAAGCGCTATAATTCACACAAACAACTCACATGCTATAGTATCAATATCAGAATCCGCACGGACAACTCACATGTTATACTCTCAATATTCTCACAATTACATGTCATTGGCCTCATTCAATCATAAACCTCCCAAGCCACTCGGGGTATCAGTAAAGAATCAAGGTGTTCAGCCTAAAATAACATTTTATATGCATTGAAACACTGTAATAAAGGTTGAGTTATGAAATCAGTGAACATAACATGAATGAGTACATATATTCAATCAAAACAGTGAGAGGATAACAAAAAAAGCCCCTAAGGGTCCAAACAGCTTTGGCCCGAGGCCCAAACATTGTATGAGGGCCAATTTATAGAAATTCTTTCTGAAACACAAAAATATCATATAGTTTCAGCCAAATACGCAACTTAGTAGTTGCTAGAGGATGGACCAAGTCACAATCACCAATGGTGCACTCCCCACATTCCCTTCACCTAGCATGTGCAACACCTCAAAGTAGTGAAACAATGTGAAATCCGGGTTTTCATACCCTCATGACTAAATTTACAGTCGTTACGTACCTCAAACCGATCAAATCCCTACTTTGTGACGCCCTTGCCTCTACAATCGGCCTCCAAACATACTGAATCTAACCAAAAGTAACACAGGATAATCAATATAGGTCAAGGGACCGACTCCATACAAAAACCTATCAATTTGGACTAAAATCCCCAAATTCATCCAAAATCGGCCCCCGGACCCACGTCTTGGAATCCGAAAAAAATCACAAAACTGGAAACCCCTATCAATCATGAGTCTATACATATCAAATTCATCAAAATTCAACAGCAAATTGTCCCTCAAATCTGCAAATCAAACTCTCCAATTTCCAAGCCCTAACCCCTCAATTTCATCCCTAATTTCTTTTTATTACACTTTTAAATAATCGAAAATCACCAGAATCACGTGTATTGAGTTCAAGTAGCTTACTCCACGAAAACCCCCTTGATTCCCTCTTCAAAACTCTCAAAAAAGACTCAAGTCTGAATGAAAATAGCGGGAAATTACCCGAATTTTGCAAAAGGGTTCGATATATACTTTTTGCCCAAGCATTTCTGTATTTGCGGTCCAGTAGTCACATCTGCGATATCGCACCTGCGGAAAATCCATCAAAGGTACGATTCACTTATCCGCCCAAAATCTGCTTTTGCGGTGTTTTACTCGCACCAGCAGTCTCGCGGGTGCGCTCTACTAACTGTTTATGTGGTTCCTACCCTTCTCACGTTCTCTGCATCTTCGTCCCTTTCTTTGCTTCAGTGGGCCCGCACCTACGGTCCCTACTCCATAGGTGCGGTTGTGATAGGTGAGGGAAATCTTTAGCATTTCCTTAAATCCGATCCTTGATCCGTCAACCACCCGAAATTAACCCGCGGCCCTCGGGACCTCTACCAAACATACCAAGAAGTCACATGTCAATATTCAAACTTAGTCGAACCTCCTAAACACTAAAAACAACATCAAAACACTAAATTATCCTCGAATTCAAGATTAAGAACTTCTAAACTTCTGAATTCCGCAAATAATGCCAAAACCCACAATCACCTCCGAATGACCAAAAATTTTGCACACACATCACGAATGACACTACAAACCTACTTCAACTTTCGGAATTCCATTCTGACGTTGATATCAAAATTTCCACTGCCGACAAAAAATGCCAAATTTCAAATTTTGCCATTCAAGCCTTATTCTACCATGGACCTCCAAATTAAATTCGGATGCACTCCAGAGTCCAAAATAGTATAGCTAACCGAAACATCAAAAATTACATCCGAGATCATTTACACATAAGTCAACAGTCGGTTGACTTTTCCAACGTAAACCTCTAAATAGGAGACTAAGTGTCATATTCCACATCGAAAATACTCTGGACCCGGACTAACTAACACGATACGATGAAATATAACTGGGAATGTATAAGGAAGTAGAAATGCGAGAAACAAAGCTATAACTCATGAAGCAACCGGATGGGCCGTTACAAGCACCCTGCTTCCTTTTCGAGGTCAGTTAAGACATCGACCTTGGGTCAAGTGACATAGCCTTGCATAAGTCCTGAATCAAACAAAAAATAGATTTAGAAACTTTTTTATGAAGCTACATGTGTTCGTACAATGATAAAGGAAAACGGACTCAAATTACCATGATTTTTGCCTTCCACCCATATTTGATATCCATCTCCTTCCATAGGAGAGATTTTGGTGTTGTGATATCCAGAATTATTTGGACCCGTCAGTCCAAACCTTGAACTCATGGTGGCTCTTATCGGGTAGCTGGAATAACAGAAACAAGAAGATCATCAACAACAAAAAATAATCTTCTCACGAAGGAAGGAAATGAATTATAAACTTACAAAAACGATTCATGACTCACGAAAAGACAAAGTTATGGCCGAGATGATGTCCCTGATAGAAATGATGATGAATCACTCCATTATCATTATCCACATTGGTGAGGAGAGTGTGGTGTCCACATTAGCTGAAGTTTATTACTCCCCCATGGTAAATTTTGGGAGCGAAGATTCATCATATGTGCAAGGGTTAGAGTTTCCCCCATCTCTGTGCATTGGCGAAGGAAAGACACCATGCGCCATATAGTACTTGGGATAAGTAGACCCGGTACCAGTGGCAAAACTCCAAAATTATGGGATCGAGCCCTTCATTCGACCTCGTAGAGAATTGAACCAATGTAAAGGGATACGTATAGACATACGTAAAACCCTCCTTGGTGAAGGTAACCTGCTCTACCATATCCAGATCGAGGATATCATGATTAGGGAAGTTGCAGTCCTCCTTCATAAGAGGGATATTGTAAGGCCGAATGGAGGATCGATACCTACTAACAGCCCAAGTCCATGAAAATCTAGAAGGGCCTTCTCTTGGAAGTCATTAGCAGTATTGAAGTGTTTTGGTATGATTGTGTTTACAGTGAGAGGATCTGAATTGACTTCACTTTCCTTGTTTTTCTATTAGTATGCACCGAATAAAAGACCAGAGTATCAACAGGGTGTAGTGAAAGAAGCCATAGTAATGAAAGGTTAGTAAAACTATTGATAAGAAAGTCAGAGAAGATGGAACATTTTCTATGCAGATGAGTGCAGAGACGAATAAAGACTTATGACTATTTTGAAAGTAAAAGAAGTAAAATAATGAGTATAAGTGAAGTTATAGATAGCAAAAATCATGGTCAAGATTACATCAAAAACCGACAAGGTTGAAATTTTAAGTTGAATGGAGTTTGACTTTTGCGTAAACAACTACGGAATAAAATTTTGATGGTTTTGATAGCTTCATATAGTGATTTTCGACTTAGACGTATGTACAGATTTGGATTTGGAGATCTGTAGGTTAATTTGGTGCGTTTTGCTGAAAGTTGGAAAGTTAAAGATTTGGAAGGTTGAGGGGCTTGACCAAGAGTTGAGTTTGTTCATACTCGGCTTGAATATTTGTTTTGGGAGTTGAAATAGGTCTGTTGTGTCATTTGAGACTAGTGTGAAAACATTGAGGTCATTCAGAGTTGATCTGATATAGTTCGCATTGGTTTTACAAGTTGGAAATTCATATTTTTATTAGGCTTGAATGGGGTGTGATTCATGATTTTGATGTTTTTTAATGTTATTTGAGTCTTCTGCTAAGTTCATATCATTTTTAGGACATGTTGGTATGTTTGGATGGGGTCCCGGGGGCCTCGGGTGTGATTGAGATTGAATTCGGATTAGTTTTGGTCTTGGAGTGTTGGCTGAAGCTTCAGGCTTCTGGTGCTTTTGCACCTGCGGTGGGTATGGCCGCAGATATGGCACCACATGTGCAGTGAGGCTGCCATAGATGCAAAGATAAGTGAAGACCATAGATGCACGTGTATTCAGCAGAAGCGGATGTGCTTCTGCGATGAGAGATATGCATATGTGAAGCGGGATTGGTTTGACCTTGGTCGCATATGAGATAGGTGATCTGCATGAGGGGATGCATAGGAGCGGGTGAGAGACCACAGAAGTAGTCTCACAAGTCAAAAATTTAATTGCAAGTGCACTTGGTCTGGAAGTTAATGAAATTCTCGCCTGCGATGGTTGAGCCCGCGGGTGCGACTCTGGAGGCCACATATGTGTGATCGCTGGGCAAGATATTTTATGACGAGGGTTTTTTATTTCCTTTTTATTTTTGGGACTTTGGAGTTTGGACTAGGGCAATTTTTTCCACCTAGATTGAATAGGTAAGTGACGTTTAATCACTTTTATCCATAAATATTGAATGCCCTTTAATTATTACACCTAATTTTCACAAATTTAAGTTATATTGGACTATGTTATTTGAGAATAAAATTTAAGGATGTTGATTTGTGATTGTAGTTGGAATATTTTTCTGTGGTTGGACTCGTAATTGAATGGGTGTTCAAAACTTTTTAATTTTGTCGGGTTCCGAGGTGCGGTCCTGGGGTTGTCTTTTTAATTTGAGTTAAAGATCTTAGCTTTATCTTTTATAACCACTTCCTATGGATTTTATTGATGGTATTGCGTTACTTTGGATAGATTTGGATAGTTCGGAGGCTGATATGCGCGGAAAAGGCTTGTTTATCTTGATTGAGATAAGTATCTTTCCTAAACTTGGTTGAGGCACTAGTTTCCTAAATTATTTATGATAGCTAAGTGTTATGAGTGACATATATGTGTGGGGTTGAGCCCCTATACATGCATCGGGGTACTATTTCCATGCTTGGAGTAGTGTTTAGGCTATGACATGCTTTGAAATGATTGCTAAGCTTCAATTTGAGGTTATTCTTCCGATTGAACCTGATAAATTGTTATTTCTTGATGACCATTATTTGTTCTAGTTCTGATAGCACACATTTCACATGCCTATACTATAGCGTGTTACTTATACCAGTCCAGGAGTATGAAACTTGATAATTATTGATCATATATACGTATTCCCATATATATGCTTTCTATGTGTTATGAGTTGTACTGATTGCATGTGACTATGCAGGGCAGATTATGATTATTGGCACGTGAGTTATCTATATTGTTGATACTATTGTCATATGATTTGTCTGTTCAGTACGTGAGTTTTCCCTATGGATTCAGTTATTAATATTAGCATGTGAGCTTTCTATGCAGCACATGAGTTATCCGCGCGGTTGATTCTGTTAGCATGTAAGTTATCCGTGAAACGTATGGATATGGATTCATTCCCTTAGGGTCAGTCTCACATATTTCTCTCTTGATGGTATTCACGTGGTTATTGAGAAAAACTTATCAGTGGTTTGGTACGGATGTGGAAACGTTGAGGAAAGTCTGGCCAATGTTTTTTCGGAATTGTATTTCCTCTTTACCAGCACTTTCCATGGGTTGTTATGTGATGTATCTGATCTTATTTTTTGTACCAGTGACTGAACATGAATTTTGAGTGATTGAACACAAACAGAGAGATAGTCCTTTCCGCACATTATACATGATCACATTATCGTTCTGTATGTGTTGGATTTATGAAATTATCCAGGTTATAGCAGGTATCATTTATAATTCTTTCTTCTTTTACCTCGCCGAAGTTAGTACAATACTTAATAAGTACATTGGTTCGATTGTACTCATACTACACTATGCACTTAATTGTGCATATCTAGATGTGGGGATTAGTTATCAGCAGTAGATTTACTTGTTGGACTCGGCTTCGAGAGGCGAAGTAGAGCTACAATCCTAGTTGTAGTTTTGACTTATGGTTTCTTATGTACTATTGTATTAATTCAGACAGTATTGCTTATTATTATTCAGACTTGTATTCTAATATAGAGCTAATGACATTGTATTTATCGGTTTCTGGGGGATTTACCTTGTATTAGTAGTATTTCTCTTTATTGAGATTTCAGACTTATGCCATTTTCTATAAATTATGTTGTTCTGGTTCTTTATTGTTATGTTTCGGCTTGCCTAGCCAGTGTGTTAGGCTCTATCACGAGGGGTTGAGATTTTGAATTGTGACATGAAATTTAACCTTTTTATAATTGGTTATTAATTACTCATTTTATATTACTAATTAATGTTATTAAATATACTTATCTACAATTAGCTTTTAAATAATGTGATTGTGTGAATATTTTTTACACCATCAGTAAATAGAACTTACACTCTATTTTCTTAAGTGGTTATTAAAAAAATCAAGAAATATCCAAAAATGAACATTTGAAAGTGAATCTGCATACACACACTATAAATAGATGTATAATAATTAATAGAGATTCACACAATCTTTGGAGATTATCTGATAACTACATATGCATATGCATATATGTACACCCCATCTCTGTTCTAAATTCAATCACCACAAGTTTTAGATTACATAGAATTTCAAAGATTTGAAATGGAGAAAGCATGAGTTTTGCTAAGAAGGTAATAGTGTTTTTTGTGCTTATGATTTTTCTGGCTATGTTGGAAGGTGCTTATGGAGGGGTACCAGTTTGTTGCAGATGGAACCCTGATTGTTATGAGGCCTACCTTCATGTCACGACCCGGATTTCCCATCATCGGGGTCATGATGGCGCCTACTAAATGGAAGCTAGGCAAGCCAAATATTAATTACATCTCCATTAATTACCAATTTCTTATTATGACTTATTATTAAAAACATATAAATTACAGCGGAATAATCAAAATTAGTGGAAGACTTAGTCAAATATGATAAAGAAAACCCAAACATGATACACTACCCAAGACTGGTGTCACAATACTCACGAACTTCTAAGAATAATACACATAATTGTCCGAAAGAAAATACAAGCTGTTTATCTCGATTACATGAGATAACAGAATGAAAAGCATAGATAGAAGAGACAACGGGTCCTGCGGACGCTTGCAAGGCTACCTCGTAGTCTCAGTAGTCGAAAAATCCACAAGTCGCTACTGCCGCTACTGTTGTCCGTAACCTGTACCTTTGCAAAAATGCACAGAAGTGTAGTATCAACACAATCCGACCCTATATGCTGGTAAGTGCCCGACCTATCCCGGCGAACTAGTGACAAGGCTAGGACCAGACACTCACATAAACCTGTACAATTCCATATACATATATACCAACTTAAGCAGTAAAAAGGGGGAGGGACATGGTGGGGGATACATATATATACAATACATTTATAAGGAAATACTCTGCTTTAAAATAACAGTCAATAACTCACGATATCCAGAATAATCTAATCAACAGAATAAATCTTAATTTCATGTCTCAATTCCTCTCTCATTTCATATCTCGTGGTAGGCGTACCACCCGCTCCCAACTATCACAGTAATTATATCTTGTGATAGGCGTACCACCCGCTCCCAAATATATCAATAGGCTACCGGCAACTATGGCCAATGCCAAGATTTAAGTCATTTTGTGGTCGGCGTGCCACACGATCCCAATTCATAAATATATAAGTGGTCGACGCGCCACACGATCCCAATTCATAAATATATAAGTGGTCGGCGCGCCACACGATCCCAGTTCATAAATATATAAGTGGTCGGCACGCCACACGATCCCAATTCATAAATATATACATTACCGGCATTTAGCCAATTATCTCTATATCAACAATATTTATAATTACCGGTTTTAAACCAATAATTGATAATAATTTCAACAATTTATCTTCATTACCGGTATAACACCAATAACTCTTAATCAATAATTTATTCATAACTGAATTCCTATTCCTACAAGCTAGGATAGAACAAACACTTACCTCGAAAGTTTACGAACGATTCAATCCGTAGCAATGCCTTTTCCTTTTGAATTTGACTCCAATCCAATCGTATCTATACACAATTGATTTAATATCATCAATTCTACTTAACAAACTAGTTCATATTGCTAAATATGATTTTTACAACATTCTGCCCCGGAATAGTAAAAATCGACCCCGAGCCCACATAATCGAAACTCAAGTTTCGAACCAAAATAAGTTCACCCAATCTTCCATGAGTTCAAATATACAATTTGTTCTTAAGTTCGACTCCAAAACGAGGTCTAGATCGCAAATTCTTTGAAAGCCCTAACTATACCCATTTCTCAAATTTTTCAACCAATTTACACATGTTTAAGCCTAAGAATTTGATTGATGTTGATGAAAAATGAAGAAGACGAGTTAAACAATACTTACCCAATGAACTTTGATGAAGAAATGCCTCAAAGATCGCCTAAGAGTTGTGGAGAAGAAAGGATTTTGTGAAAATGGGATAAAATCCCGTAAGTGTTCTGTTTTGGGTATTAAATCACCGGGCGGAAATTTACCCTACGCGATCGCGTGAATTGGGCTGCGATCGCGTAGAGGAAAGACTGGCCTCTTATGCGATCGCGTGTAAAATGTTGCGATCGCGTGGAGAAAAGATTGGAAGCTACGCGATCGCGTGAGGGTTGCTGCGATCGCGTAGAGGAAACTCACCGGGCGGCCTATTTGCCCTATGCGATCGCGTGAACATGACTGCGATCGCGTAGGGGAAGAACTGGAAGCTACGCGATCGCGTGAGGGATGCTGCGATCGCGTAGAAGAACTGGCCAATGCTGTGCGATCGCGTGGATGAGGCCGCGATCGCGTAGAACAAAATCCCTCTGCAGAAACAGCAGAATTTCTGCTGTGTTTTCAAATCCAAAAACACCCCGAACCACCTCCGAAACACTCCCGAGCCCTCGGGGCTCCAAACCAAATATGCACACTAACTCAAAAATATCATACGAACTTGCTCGCGCGATCAAATCGCTAAAATAACATCAAAATCAATGGATTGAGCCTTAAAACTCAAGAATTCTTTCAAATTTCATAATTTCCAAAATTTCCAATTTAAGGCCGAAATGCGTCAAACGACGTCCGTTTTCAACCAAACTTTACAGGGAGCGCTTAACCAATATATATGACCTGTACCGGGCGTCGGAACCAAAATACGAGCCCGATACCAGTACTTTTTAATCAAAATTCAGTTTCATTTTCCTTAAACATTTTCGGAAAACAATTTAACAGAAAAATTCTTTTACCGGGGTTCTAGACCTCGGATTTCAATTCCGGGCATATGCCCAAGTTCCATATTTTTCTACGGATTTTCTGAGACAAGTCAAATCACGGATCCGGGTCCGTTTACCAAAAATATTGACCAAAGTCAACCATATCAATATTAATATCAAAATTCTTCAACGTTTTCACATATTTCACATATTTCAACATAAATATTTTCCAGCTTTGTTCCCGGACTGTGCACGCAAATCGAGGCAACTATAAATGAGGTTTTCAAGACCTCAAAAGCTCGGAATGATTAATAAAAACAAGTGACGACCCTTTGGGTCGTCACAATCTCCACCTCTAAAACAACCGTTCGTCCTCGAACGGACAAAAGAAAGAAGTACCTGAGTCAGAAAACAAATGTGGGTAGCGGCTCCGCATATCAGACTTGGACTCCCAGGTCGATGCCTCGGGAGGCTGACCTCTCCACCGAACACGCACAGAAGGATAACTCTTCGACCTCAACTGTCGAACCTACCGGTCTTGAATGGTTACCGGCTCCTCCTCGTAAGATAGATCATTGTCCAATTGGACAGTACTGAAGTCTAACACATGTGTGGGATCCCCGTGGTATCTCCGAAGCATAGATACGTGAAAAACTGGATGCACGGCTGATAAGCTAGGCGGCAAAGCTAATCTGTAAGCCACCCCTCCCACTCTGTCTAGAATCTCAAATGGACCAATATACCTAGGGCCGAGCTTGCCCTTCTTCCCGAACCTCATCACGCCCTTCATAGGCGATACTCGGAGCAATACTCGTTCACCAACCATGAAATCTACATCTCGAACCTTACGATCCGCATAAGTCTTCTGCTTGGACTGAGCTGAACGCAATCTCTCCTGAATAATTTTGACCTTATCCAGGGCCTCTTGAACTAAGTCTGTACCCAACAACCGAGCCTCTCCCGGTTCAAACTATCCAACTGGTGATCGACATCGCCTACCATATAACGCCTCATACGGAGCCATCCGGATGCTAGACCGGTAACCGTTATTGTAGGCGAACTCCGCTAATGGCGGAAACTTGTCTCACGAGCCTCCAAAATCAATAACACGAGGCTCGAAGCATGTCCTCTAGAATCCGAATAGTCCTCTCGGACCGGCCATCCGTCCGAGGATGAAATGCCGTACTCAACCGAACCCGAGTGCGTAACTCCTGCTCTACGGCTCTCCGAACCGCGAGGTAAACTGCGTACCCCGATCGGAGATAATAGATACGGCACTCCATGGAGACGAACAATCTCCCTAATGTAAACCTCCGCTAACCTCTCCGACGAGTAGGAGACAGACATTGGAATAAAGTGTGCTGACTTGGTCGGCCTATCAACAATGACCCAAATAGCATCAAATTTCCTCCGAGTCAAAGGAAGTCCAGGTAACGAAATCCATAGTGATCCGCTCCCATTTCCACTCGGGAATTTCAATCCTCCGGAATACACCACCAGGTCTCCGGTGCTCATATTTCACCTGCTCTGACAATTTAGACACCGAGCGACATACGCAACGATATCTTTCTTCATCCTGCGCCACCAATAGTGCTGCCGTAAGTCCTGGTACATTTTCGCGGCGCCTGGATGAATAGAATACCGCGAACTGTGGGCCTCCGCTAAGATTAACTCTCGAATCCCTTCAACATTGGGCACACAAACTCGACCCTTGCATCCTCAAGATCCCCTCAGCATCCAAGGTGACCTGTTTAGCACCTCCTCGCTGAACCTTATCTCTAAGGTCACATACATAAGAATCATTATATTGTTGATCGCGGATACGCTCCAATAATGAAGAGCGAGCGATCGTGCAAGCTAGTACTCGACTAGGCTCAGAAATATCCAACCTCACAAATCGGTTGGCCAATGACTGAACATCCAAAGCAAGTGGTCTCTGATTGACTGGAATATAAGCAAGGCTACCCATACTGGCTGACTTCCTACTCAAAGCGTCGGCCACCACGTTTGCTTTTTCCGGATGATATAAAATGGTGACATCATAATCTTTTAGCAATTCTAGCCACCTTCTCTGCCTCAAATTCAACTCTTTCTGCTTAAACAAATACTGAAGACTCTTATGATCGGTGTATACTTCACATGCTATACCATACAAATAATGCCTCTAGATCTTCAATGCGTGAATAATCGCCGCCAATTCTAGATCATGCACTGGATAGTTCTTTTCATGAATCTTCAACTGCCTCGAAGCATAGGCAATAACCTTGCCATCCTGCATTAACACCGCACCAAGCCCAATACGGGAAGCATCACAATAAACAGTATAAGGTCCCGTACCTGTGGGTAAAACCAATACCGGTGTTGTGGTCAAGGTTGTCTTGAGCTTTTGAAAGCTCGCCTCACATTCATCGGACCATTCAAATTGAACACCTTTCTGGGTCAATCTGGTCAGTGGGGTTGCAATAGATGAAAATTCCTCTACGAATCGGCGATAATAACCCGCTAATCCCAAGAAACTCCGAATATCTGTGGCTGATGTCGGTCTAGGCCAGTTCTTGACTGCCTCAATTTTCTTCGGATCAACTTGAATACCTGCTGCCGTCACAATATGACCCAGGAATGCAACTGAACTTAGCCAAAATTCACACTTTGAAAATTTTGCATATAGTTGGCTATCTCTCAGAGTCTGCAAGGTCACTCTGAGATGTTGCGCATGCTCCTCATGACTGCAGGAGTAGGTCAATATGGAAACAATGAAGACTACAATGAACAAGTCTAAATAAGGCACGAACACCTCATGCGTATGCACATATCCATGACTCTGAAGTCCGGCCATAAGAGTTGTTCTTAAATTACAACATTGTCAATTAACCCTGTTATCAAATATCTTATTCCAAAACTCCCACTTTACTCACAGTGAGGTATGGAAACCTCATGATTATTTTCTCGAATTAATGCATCATATTTATCCTTACCTGGTGCTCATCTCAAAGTCTAGAACTCAACGGTCACAAAATAGAAATGGCTAAATATGAATAGAAACTGTGCAAGGATTGTCAAATAATCCTAACAGGCATGGCTCAAATTTAGTATATTATGCTAGATTTTTATTTCCAAAAAGGGAAAATTTTAAACACAAACTTTTCACCACCAGGACCTTGTCCTCATATAATAATCACCGCAGCTTGCAGCTCGGTTTTTAAAACGAATATTTTCACGTTATACAAATTATGAGGATCTCATCCTCCACTCTAAATCACAAGCATTTGCACATTGTGCCACTGATGTTTGTCATTTCCTTTCTTTCTTCTTTTCAACTATTGTCCGTCAAAGAGCATCACGACATAAAAGAACCCTCATACCGACATGGTATACAATTTCACCATTTAAAATAGTTACTTCAGGAATTCATTCCCATTGTAATAATTAATATAAAGTCACTTTTGACCTCATCAATATTCCTAGTGACCAATACATAATAATAGAGATAATTACCTCCATTTAATAGCACAACGTGAGTATTCACATATGTAGATTTGATGATTACGAAGCTCACTCATGAGCGGAGCATATTAAGAGGACTTGCCTCAATTCTTCAAAGATCAAATCAAATTGAGGAAAAATGTTCCTTTTATAACAATCAGAATTGTACATGTGATAACATCATCTGGTGTAGTGACCTCGGTCACACCATAGAAATTATGTCAACAACTAGATCTCCACCTCTAGGAGTCTCACCTCCGCCTTTAACATCCTGACCCCTCACTCTAGCTGGTCATGTGAGTTGAGTATTGACTGCAATGAGGCACGTAGCTTGAGTGCCTTCATAAATTATATTTCTCCAATCTGCCACATTCACAACAATTCCTTTGAGGCCCAGTTAACTTATTGGACATGACAACATATTCGGACAATGTCATAATAACCTGACATGATCGTTCGGATCGTACATACCACACCTTTCAAAGTGTCAGGGAGGTAACTCCTCCAAACATTTCTACAAATTGGATTGAGTAGGTAATGTCGCATGGCCAGTCTGCCCTCTTCATAGGCTTGTCACAAACATTGACGACCAATTACCTCTTTTGCTCATATACTCTTTATTACTCTTTGGGCCGATTCTTACCCGCTGCAGAGTACTAAGCCTCAAACATGCATAATTTATTTGGGGGACCTTTCCATACCATATGTATACATTCCAAGCCAAAACTAACATAAAACATGGCCATTCGGTCCATTCACTAATAGTGGTTTTCCCCCCTTTTGGCTATAAGTCAAAGTCACAACATCTGATAGTCCACAATAATTATCCTTCACAACTTCGAATAAATCAACCAGACGTCAAGGTCCATTAAAACCACAGCCGGTTAGTAAATACATTATGTTTCCACTAATTCACTCGCTACCTAAAACACAATAGAATCAACCCTCTCACCTTCAACTATTCCCGCATTCTGCAATATCTCATAGCAACAGTCAATAAATTACCTTGGGTTCTCAAAAGATGCACCACTGAAGGAGATAGCGAAGAGTTTGGTGAAACTTATCCGAAACTCCGTAAAACTTCTGAAGGCATTGTTGATCTATCACCGGCATGTGCCATTGTCGGCTGAAGAAGCAGTACATGCCTTCGCTGTTCGTGGGAAGACAAGAGTAGAAATTCAACTTAACATTTGAAGAACAAACTCGCACGATAGGAAAGAATGAAGGGAATATTTTCCTAATTCTGTAGCCTCTGGGGATAAATACAGACGTCTCCATTCCGATCCCTCAGACTCTACTAAGGTTATTCGTGAGTTGTGAGACCTGTGCAACCTAGTGCTCTGATACCAACTTGTCACGACCCGGATTTCCCACCATCGAGGTCATGATGGCGCCTACTAAATGGAAGCTAGGCAAGCCAAATATTAATTACATCTCCATTAATTACCAATTTCTTATTATGACTTATTACTAAAAACATATAAATTACAGCGGAATAATCAAAATTAGCGGAAGACTTAGTCAAATATGATAAAGAAAACCCAAACATGATACACTACCCAAGACTGGTGTCACAATACTCACGAACTTCTAAGAATAATACACATAATTGTCTGAAAGAAAATACAAGCTGTTTATCTCGGTTACATGAGATAACGGAATGAAAAGCATAGATAGAAGAGACAACGGGTCCTGCGGACGCCTGCAAGGCTACCTCGTAGTCTCGGTAGTTGAAAAATCCACAAGTCGCTACTGCGGCTGCTGCTGTCCGTAACTCTGTATCCGCGCAAAAAGAGCGCGAGTGTAGTATCGGCACAACCGACCCCATGTGCTCGGTAAGTGCTCGGCCTATCCCGGCGAACTAGTGACAAGGCTAAGGCCGGTCACCCACATAAACCTGTACAGATTGCAATATAATATATATATATATATATATATATATATACAATACATTTATAAGGAAATACTCTGCTCTGAAATAACAGTCAATAACTCACGATATCCAGAATAATCTAATCAACAGAATAAATCTTACTTTCATGTCTCAATTCCTCTCTCATTTCATATCTCGTGGTAGGCGTACCACCCGCTCCCAACTATCACAGTAATTATATCTTGTGGTAGGCGAACCACCCGCTCCCAAATATATCAATAGGCTACCGGCAACTATGGCCAATGCCAAGATTTAAGTCACTTTGTGGTCGGCGTGCCACACGATCCCAATTCATAAATATATAAGTGGTCGGCGCGCCACACGATCCCAATTCATAAATATATAAGTGGTCGGCGCGCCACACGATCCCAGTTCATAAATATATACATTACCGGCATTTAGCCAATAATCTCTATATCAACAATATTTATAATTACCGGTTTTAAACCAATAATTGATAATAATTTCAACAATTTATCTTCATTACCGGTATAACACCAATAACTCTTAATCAATAATTTATTCATAACTGAATTCCTATTCCTACAAGCTAGGATAGAACAAACACTTACCTCTAAAGTTTACGAACGATTCAATCCGTAGCAATGCCTTTTCCTTTTGAATTTGACTCCAATCCAATCGTATCTATACACAATTGATTTAATATCATCAATTCTACTTAACAAACTAGTTCATATTGCTAAATATGATTTTTACAACATTCTGCCCCGGAATAGTAAAAATCGACCCCGAGCCCACATAATCGAAACTCAAGTTTCGAACCAAAATAAGTTCACCCAATCTTCCATGAGTTCAAATATACAATTTGTTCTTAAGTTCGACTCCAAAACGAGGTCTAGATCGCAAATTCTTTGAAAGCCCTAACTATACCCATTTCTCAAATTTTTCAACCAATTTACACATGTTTAAGCCTAAAAATTTGATTGATGTTGATGAAAAATGAAGAAGACGAGTTAAACAATACTTACCCAATGAACTTTGATGAAGAAATGCCTCAAAGATCGCCTAAGAGTTGTGGAGAAGAAAGGATTTTGTGAAAATGGGATAAAATCCCGTAAGTGTTCTGTTTTGGGTATTAAATCACCGGGCGGAAATTTACCCTACGCGATCGCGTGAATTGGGCTGCGATCGCGTAGAGGAAAGACTGGCCTCTTATGCGATCGCGTGCAAAAGGTTGCGATCGCGTGGAGAAAAGATTGGAAGCTACGCGATCGCGTGAGGGTTGCTGCGATCGCGTAGAGGAAACTCACCGGGCAACCTATTTGCCCTATGCGATCGCGTGAACATGACTGCGATCGCGTGGGGGAAGAACTGGAAGCTACGCGATCGCGTGAGGGATACTGCGATCGCGTAGAAGAATTGGCCAATGCTGTGCGATCGCGTGGATGAGGCCGCAATCGCGTAGAACAAAATCCCTCTGCAGAAACAGCAGAATTTCCGCTGTGTTTTCAAATCCAAAAACACCCCGAACCACCTCCGAAACACTCCCGAGCCCTCGGGGCTCCAAACCAAATATGCACACTAACTCAAAAACATCATACGAACTTGCTCGCGCGATCAAATCGCTAAAATAACATCAAAATCAATGGATTGAGCCTTAAAACTCAAGAATTCTTTCAAATTTCATAATTTCCAAAATTTCCATTTTAAGGCCGAAATGCGTCAAACGACGTCCGTTTTCAACCAAACTTTACAGAAGCGCTTAACCAATATATATGACCTGTACCGGGCGTCGGAACCAAAATACGAGCCCGATACCAGTACTTTTTAATCAAAATTCAGTTTCATTTTCCTTAAACATTTTCGGAAAACAATTTAACAGAAAAATTCTTTTACCGGGGTTCTAGACCTCGGATTTCAATTCCGGGCATATGCCCAAGTTCCATATTTTTCTACGGATTTTCTGACACAGTCAAATCACGGATCCGGGTCCGTTTACCAAAAATGTTGACCAAAGTCAACCATATCAATATTAATATCAAAATTCTTCAACTTTTTCACATATTTCACATATTTCAACATAAATGTTTTCCAGCTTTGTGCCCGGACTGTGTACGCAAATCGAGGCAACTATAAATGAGATTTTCAAGACCTCAAAAGCTCGGAATGATTAATAAAAACAAGTGACGACCCTTTGGGTCGTCACACTTCAAGATGGCCTTCTAAGGCCATAGCCATTGGCAAATGAGAATTTATTCTATCAAAGACAGATATTTTCTTTTTCTTGATAGAACTATATTATGAAATTTTGTTTAATCAAAGAAATTGATCTTTTAGTTCTATGAATAAAGTATTTATTACTTTTTGTTGTTTGTTTATCTTGTATCAAAAGAGATAAAGCATGTTTCTGATCTCGATGAACACACACATATAAAAGGCATACATTTATACTAAGGAGTGGGTACAAAGATTATAATGATTTATTTTGTTTGGCTACAAACTTAATAAAAAGTTTAATTACGACCAATAACTCCCTTCATCTATATTTTCGGTAAACTTTAACTTTTCTAGTTAAAAGAAAAAAGTATATAATAATTTTTATTCTTCAAACATTAGGGGTCAATTACAAGACATATGGCAGAATCCGGAGAGCTTCTAGTCATGAAAAAACATACAAATAACATCATAAAGCATGGACTTCAATAATAAATCATATATATGCTCACTCATATGTGTCACTCAAATAGCAATCACATTCTATTATTTTGTTAAGCTCGTTTTCTATTCAACTGAAAATTTTGAAATTCATTCTACCCAAAAGAAATTCTTTAATTAGCTTACAACTATGTTCTGGAAATTTTCTCTTTCCATTTTGACTTGAATTTTCACCAATATTCACCATCAGGTCATATCAATTTGATGATACATAAATACTAGTGAAATTATCATATATTAATTAGTCTTGAAACCTCCTTCTATAATACACATTCACGCACTATTTCATGTTTAACATTGTCTAACAGCACAAGATAATATTTCAAATTTACAACAACAAAAGCGAATACTTGGCTTCAACTTATACTTTTTTTTTTGTTTAGGTGAAAAGGAACCTTGCATTGCAAGTGTCAACCTGAAAAAATTATAACATCAACTCAATTGTTTCCCATGTCTCAACTAGAAATCACATTATAGAAATATAATTATTATTTAAAGTACATTAGAAAAAAAGCTTCTTATTCATCTGATATAAAAGATGTAGGGGTATTATTTTCTAATCGTCAATGGTTAAGAGTTTAAGTGGATTTTACTCCTAATTATATTCTCTATCTTATCAGAAAATGATGGCTCTAGGGGTTCCCGTTCCCATTCAAAGCTGGAGAGGATATAGTTTCATGACCCTTAAATGTTAAGGGGGTTTAAGGAAATTTACTCGATAAATTTTTCTTAAAGATCCAATTGAATTCTAATCATCGTGTAACGACCCTATCGATTGTTTTGCTTTTTAAACCCCCGTTTTCCTAATTAAGACTTTTCGTATGTGCTATTAATGTTTTATGACTTGAGGAAATAGTTGGTTCGGGTTTGGAAGGATTTTGGTTGAAATCGAAATACTTTATTCCTTAATAGTGGCCTATGATGGCCAAGTTTGAATTGGGTCAAAAATTTTAGTAAACGGCCTCAGAATCGGGATTTGATGGTTCCAATAGGTTCGTATGATGATTTTGAACTTGGGCGTGTCTTCAAATCGATTTTTGGTGACTCGGGGGCATTTCGCCGCTTAATGATTAAAGTTGGCGCATTAAAGGTTTTTAAGTTATACTACGGTTTAATCGAGGATTGTTTGGGATTCCGAGCATGAGAATGGGTTCGTATGGTGATTTATGACTTGTGCGTAAAATTTAGTATCATTCTCAGTTGTCTAAGCATATTTTGACGCGTTCAGAATTGGTTGAACTGAGTTTGAAGCTCAAAGGTTGATTAATGGGTTTTGTGTGATTTCACATTCCAGTGTTATTTTATATGTTCTGAGGCTTTGAGTAAATTTGCAATGTATTTATGGACTTTTTGTTGCATTTGGACGGAGTCTCGGAGGGGCTCGAGTGTGTTTTCGACCACCTGGAGCATGTTTGAACTTGGCTGAAAATGCTAGTGTGGTGGTGTGCTTCACGATAGAGATGGTTTTTCCGTGATCATGAAGAAGATTGTTATATGGCCCCCAATTTTCCTCTTCGCGAATGCGAGGAGTCTCTCGCTAACGCGGAGAATGACCTGGTCCTCCTTCGCGAGCGCGTAAGCGTGATCGTGAACATGAAGAAGGTTGGGAGGGAGGATGGCTGTGAGGCAGAAGGTCTTCACGGATGAAAGTTGTTCAATGCAAACGCGAAAGGTTGGGTAAGCTGAGCATCGCAAACACGACCACAGGGATAGGAATGCGAAGAGTAACTAGACAGCTGTGAGGATATGGCTTTCGCGATCGCAAGGCTTTTTTTGCGATCGTACAGAAGAGCGGGCCTAGGAAGATTTTATTTTTAATACGGGTATTTGTCTTATTTTGTTTCATTTTCACTTAGGTAGTCCGGTTTTGATAGGTCTTTAGAGATTATTTTCACCAAGCAACACAAGTTTGGGAGTTCTCAACATCGTTTGAGAAGTTCTAGTGAGGTTAAAGAGCCGGATTGAGGATTTGAAAGCGAGGTATGTCTCTTTCATAACCTTGTAAGAGGGGATTTATCCGCTTAGGTGTATTAATTGTTGTATGCTACTTGTTGTATGGAGATACGTATGCACGAAGTAACAAAAGTCCGTACGTAGCTATATTCATATTATGCCCGGGTAGACTTAGACTTACATCATGCCTTAATTGTGATATTTGTATCTATCTTGTGTATGTATTTCCTTGATTATGACTGTGATTGAGAATTAAAATAAAGATACTGATTTAGCCTCTTACATTGGGGAAATTAGAAAATATTTGATGAAAGATGGATCCATGTCTTCTCGACTCACATGTACTTCCGCAAGCAAGGTAAATTTCTCTACTCTTATGGGATCGGATTGTTCGCCTCGGTAGTGAATTAAATTACTCTTATGGGATCGGATCGTTCGCCTCGATGGTATGATAACATTATTCTTATGGGATTGGGCCGTTCGCCTCGGCAGTACTGAGTATCACTATTCCTATAGGATCGGGTTGTTTGCCTCGGTGGCTTCATGCTTAGTACTTGAGACTGGATTTGGTTTGGTAACGACTGAGTTAGCACCGTCAAGGTCGGCTATGACATGTTTAGTGATTTATTATAGACTCATGTGTGGGATTACTGTAATTACTTTAATTTGTTTTGTTGCTACTTGTTGTACATTCACTATGTATACTTTAAGTATTTCTATGACTGTTTGACCACTAGTGAGTGTCAAGTCGACCCCTCGTCACTACTTCTTCGAGGTTAGACTAGATACATACTGGGTACGAGTTATTTTCTGTACTCACGCTACACTTCTATACTGAATGTGCAAGTATTAAGACAGGTACCACTTTTACGGAGACTTAGTGGTGAGTTGCTTGCATTGTTTTGCTCTGCAGCACTGGAGTCTCCCTCTACCTTGTTTATTATTTCTATCTATTATCTTTCAGAAAGTTGTTGTATTAGTTTTGTATATTCTCTAGATTGCTCATGCACTTGTGGTACCGAGTTTTGGAGGCTTCTAGCATTTATGTATTGTTGTACTTATCATTACTGTCACTATGGTTGATGTATTTCTTACACCGGTATTTTTTTGGGAAAAAAGTATGTACGGTTGCATGAGATCTTACTTATTTCATTTTTTAAAAGGAAACTTTATTTTATAATTGTGGGCTTGCCTAAAAGAGACGTTAGGTGCCATCGTGGCCTATTAAGGGTTTTGGATTGTGATAGCTTATTATCATAGCTTTAGGTTCACATAGGTCTCATGAGTCATGAGCAGACCGAGTAGAGTCTTGCCGATCAGTATGGAGACGTCCATACTTATCTTCGAAAGGCAACAGGGTGTTAGGAAGCCTCTCTTTATTTATCTCTTATGGTGTACTTGATATTGTGTTAAGTATATTTGTATTGATCTCTAATGAATGGTGAGAAATCACGCGGTAGATGTACCAGGTGGTGAGGAGCTGCCTTCCCATTACTAGAGGCCAAGGTAGAAGCTGGGGGAAGGTCTCCAGCCGCTGTCTTAGGATGAGGGCGTCCTAGAGTTTCTCTCATTATACCACCAGTAGATCTAGTGTAGGATCCTGTTATTGAGGAGCAGGAAAAGGCACCTGCAGTTGAGCCAGACCCAGTAGATTTCAGGACTGCAACGGGATTTTAGGAGGTCATAGGTCGTATGCTGTGGTTCTTGGACTCTATGATACAGGCTGATTTATTTTCATGGGACCCAACCACATCTCAAGCGGGAGGGGGATAACAGACCCCCACCACTTAGGCTCAGGGCATGTTGTTATCGTTTATTAGACCCTAGGTGCACTACCTACGATGAGGCCCAACCAGTTGCAACGGCCATGCTAGGGTTCGTACCAGTCACAACCATTAATCATCAGAAGAGGCTTGACAGATGGACTAGGATTCATCCCCCTAACTTTGGGGGTGAGCAGCCAAAGGGCCCCCAAGATTTCATTGATCAGTAAAAAGATAGGCTATATAACATAGGAATATTGGAGTCCAACAGGGTGGACTTCACCACCTTTAAACTTAAGGGCAGGGCCTGCAGATGGTGGTAGGCTTACCTCATTAGCAGGACAGTAGGTTCACCTCTCTTGACATGGGATCAGTTTACACATCTGCTCTTGGAGAAGTACATACCACCTTCGGAGATAGAGGAGCTTTGGGCTCAGTTGGAGAGACTCCAACATGGTCATAAGTCTGTGACCGACTATGATGCGAGATTAACTAATTTGTCTTGAAATGCTTCTATTATACTTCTGCAGAAGCAGAGAAGGTACGGAGGTTCATTGTAGGTTTGCACCCTGAGATTTAGGTTTTTATATCCTGGGAGGCAGAGAGGGAGACTCTCTTAAATCAGGTTGTGGATATAGCTTGGAGGATCGAGCGTATCCAAAGTTTCAGTAGAGAGTTTGCGTTGAGCGATAAGCGGCCCTGACAGTTTGGTGGATCAATTGCGCCCCACTCGGAGCAGAAATCAATTCATTAGGGGCCAGCCTAGCAGGATTATGTAGTCAGCACCACTGCCTACTCGGAGTGCTCCAGCATGACCCTACTTCAGTGATATCGCAGAGAGTACTTACTGGCTGCTAGCTATCTAAGGTTTCTCCAGTGGGTGTTCACACCATCAGAGTCAAACTTCAGGTCAGCAGTCTACTGCTCTGAGGGGTTGTTTTGAGTGCAGGGAGTTTGGCTACGTGAAGAAGTTTTGTCCTAGACTTCTAACCAAGTTCGAGCAGTAGGACCATCGACCCATGATTACTGCACCATCTACCACAGCCAAAGGCAGAGGGCAGGTGTGTATAGTCCACCCTAGATGTGAAGGCCAGCCAAGTGGCGCTCTAGCTAGATTATATGCTTTCCCCGCTAGGCCAAAGGCAGTCACCTCTGATGTTGTGATCACAAGTATTATTTTTTATCTAGGGTCTACTTATTCCTATATTTCTTCTCTATTTTTTCCTTATCTAGACGTGTCTCGCGCGTCCTTGGATGTTCTCGTATATGTGTCTATCACACCTCCTTTTTACTACCCCAAGAAAGGTATATATGAGAGTTTCTTTCAATTTAAGTGACAATCGAAATAAAATTATTTATTTATTCAGATTCGCCACTTGGGATAATATATGGTATCCCAAGTTACCGGTTAAAATCTCGAATCAAGAAATATTTCACTCTGTTTTACAGTCTGCAAACACAGAAATTCGAATAAGGAATTTTATTAATCCGGGAGAAAGTTAGGAATTTCCGGGTTCCGCAATTTTAGCATGGTCATTCAACTACTATTATTGGCCTAATTATCTAATTAATTACATATTTTATACCTATTGCATTTTTGTTCCTTTTAACCGTTTTTAACAATTTTAAACCATTTTTAGGATTTATGGAGTTATTTCTTGAATAATTTATGATTGTTGTAAACTTTTTTGTTTTGGAGAACATCGCGAACCACGCTATATGAAATGCATCTACGATTAACGATATGTTTGTTTTAATAATATTCGAAGTTGTTATGATCAGGCTATATGAAATTCACCCCCAATTTTGGGAATCAGATATCATGACTATGTCATAGGAACCGTACCCATATCCACGATGATTTATTATGAAACGCACCTAAAGAAAACTATGAATGTTTTAAAAAATATTTTCTATACTATATCAATATTAATGTGAGGACCATAGGTCATGGATTTTGTTTGTGTATGGCATACCTCAATTTTACTTTTAAAAGGATTGTATTTCACTTAAGCAAAACTAAAGATACTCATATTTTAATCCTAATTTTGAAGTTCAAACTAATAATCTTTTAGCCAAGGACAAACTTGAGGTGTAAAGAGCTAGGCTTCTAAAAAAAATTGCAAAAGAGGTTTGGACCATGCAGTAACTTACTAATGACTTAGTTGGAAAAATCAGCATTAAATCTGTATTTGGGCTTAAGACCTGGCCCAAAAAATGAAAGAGCCTCAGAAGGCCCTTGCTGGTCCAGATTTTTTAACAAAACTAGCCCATATTGGGCCTATAATAGAGGGGCCCGATCACTACTTATTTTCTAGCTGGACCTGTCCACCTCTACCTTTAATCATTACTCACATATTTACAACAATCAAAAATCAATTTGCTTCTAAATAAAACTTGATATACAACATAACTCTAGTTCAACAATTGATTACATGGTTTGCAAGATGAACAAAACATATATTAATTGATAAAAGAAACCTTTTACGAATGAACCAAATTTTTCAGGCTTATGTCTTAGGCCCAATGGCCTGAGTCCAGATTCATTTAGGGATAATTTTCCATCAGGGCTTACTCACAGCTTCAGCCCATTTGAGTTAGAGGATAGCTCTTTACCCTTACAGTTTGGGCTCATAGCCTGGTCTGTTCCACTACACTTATGATAATGTAATGACAAAATAAATGTACTCCTAAAGCAGCTATTATAATCCTTAATACATTACATTAAAGCCCGATTCATTACAGCGGCCCAAATAAAATAAAATAAAATATGAAGTTTTTCCCAGAAATCCAAAGCATGTTACAATAGAACCTATTCATATATAAACTACTATATTAACAAAACTACTCTATTACAATTTCAGTAACCTAACTAATCCTTGCCTCTTTTGGACATGATTTGTCCATCACAAGCTTCGCTCCCCTCGTGAAAAGCATCAGATTCGTACCACATAGTAGGGTTCCAAATTTCAGCTTCTAAGCCTATTGATTTGGTCAACTAGTGACCAAATCTGCAGGAAACAGCTCATGACCAACAGACAGAACAAAATATCCTTGAGTAAATAGCAGACCATCCATTTAGGTAGAAGAAAGATGAGAAAACATGGCTACATTTCATGGTCAGCATTAACAAAATAAAATTTTAAGGACACATCCTCACAACATAGTTATTTGCAAGATAAAAGCTACAAAGCATTCAGATGTTGGCCAAGTTGTTCATACCAAATCACCTCAGACTTTAAACTCATATAATCAAAGGTAAATCAAATCCACATCAATGAAAACTACTGCTGTCATGAAAGACATTCGTTTCTACACATGCCATCTACAAATCTAATTTAATATCATTTCAACAAATCATTAAGGCATTACATATAGAAAGAGCTGAGGTTAAATACCTAGAAACAGCAACAAAAATAAGCAACCAACAGATGACTAAGGTGGCTAAAAGCTTAGAACAAAAGAGTAGTAATATGACTCAAAATCAGTAACCAAAATCAGGAGCCAGACTTTCATGACCAGCTACAGCAGCTAAAACACGTATACCTCAAGAAAAAACCAGGAAAACCTCCACTTCAAACCATATTTTCTCAGCTTATGAAGACCAAAAATAAGAAGTTTTGAATGTTTTTGTTGAAAATCAGAAGACAAGGAAATCAACTTTTTTTTTTTAAAAGCAGTAGCTGAACTTGAGAGAGTATTTTCTATGGTTTCTAAAATCTGATCTTATTTTCAGAGGAATGATCTCTATGTATAGGCTTGTCTAGGATAGGTATTCTTTCAGAATATTCCTTATCATATAGCTAAAAATAGTACTGTCCTTTTTTCACAGCCCTGGTACAGCTATCCTTTTATCATATTTTTCAGGATCTTTTACAACAGCTAGGACGGCTGTGCAATTTCTAGAAACTTCTCTTCCTAGATATTTTTCTGAAAATTGTCCTAAGTCCTTTTAATTCGATTAAGTCCCTATGAGTTCTAATTATTTATAAATCAAGGATAATAGTCATCAAATGATCAGAATCCAAATAAAAAAAAGGCAATCAGAATGATAATGATGCAATTTGAACTTAGGCCTAACCTAATCGGCAAACAAAAGTTGTTAGTCTAATTAAACCTAAACAAACTAAAATCAAACGACTAATATATCTATAATCAAACCAAAATAGAACTACAAAGATAGACTAAGAGGATCCTAAACAAATTCTGAACCTAAAATGGAAACATGAGAGAACAAGCAGAATCATTTCATGTGCCAAACTTAACGGTAAAACCTAAACAAATAAAAGAAAACTTAAAATTGTAAGCCTAAAACATGCGGCTAAAGGAAGCAATTAACATAAAGAAAGACAATTAACAAAAGATAAAATAAATAAAAAAAAAGAAATTACCTAAGCTATTTCAAACTGGACCCGCTATGAACTCGACCAAACTTCATCAAGGTAAATGTGAACTTGAACTACCATTAGTTAATTTTTCTCAACAAGAACACTCGACTAATGGACGTTTTGGGTTCACACGACCAACAATTAACCGAAAAATTAGAAAGGGGAAAAATTAGGGTTCAAGATTTCCAAATTCAAAATTTGACCAATTCGGGTAAGGATTTTTTGAAATCAAGGGCAGGGTGTTAGCGAGGTAAGGTCGGGGATCATACTGTGTGAGTTTGGGGTCATTTGGGTGATTTGAAATTTTTAGGTTATGATCTTAGATTTAAGATTTGAAATATTTGGTGAGGATTTGAAGGAAACGGGTTGGAGATTTGGAAAGGGGAGGGTAGGGAGGTCATAAGTTGTTAATTTGGTGGTGTTTGGAGGAGGTCCACCACCGTGAGGCGATTTCCGCTCGTCGGGCCACGACGGAGACGACGAGGTTTATTAGGCGGCTAGGGTTTTGGTCTCTACAAACGAGGAGATAAAATGAGAAGGGAAATGGGGGTGGACTTGTTCGGACATTTTAATATAAAAGGAGTGATCGGTTTTCAGCCGTTAGATTTATGATGATCAACGACTGGGCTTATTTGGGGAAACAAACGGTGTCGTTCGGAGGGTGGGGGTTTTGGACCGGGTAAAGCTACATTTGGACTGGGTTTGGGTTAATTAAAAGCGGGTCTTGGCATTTAAAATGTCCCAAATTCGAAAATAAATCCTTTTTCAAATAACCTTTTATTTCCTTTTTCCTTTATTTTTTTTCTTTTTCTTTAATTAAAAATTCTATATTAAATTCCTAAATTAATACAAATTATAAAATCAAAGTAATTATCTAATTATAATAAATATAAAAATTACTTGATCCTAAATCAAAAGAGAAAAATTAATAATCTCAAGTTAAAAGCTAAGAATGTAAAAATTAGCTTGTGATTTTTATTTTTTAATAAAGCAATTAATTAATTAAATAATCCTAAAAGTATGAAAATGAAATGTCAATGCAATGCATGGTATTTTTTGTATTTTTCATGTTTTTAATAAATGTAGACATGCACAGAAATGCAAACAATTAACACAAATTCCAACAAAAATCCTATAAAATTACAAATAATTGGAAAAAATTTATTTCTTTAATTTGTGGGAGTATTTCGTACATGCTCACAGTGTCCATACTAGTGGGTGATTCTAGTATTATGGATCGGGTCTACCAGTCCTGTATGGTAACTTTCTGTGGTTAGAGACCATAGTGGATCTTCTATTGCTCGATATGGTTGATTTGGAGGTTATCCTAGGCATGGACCCGATTGTCTCTGTACCATACTATTCTTGGTTGCTATGCTAAGACTATTATCTTGGCGATGCCTGAGTTACTCAGATTAGAGTGGGGGGATTCATATGTTGGTACTTCCAGCCTATTTCTTTCTTGAAGGCTTGACATATGATTGAGAAAGGTTGTTTGGCCTATTTGGCCTTTGTTCGGGATAGTACTGCACAAACTCCCACGTTAGATTCAGTGTCGGTGGTACGAGAGTTTTTCGATGTATTTCTTGCTGATCTACCAGGTATGCCGCCGGATCGGGATATCGATTTCATCACTAATTTGGATCCAGGAACCTAGCCTATTTCTACTTAGCCTTATTGCATGGCTCACTATGGAACTGGGGGAGTTAAAGGAGAAGCTTCAATAGTTGCTTAAGAAAGGGTTCATTAGACCCAGTATGTCGCCTTGGGATACACCGATGTTATTTGTGAAGAAGAAGGATAGGAGTATGCTAATGTACATTGATTACCGTTTGTTAAACAAAGTCACCATCAAGAACGAGTGCATGTTTCCGTGCATTGATGGCTTGTTTGACAAGTTGCAAGGGGCAAGGGTGTTCTCGAACATCCACTTGAGATCTGGGTATCATCAGCTGAAGATTCATGCTTCGGACATTCTGAAGATGGCTTTCCGGACCAGGTACATGCACTATGAGTTTTTAGTTATGTCCTTCACCTTGACTAACGCCCCAGCGGCGTTTATAGATTTAATGAATCAGGTGTTCATGTGGTACCTCGACTTCTTTGGCATTGTCTTCATTGATGACATTTTTATTTACTCTTGTAGTAGTAAAAGGGACCACGAGTAGCATTTGAGGTTAGTGCTTCAGACCTTGCGAGAACAGAAGCTATATGATTCTCCAAGTGCGAGTCCTGGTTTGATTATGTGGCTTTCTTGGGGCATGGTGTATCAGGTGAAGGTATTAAGGTGGATCCCAGGAAGTTCGAGGAAGTCTAGAGTTGGCCTCGACCTACCATAGCGACCGAGATCAGGAGTTTCTTGGGTTTAGCGGGTTATTAACATCGGTTCGTGAAAGGCTTCTCATCTATTGCAGCACATTTGACTAGGTTGACCTAGAAGAGTGTTATGCTCAGATGGTCCAATGATTGCGAGGAGAGCTTTAGAAGCTCGAGGCCACTTTGACTACAGTATCAGCGTTAGTGTTGCCTTCTGGTTCAAGAATGTATATTGTGTATTGCGACGCTTCACGTGTTGGCTTGGATTGTGTATTGATGCAGGAGGGGCGAGTTATTGTATATGTTTCACGTCAGTGAAGCCCCATAAGAAGATTTACTCTTTACATGATTTGGAGTTGGACGAGATAGTTCATGGTCTCAAGATCTGGAGGCATAATCTTTATGGTATGTCCTGTGAGGTTTACACTAATCACCATAGTTTGCAGCATTTGGGACCTTAATTTGAGGCATCGTAGGTGGTTTGAGTTACTGAATGACTATGATATTACAATACTTTACCATCGGTCAAGGCGAATGTAGTTGTGGATGCCTTGAGCAAAAGGCTAAGAGTATGAGTAGTTTGGCCTTCATTTCAATAGAGGAGAGGCCATTGGCTTTGGACATTCAGTCCATGGCTAACAGATTCGCGAGATTGAAAATTTCAGAGCCCAGTCGAGTTCTTGCATGTATTGTGGCTCAATCTTCATTATTTGAGCGGATCAAGGCTCAACTGTACGATGATCCGCATTTGCTGGTTCTTAGAGAGATGGTATTGCAGGATGGTGCCAAGGAGGTTACTATCGGTAAGGATGGTGTTCTGAGACTCCAGTGTCGCCTATGTGTTCCTAATGTTGATAGCTTGAGGGACAAGATTCTTAAGAAAGCACATAGTTCTCGGTATGATGTTCATCCAGGTGCTACGAAGATGTATCGTGATCTAAGGCAACATTATTGGGGGCAGGCGGATGAAGAAGAACATAATTGAGTATGTAGCACGATGTCTAAATTGCCAGCAGGTTAAGTATAAGCACCAGAGGCCAGGTGGCCTACTCCAGTAGATAGTAACACAGAAGTGGAAGTGGAGCGCATCACTATGGACTCTTAGTTGGGTTGTCACGGACGTTGAGGAAATTTGATGCAATTTGGGTAATTGTCGATAGGCTAACCAAGTCGGCACACTTTATTTTAGTGGTGACTACTTACTCTTCAAAGAGGTTGGCCTAGATTGACATTCAGGAGATTATCCGGTTGCATGGTGTGCCTGTTTCCATCATTTCAGATACTATGCAGGGTGATATGGATTTAAAGCTATGCGGGAGGGGGTGGTTGCGGAGATAGTTAAAATAATTAATTTGAAAACTGATGCGGAGCGGTTGTGGGTTTCAAGCAAATTTTAGAATTATGCATATCTTAACCCAAAAAGAAAATATGTGTTTTACTATGTTTTTAAACAGATATGTTAGTTTCTTTTTCTTTTGGAGTGTTCTTAATATGTTTGAAAACTTTTCAGAGATTGGAGCCTGCAATTTCCCCTAATAAAATTATAAGATCATAAAATGGGAGCGCCAATGTTAAAATCATCCCAATAAAAAAAATAGCAACATGTAAATGTCTCTCCTAGCATATGTTTCCACCATACAAAGAGTTTCAGATAGTGAGTCAAAGCAAAAAATGGATACAAAAAGGACAAAAGTGAGTGCATTAATTAGAATGTCTAAAATTGTAATTAAAAATAATATAAAAGTAGTGTTAGTTGAATAACCTCTCAAGTTAGAAAAGATTGACCACCAGCTAAAAAACATTAAGAATGAAAAAAAAACTGTTTGTAATGTGGGGCGAGGCGCAGGTTTATGCGGATACAGGCGGGGCAGGTTGAAAACAGAAAATTTTACTGTGCAGAGGGCGAGTTGAACTCTTTACAGGCTAATATTGAACCCGCACCACAACCGCCTCGCCCCACTACCATCGCTACGGGTAATTATATCAACAAAACTTAAAAGGTTAACTCGTTGAAACATGACACATATCATCTGGCATGTTTTATCCAGTCATCAATCTTTGTTGTACACGGGTAACCATATGTATCTTACCTTTATATAGTACCTTTATATACGCAAGTATAAAAGAAAGCTAACAACGTAGAATTCAATGTCATTGTGTTCTTCACTTCTTTAGAATTACTCTACGTACTAACCGTAAATCAGCAAATTCTGAAGCTTCTGCTTTTAACTGAGTGTTTATCAAGTTGTTTCTGGGTACAAATTGTGTAGATACCAGAAGAGAGCATCCAGGTTAGAGTTAGTCCTAAAGTACCAACAACATAATATGCATTACAAAGTATTCACTTGGCCACAGATGAAAAACAAAATTATCAAGCTTGTGGACTAATAAGAAACGGTTGACACCCAAGCACATAATAATATGAACACAGGGAAGTTCTCAGCATTAAGAACAAAACCATAATAGCAAAATAACTAATTCAAGGTGTCAAATTTATGGATTGGACTGATTTTGGACAGAGTCAAAAATAGATGGGTTAATGACCCGCCCCAAAAGTAACTTGGGCTATATGGGTGAAAATTTGGGTCATATCCCAACCCACCAAATTCTTACCAAGCTTTAATTAATGTATGTTGTTTTCCTGTGAATTGTTTAATTATATGTGTTGATACTTGAGAGGGCTGGGTCAAAATTCAACAAATGGGCAGGTCATGTCTTTTTGAGCCACTTTTGACACGTCTAAACTAATTCAAGAAGAGACATAAATGGACTGCCTTGCTAGACATCCCCTAAGCAGGTATAACACAAGCATTTTTCTTGTTAGAGCACCATTTATCGGACAGTTGCCTTGACAAACCACTTTGAAGACTACCTGGACTTGCCATCAGCACACATGATTTGTTGTCTATAAATACTTCAATACTATTCAAGGGAAAAAATATGTTTGAAATTGAAGGGATTTGAGCTGACAAACTGATTGCGGATCCTTTCATTCATGGCATTGATGTAAATCTGATAGACAGACATACACCTCGCAAGTGGAGAAGCATAATATATGGGGAAATTAGCAAGTTCGGGATGGCTAGACCAATATTCCTCCAAGATAAGGAGAAGTTCTTGTGCACGTTCCAAGGCAAAAGCAGGAATCACCACCTGACCCCCTTGCATGAGTGTTGAGAAGCTTCTCTCTTATCTGACATGGCATATGGAGTTGAACACCATAAGTTGATTCTATAATGCAAATATCTGGAGAAAACTCCGAGGTCTCAGCAGCATGGAGATGCCTGTATCTTCACGGGAGTAGTCTCCTGTATAGAGAACTCGAACACCAGCAATATCAACCATAAACATGGCAGCACCAAGAACATGACCGGCAGTTTAACACCAAAAGCGAATGCCATTTACTTCCATAGTCTGATGAAAGTCGACAACCTACAGAACAACATTACACGTGTCAAATAATCCTAGCCATATATGTTGCTAAATCTTTTAAAAGAATGATAAAGTGATCCATTGATATGATGGGAAAAACCCAGTATACAGGTGTTGTGAATAATGTAACAAAGTGGTGAACCTACACACAAACATGGTTCTCTACAATATTAAATTAGAAACAAAAAACAAGAACTACAAAACTGGTCTAACCAAAACATGAATTAGTGTCTTACTCTCTGACATTCATAAACTGCATGTATTTCTCCCAGATTGCAGATGTCCAATGTGGCATGATGGCATATTCAAGGAACAATCTATCATTTTTCTTAGTAAAAGCATTAATCTTTTTGATAACCAGTAGGAAGATTAATTTTATTCATTTGAAGGAACCCAGACGCTGCAACGAATACACATAAGGTCAAACTCTCTTAGCTAAATGAAAAGCAGAATCTATCATCAATTGCTTCTCTAAGAAACAGTTAGTTCTAAGTTACATTTAACACTCTTCGGGATAATTAAACAAAAGGGAAACCAAAAGAGTCCAAAAGATTTAAATTTCCACTGCACAACCCCTTATAGTCAAAAGAGATCAAATAACACAATCAGAATCCTACCTTCTCGGTGAAGAAATAACATATGGCCTCGATTCCATATTCCAGTTCATAAGCCAAGGAAACTTTTCTGTGTTAATGTTTCCATCGCATCCCCGAATTAGCTATACTCTACTCCTCCCACCATCCCTTCCCACCACTAATACCTCACCTCCACCCCAACACCGCCTCCACGCCACCTATTCCACCACAATTTAATGCTTTAGCAAATTGGCTTTTATATTGATTCATTTAAACTTTCTTTTGATAATTGAGAGATTCTTGAGGTCAGTGGTGCACGGTTTGAAGCTAAGTGGATGATGGACCCACCCCCCTACTCTCACGGTTTGAAGCTAAGTGGATGATGGACCCAGCCCCTACTCTCCCACTTAAATACCAAGCCTTTGTCTGGTGCAGGGTTCGAACCTGTTGCTTCAATTGAACTTATTTTCATGTTAAAATGTTTGACTACATGAGAAAAGAGAAGCTACCATTGAATTAGTGAAGAAAGCGTATAGGAAAGAGATCCTCATATAGGAATCTAGGGTACAAGAAATAAAGGGAAGCATCATAATTACTAGCAAGTATTTCTAACATTCTACATGCTGAACATAGGAAATGGTTCAACATAACCCTTTATAATTTGAATACAAGAAAATAACCCTACAGAGATTTCTTGAGTTTTATTTATAGATATCTTGTGTAAAGGTAAATATCTCTCGGCAGATTTGACATAAAAGTATAAAGAACACGAAACATAATATGTTCTAAAATGACCTGAAGAGCATATACTTACCGCGAATATACTTGTCTCAGGAGAGCTTTGGGAGTATATCTGCCGACTAAGTAAGCCAACAAAATAATGAAGAGATACATTGAAACTGTATTTTCTTGCAGATGAGAATATTGACTTAAAAGCAATATGCATTGCAATTTGACTATCTTAAATCAGCTTCATCTGCATCTCTGTCCTAAACTTCACCTCCTCTGCTAACTACTTTAACCACAAAAGCTAGTATGAAATCAATGTACATCCTTATATTCAATCCCTACACTTGACTCAGTAACTATACCATACTTTTTTTAGGAAAAAGTTGATTTTTGAGAGATTAGTAACCATAGCATACTTATTTTTTGAGAGATTAGTAACTATATCATACTGAAAAGGGATTTCTCCCATTGAGACAGTTAATTGATAAGGTAGGTTAAATCGCATAAATACAGTTTTTTCCCTTTTTTGATACATACCTTAAAACATAATATCTGAAAGAAGATCTCCTGTTAGGTGAGCATCCATCAATAACCAATAATCTATGCAGGTTCAGGCTCAACTCCTCTTTTACATTACATACCTACAGGTCGGTTCGGGGCTCTGTGACGCAATATTCCATATATAAGCAAGAAACTGAATCTCAGTATGTCCTCAATCTTTGTATACGAGTCCATGCACCACTAAAATGCACGTCCCAATAACTATTACGATGATCCTGTAGGAACTTACTATCCTAGTATCATCGAGACATATGATCAGAGATAATTGGCTTATCAACAAAACCTCCTGCCGCATCCAAGATCTGTTAAATGCTCCCTTATCCTAGAAATAACTTATCATTAGGTTCCATAAACTCAATCTCCTATAAAATATCACGGGTATGCTTCATATGTCAGATAGCCATAATTAAGTTGGAATGTGATATCTCTGTTCCACGAAAGTACTTAACACAATGTGAAACCTTATACCAGAGTAGGTAAAAGATGTTTCTTCAGTGCATAAATGTCAGCATGGTGACATGATAAAGGTAAGCAGTGTTCCCAAGCCAAAAGTGTCGTAGCAAACACAGCACCAATTGGGAAGACCGAACTAATGTATCTGCATATTGAAATCTTAATTAGGTGTACTGAATGAAAAACTTCAAAACGTTATTGGACAAAAGCTGGGAAGAAGAAGAAAATAGTGCAGTAACAAACTATTGTCTACAACTGTTGTATGCATTTGGAGGATAAATCCAAAAGATATGCTAAAATTGAGAAAATCTTCACCTTCAAGTAAGTTTCTACGTTATACTAATAGGTGAGGAAGAAAGGTTAATGTTAATTTTTTCTTTATCTTGTTCATAAACGCTTCGTTATTGATAAAGATGCGATGCAACCCATTTTAGTAAGATTCCGAACTAATCCATTGTATGCCAAATCAGATATATGAGAGTTATTTTTAAGAGATACCTCATTTTTATCATTAATTATCTCCTCAGATTCAAATATCTCCTCTCCTTCTGAGTCCTCCATCTCTTCGCACTCAAACTCTACATCTTCTCCTATTTCTTCCTCAGAGTCACTTAACTCTTCCTGCTCCATCACGATTTCTGCAAGAGACTGGTCTGGCATATAATCAACGTCATTTCCATTTTCTTCGTCGCTGGATAAAATCATTGCAGTAGCACCTGAATCATGGTGCTGCATGGTTATATTTGGAGTTCTATTAATGTGATGATTTTGATCTCGACAATCTGAAGCACTAGTTAGTGATCTTCCCATATAATGGTCAGTGTCTCCTCTGCTTCCCATGGCTTTCTGCTTTCTGGACGTGAAACTCAAGTGCATCTCCAAGTCAACCTCATTGCTTTTTCCCACAGGGCTAGAGGGTATAGAACAGGAAGCATTTGAACTACTATCGACAGCATTCTGAAATCGAGCGCACCTTCCTCTTGATGACTCTGAGATACTTGAGGTTCGTGCAGCAGAGGACGCAGCTTCCAAGTCACAATTTGCATCATCAGTTCTTTGCAGAAGTGGATGAAAGTCAAAACCAGATGATGTTGAAGTTTTGTCCCTGAGCTTAGAAGACTTGTCAAGAAAGTTAACAGTATGGGCTAATTGGCGTGGATGATGAAAGAGGCTAAGATTTAGCTGAGGTTGACAACCCGAAAAGAAATTGAACGAACTGGATGTACTTAAACTAGAGTTAGACTGATAATATGGCAAAGGGCCATCTTCCGGGGCCCGGAAGAGCAAAGGATGCATCTGTAGACCTGACTCATCTTTTCCTTCGGTAACATTCTTATTATCCTTGGACACACTGGTTTCCTGTAGATTCGGATTACTAATAATGTTCCTCCCAGCACTACTGCTAAACGGTCCATCTTTCACAAAATAATTCCTTGCAGCACTTGCAATTTTTGAGACTGTGTTGTCTCTGACAGTATCACCCTTACAAGCATCCCCACCAAAAGCCCCTGGATACGTTCCACCGTGATAGCTTTTAAAAGCCGACTGAGATATTACTCGAACAGATGGTGGAAGATTAACAGGAGGCAGGCCCGGAGCTAATTTGACCAATTGTCCATTATTAAATTTACGGGCTCGGTATGGCCGTGAAAAGGACTCGGTTTCTGAGGCCCTTCAAGTCAGATGAGAAGCATAGTGAGTCATCACAATTGAGAATTCAGAATGTCTGCCATCTTGAGAACACAAACAAAAAAATAAAGGAGATGAAAAAGAATATAAAGATGCAATGTGTACCTCAGAGAAACAGGAAACTCGTTAGAGATGTGCGATTGCCCATTTCCAGAACGACGGCTATTCATCTCTTCAGCAACTAGAGAACTCTCATCTCCCAATAGCTGAGCAGGAGGAATTTTCTTTGTCAGGTCTGACATAGAATGATTCACTTGGATGCTGGATACAGCAGGCCTCCAATCTGCCAAAAAGGCCTCATGAACATAAGCTTCCTCATCTCTTTCTATACAATTATCTGCACCACTATTTTCTGCTACAGCATAGTCAGCAACATTACCCTGCATTTTTTTCATGAGCAAGGGCATTATAGTTTATATACAAGTGCACCCAGTGGATGCATGTAGAAACAGAAATTAAAATTAAAGAGCCTTCTCAAAAGTGTAGAGAGTCAACAAAATCAGTTCATCATTCAACGAATCAACTATGCCTCAATCACAAACTAGTTGGGGTTGTACAATCTATTCCACTTTATTCGGGACATTTTATTTTAATACTAATTAATAATTTGACTTTTAAGAAAATTAGAAGTTTTCTAAAACTACAGATCTTATAAATCTCACATATAACATCTATGTCATCCATAGAAATAAAATTACATAAGATTTTCAACTGTTGTAAACAAGAAAATTTCTAACTGTAATAATTTTTGTTTTCATTCAAATATTTGTGGTCTGCTCCCACCAGATAACCCACAGAACAAAAGAGGTCTCATGTTCCAAACACTACACTAATACTTATTAGCCACAGCACAATATAAAACAAATGATTTATATTTGAGTCTCCTCCTAACACATGTAACAGTTGCCGCATATGGTATAAAGCCTCTTCGGCTTCTTTTTTTTACTAGCCTGTTCTGCTTAAATTGTCCTAAGTTAGACATGCCTCATGAACTACTATCCAACCAAAACATGAAACTTCGGGTAGACCTCTAGTTTTGCGACAGTTTCCATCGACAAGAGCGTCTACTGTCTGCATAACTGGATAGGGAGTCATAAGTACCTTACACAGAGAACATATGTTTACTGTCAAATTTCGATCACAGAGAATTATTTTCTCCCAGAAACGGTTCCTTTCCCTTCAATCTAGAGTTAACCTAGTTGAACTGTCTACCGAGAGCCTCCTGATCCTGGCAATTTCTTCAAATTTTAGTGTCTTATACTCTACTGTTCATGTTTTGAGCAATAATTGACTCAGGACAACCTATAAAACTAAAACGATCTGGAAACTCCAGCCTTACCTCCCTTTCGGAAGAAATATGCCAAGCTTCCAAAGCAGCAGCTTTTGATTTTCTTCTCTCTTCATATAACCGACGTTTTGCCTTCTTACTAGCATCAGATTTATATGATTTCTGAGTTCCAATAGCAGTGCGCCACTGCCGGGGTAACAAGGAAGGATCTCTATAAGGAACAATAAACTTCCACACTGACATCCAGTCAAGCTTGAAGACCTTCAGACCCTGCATGATCATGACAATGTAAATAGTGAAGCAGGGACAAATGGAGATGATGATGCTACGGAAATGTAAGTTGCAGTGTAAACTTACCTCTTCAATACGTGCAACCTCTTCTGCTGTCAAGGGAGAGTTTTTCATCCTCCGAACAGCCTACAAGATTCATTACAGCATTATTTACCACAATCAATGACCACAACAATCATAAAACACACCATGATCAAAAAACTCTCAATCAAAACAAAATAAATGGCATCTCTGACAACATATATATTTTTTGACAAGGTAAATAATTTTATTAACACTTAGGGAGAACCTTTATACAAGCCGTGTGCCAAAAAGAAGAGAACCTACACAAATATATGGTTCTCAACAAAAAAGGCCCAATCCTTTATACAAGTGGGGACCTCATGACAACAACAACCCAGTATATTCCCACAAAGTGGGGTCTGGGGAGGGTAATATGTAGACAGCCTTACCTCTACCCAAAAGGGCAGAGAGGCTGTTTCCAATCGACCCTCGGCGCAGGGAAAAGAAAGGCAAACAAAAACAAAAACAAAAACAGCATTAATTACACCAGCATACATTGCATAAATAATTAACTAAAAATAAGAGACATATGTACCATAAATAAATCGACATGCAATAATATTAAAACAGTAGCTAACAGAAATGACTACCACAAGAGAAAGCAAACTAATCCTCTATGGGTGGCCCTACCGCACCTCACCCACCCCGGAAAGGAGTACGAAAACTTTAAAAGCCCCTATTCTACAACCCTGATACTAGACCTCCAAACTTTCCTATCAAGGGTCATGTCCTCGGAAATCCGCATACTGGCCATGTCCTGCCTAATTACCTCTCCCCAGTATCTCTTAGGCCTCTCTCTGCCTCGCCTCACACCGACCACCGCTAACCGCTCACAACTCCTCACCGGGGCATCGGGGCTTCTCCTCCGCACATGCCCGAACCACCGAAACCTTGCCTCTCGCATCTTCTCATCCACTGGGGCCACCCCCACCTTCTCCCGAATAACTTCATTCATAATCTTATCCAACCTGGTGAGCCCGCACATCCACCTAAGCATCCTCATCTCCGCAACCTTCATCCTCCGAACATGAGATTTCTTCACCGGCCAACACTCCGTCCCATACAGCATGGCAGAGCTAACCACAGCTCTATAAAACTTCCCCTTGAGTTTCTATGGCATTTTCTTATCACACAAGACTCCTGATGCAAGCCTCCACTTCGACCACCCCGCCGCTATACGGTGAGTGACATCCCCGTCCCCCTGGATCACCGATCCAAGGTATCTGAAACTATCCCTCTTGGCTATGGCCTGAGATCCAATCATCACGCTCCCTCCCACTTCGCTCGGCTCAGCGCTAAACTTGCACTCCAGATATTTTGTCTTATACCTGCTTAGTTTGAAGCCCTTAGACTCGAGAGTCTGTCTCCATTCCTCTAACCTCTCGTTAACACCGACCCTCGCTCGTCTACCAACACTATGTCGTCAGCAACAAGTGGGGACCTCATGAGTGCACCAAAAAAGAAACTACAAACAAAAGGCAATTTTGCAATTTTACAAACTCAAGTTCGACCCCTTCAGAGGTAGAGGGCGGCCTAAGAAGTATTGAGGTGAGGTGATCAAACAGGATATGGCGTGACTTCATATTTCCGAGGACATGGCTCTAGATGGGAAGGTGTGGAGGTTGAGCATTAGGGTTGATGGTTAGGAGGGAATCGAGCGTTTTTCCTCCTTCGTATCAGAGGTGGCGCTAGCATGTTAGGGTGTTGTCTTGGATTATTAGTGGTGTAAGTTTGTGTCCACACTATTTCTCCGTTTTTTTTTTCCATAGTACGATGGCTCTATTACTGGTTGTTGTTATTGCTTTTCCATCTAGTTTCTGTTCTCTACGATGCCTATATTATGTTTCTGATTTTTGTCGTTGTAACAGATTCTATTGTCTATTTTCGTCTTCTTGAGCTGAAGATCTATCGGAAACAGCCTTTCTACTCCGAAGGGGTAGGGGTAAGGTCTGTGTATATTCTACCCTCCCCAGACCCCACTTGTTGGATTCTACTGGGTTGTTGTTGTTGTAAGTTCCACCCCTTCAAAACCCTCCTATTTCTCTCTTTCCAAATGACCCACATGATTGCTAAGAGGACAACCCTCCAAGCCTTTGGACGTCTCTTCCCCCTCATGTGAGCCCAACTATTCAACGCCTCGGCGTCACCCATCACACCCCAAACAAATTAAGGACCGCTTATCTTGGAAAATACTAACTGCAAAAAAAAAGGTCATGATTCATGGATGAATTGTGATTGGGAGTTGTACTTTTATTAGGTGAATCGAGAAAGTCATTTTAGAGTTAAAAAATCTTATATCAGTTGAAGGGGTGGTAGGAGATGGCTTAAACATGCCCAGTATGTCCCAATTGATAGAATGAATAGATTGCTAAAGCAGTTTTGCAGGCACTTTTCGGGAGAGGCAGTTAAAATGGGGCCATAGCGTTAATATTATGATTGTTTATTAATGTTAGTACACCAGTAACAGACCTTTATTGGATTTTCAGGTGCTTTAGATGATGAGCGATTCTTCTGCCTGACAAAAATCTGCAAAAAGGGTCAAGTACTTCCTCCCGTTAAGCACAATTAAACTTTTAAGAAGACAATGAAATCGAGAGGATAAATGACTGACAACACTGTTGCTGCAACTGGAAGTGAACATAAGAATCACCTGATGCTTAGATTTGCAAGGAAGATAGCGCTGCTGAATTGCCCTCCAGTCTGTATTATACTCCATCAAACCCAATGCTAGCAATCTGCACCAGATGTCAAGGTAATATTACTAAACTTATCAGTAATCGCAAAAGCGAATATGGGAAAAAATGAAGATCATCCATGATATTAAAACCTTAAGAACCTAGTGATGAAATTGCCTTAGGAAGTGGAGGATGAATGATACATGGTATTTAACCAAAGCACAATGACTAAAACTGCTTAGGCTCTCACAGATATAGGTGATTAGCTTCATTCAATTGTTTTCGTACAATAGATGCAACAACATTCTTTTCCGCTTTATGCTACATACCCCCACCTGCCCGTTTTGTAACCCAGAGGCTGGTTCTCTACTTGCTCCTTGTAATGCTTTAAGTGTTTATTATAAACATATTTCGTCGGTTGACCCCAAAAAAACACCTAATTTTGTATCACACTGAGAAATAATTGTACTAAAAGAGATCGCTTACTTAGGGAAATTTCAGAATCCATTAAATTTTCGTAAGATGTGAATTCCAACATTCCTAACTTTGCAACTCTAAAATCTAACTAAATTCAGTACTTTCTCGGTTCTTCCTATAGCAAGGTTTTAGTTCACAACCTATCACCATAGCAGAGAATGACCACTGTGGAGAAGGTGAGCAATACCAACTAATAAAAGCAAGAAGCATCAAATGCCCCGAAGCAAGGCCAATGTTGCCTCAATTTCACAATCACGGCCTAATCAGTAAAACGACTCATTTCATAAGAACCCTGATACTGCTACTGCACGAAAGGTAAAAGAAGACATAAAACTCACTCATCCTCTGCATCAGTAAAAAGCACCCGGTTTGCTACCGCTGCAGGGGGTGGCTTATGGGGATACAGGGCAGGATTAAACAAAGGATAGAAGCGCTGGGCTAACTTAGCAATCTCCTTTGGAACAGGAGCAGCTGCCTGTTTTTTAGCTTTTTCTACTAATACAGCAGCCATAGTCTTCTTTGATGTTCGAAAACTTGATGAAGGAGGAGGCACAATGTTTGAATACACAGAAGCCTGACCATCAGGTTCAGCAGTAAAATGAACACTTGGCACAGGAAACAAGGGTTCCTTCTCGGAGAAGATTTCATCCATACCTCCTAGTTGCCGATGTTGGTAATCTTGCATAGCTGTCAATAAACATCACCCGTGATGAAGTAAATAAAGTATCATAAACTGAACAACCATAAGAAAACTAAATGAATTTGGTGTTCTAACATGATATACCATAAGAAACGTCATCCATGAAGTCCTTAACTAATTTGATTGGAGCCACATCAAGAACAGATAGTATTGGACCACTTATACAAGGTACCCAGGAGCCCACAGGGCATCCCACTTGACTAATAGCATCATGTCCTCCTCTTGAAGGAGAAATTCCATCAAAAGGCTGCACCATGTTAAGTCCAGATGAGCAGTCTCCCTGCAAAACATGTGCTGAAGACATTTTGTTGGTGATTTGGGCAGACGAAGTCTTCGAAGGTTCATCAGACACTGAAGGATGAACATATGGGGAGAAGAAGCAAAAACTGGGATATGGCACACTTCTACTTGCTAACACTTCATCACGTTTATGAAGCATTTGTGATATCAATTCCCGAACATCAGAAGCAATGTGCCGTCTGGCTGGCTCAAGAACACAAACGGCAAAAACCTGAATAAGAAGTTGAACATGCTCATGTATCAAACAATGTAATTGTCCTATCTGATGGGCTGTAAATCCATTCATACAGCCATCATTTGCAGCCGACAGATTGGGTGAAGCTAGAGAACATCTTGGCAACATCATGCTTTTTGCACCATGTCCAGAATAAGGAGAAATGGGCAGATATGGTAACAAAGGGCGTAGTGGCCTATTTGACAGTCCTAAAACCTTCTTCTTGTTCTCAGCAGAAGCTCTTTGGCGCCTAATTTGCCTAGTCTTAGGTCTTCGACTAACAGCCTCGTACTCCTCTTCAGCGTCATCCTTCACGTGTTCATCAATGTCACTCTCCAATGCCTCCTCAATTTCAAGCTCAAAATCTGCATCGTTGTCTTCATCTTCATCATCAGCATTTTCATTCTCTTGTACATTTCCAGAATTTCCATCTCCACCCAGTAAAACAGCTGCAAGAAACTTTCTGTACTCTTCATCATCAGCATTCTGAAGATCATCCTCATCATCTGTTTCTTGAAGAAATGTCTCGAGTTCATCAAGTGTACGGCTAGCAAGTGAGTACCGCGCTCTAGTGCGCTTACATATGGCATCTTCATTATCCATATCAATGATTGATCTCCTTGAATTTGCAACATTGTTACACTCTCCAACTGAAAGATCCTCAATGCCATCTCTCCCTCCACTAAATACAGCCCTCTTGTTATTTGAAATTCCACTTTCAGGTTCAGTATCCAAAACAGATTCTTTCTCCTTGAGTTCAGAAGAAGAGATTTTCTTCACGTCTTCTGGACAAGCTCCAGAAGAAGCTCTATTTTGCATCACAGTTTCCTCACCAAGTTCTTTGTCTCCAATGAGACAGTCCTGTTGCAAACCTGGCATTCTTTCTTTGCAATAAGCTTTCCATGATTCAGCAATGTTCTCCACATTGTCAACAACATCAGCATCCAAACCCTCGATTTCTGAGCTCAGGCTTGAAGAAGCATCAGGAGAAGCAGCTTCTTTTAACAAAGGATTAAAGTCCGCATCCTCTTCCTCATCTTCGTCATACTCAATCTCATCGCCATCCCAGTTACAACCACCATCATGGTGTTCGTTCTTTTGTTCATCAGCCTCTTGTTCTAGAGGACTTCCATTGTTGGATAAGTTGCTGCGTACCAAGAGCACATTCTCCTGATGGAACTCTTTATCTTCATTAGATAATGCAGTTGAACTCAAAGACAAAGACATCTTCAGCACAGAATTTGAAAAGGCTGATGCCTATGAATACTGACAAACCCTTAGCACTCAACTGTATCCTCAAAAATGACAAAATATTTGCCTCTTCGTACTAGATGCTCCTCCATCACAACCTGCGAAATTTCAAAAAGCAAGGTTGGTCAGAAGCACTGAAAAAGGCTAAATATCACTCAAATTCACTGCTAGTACCAGGTCACCTAAATCAGAAATATCACGTAGAATAGATAAGATCGAACAAACATAGTGTGAACAGGGAAAGCAAAGGAAAACCAATACTCACAATCCCAACCAAATCCAACGCAAGCATAAAGTAGCGATAATTCCAGTTTATTCAGAACTAAACAAGGACCAAACAACACCTGGGTCCAAACACTAAGAAACTTAGGTGTTGTAAGCATAGTATGAACAGGGAAAGCAAAGGAAAACCAAAACTCACAATCCCAACCAAATCCCGCACAAGAATAAAATGGTGACAATTTGCAGTTTATTCAGAAATAAACAAGGATCAAACAACATCTGCGCCCAAAGATCAAGAAACTTAGACGAACAACAGAGTAACTCAAAAGTCGGCTGTTACACATACTTGTTATGCGGGGATTATAATATAGCAATTTTTTGCGCAATGCTTAATAATGAAGGGATTGTTATGTAATGATTAATTATAAAGGGATTGTCGTGCATGAATTAGTTACTCTAAATGGGCATTTTTATCTTTAAAAGGTTCAATCTCTGCACTTTATCCCACATATAAAAAAAAATTGATTCCCATATAACTTAATACCGGCATTATTTAATATCGCAAGTCAAATGCTATGTGATTTTTTCCTTTTGTGGCCAACCAAACTTTGTATTAGCTTATACACGCTGGGATTAATTTGCTCAAATACCACAATCGAATACCCGTTTTAATTTAGTAAGAGCTTTGAGAAATCAGTAAGTAGTTGACGTAACTTTGATTTGTATTCAGCATGCAATACCGGCACGTGTTCAAGTATGTCGAATAGGATTGAGGCATAGTTGATTGATCTGTTTGATCGATCAGCTGAAAGACCTGAGCTTCTGACCCCATTCATGTGTTATCGAACTGGAATTCTCCTTAGACCAAATTACTTCTACTAATAAATTAAAAATTCTTAGTCACAGACAGGATTGAAATGATCGGGGCAATTGTTCACATGTGGCATACTAGAAAACAAGTTAGTTCTAGACTTTCATATAATTTCACAGTGAACATAAAAAAAAGGTAGTAACTTTTTTCAATCTTTTCGAAATAAAATCAAATAGGAGTGGAAATTCAATACAATGGAGATAGATACTTACATCGTCATGTAATTTCGACCTGAAGTGCACTCATTTCTTCTATATTCGAAATTCAATAATTGAACTAACAATTGAACAATTGTTTCAAAAACAGTAAAATTGTGGTTCGTAGAAAAGCTCTACCAGTTTGAAAGACGTGATTAAACCACTTTAATTATCAGTATTTTTTCTTCTTGTGCTAATGTGCTACTGTGATGTCTCCAATTCAGGTAAGTTATGGGTACACAGAATATGAACTAGAATACCTAATTGGCCGTAGAAAGGGTTCGACAATGGCCGATTAACACAGATCGGAGGAAGGGTTTTGCGTTTTGGAATTTCGCGTGGAGCGGGAGACCCGGGCGGCCCGGTTTTGGGGTAGGTACCGTGAAGAACAGCCCGGAATTTGGCAGGCTAGGTTTGATTATTCGGGTCCAACTACAGAATTCAAAGGTATTAAGGGTTCATTTGTTTTTATTAAAACTAGTAATCGTACCCGCGCGATGCGCGGTCAATATTAAAAAAAATTAATTATAATTATTCTTGTTTGATACTATTAGATCGTATTGCTTTAATAAATTTTAATTGTCATTTTATTTGTCAATACGATATACCCAACCCTTATCGATATTTTAGTAATTAATTTCTTTTTTAATTTTTAATAAATAATTTTTTGTTATTAACTAATTATGTCATATGATTTTTATCTAGGCTACCACTTGTAATGCGGTACCTTTTTCTTTGGCTTTTAATAATATATGGATAGATTATTAACATATTACTTGATTAATATTTTTGTCTGCTATTTTTTTATAATATAATAAGAGATATATATTTTATTACCCTTGAAAATATTTATTTTTATTTTAAATATCGTACCCGTGCGATGCGCGGTCAATATTAAAAAAAAATTAATTATAATTATTCTTGTTTGATACTATTAGATCGTATTGCTTTAATAAATTTCAATTATCATTTTATTTGTTAGTACGATATACCCAACCCTTATCGATATTTTAGTAATTAAATTCTTTTTTAATTTTTAATAAATAATTTTTTGTTATTAACTAATTATGTCATATGGTTTTTATCTAGGCTACCACTTGTAATGCGGTGCCTTTTTCTTTGGCTTTTAATAATATATGAATAGATTATTAGCATATTACTTGTTTATTATTTTTGTCTGCTATTTTTTTATAATATAATAAGAGATATATATTTTATTACCCTTGAAAATATTTATTTTTATTTTAAATTTTATTATATTATCATAACTTTTAAGGAATATATACTTTTTTTTTCATAAAATAAAAAAAGAATTTAAAAAATAAAATAAAGAAATTAACTAACCTAAACCAACTCTCCCCCATGTTTTAGCAGTTAATTTAGGAAGTTAATTTTTTTTTAATTTTCAATAGATAATTTCTTTGTTATTGACTAATTATTCCATAAGGTTTTTTTAGGCTACCACTTGGCATAAGTAGATGATTTTATTCTCTCCTTTTTAATAATATATAGAAGATATATAGAATATAGAATATTAGAAACATATTACTCCACTATTTGAATCAATTCTTTTTATTGATTTATTTTTGTTTTTAATTTTAAAACAATTATAAACTCCAACTTGAAACTATTCCCCAATTTGAAATGGTAATTTTTATTTTTTTAATTTATTTTTTCATTTTAAAACTCTAATTTGAAACTACTCACCGATTTGAATGGGTAGTTTTTCTTCTTCTCTTTTATTTTTTATTATACTTATTTTTTTTTAAAAATATTTTTAACACTCCAACTTGAAATTACCCCCACCCAATTTGAATGTGTAGTTATTTTTTTTATATATTAATATATTTGAATTTTTTTATTATAACTAATTATGAGATTCAAAAAGAATAATCAATAATTAATTATTAAATAAATAACTAAATTTAATAACTAACTATGCCACGTGGCTTTTTCTGAAATTGCCACGTGGCTTAATGAGAGGGCTTTTTCCTTTGCTTTTAATAATATATAGATAGAATATATATATATATATATATATAAAATTAATTATGATTAATTTTTTATTTTTTATTATAATTAATTTTGACATTTACATAAATTAGTTTCTTTATTATTTTAATTTTTAAACACACACACACACACACACATATATATATATATATATATATATATATATATATATATATATATATATATATATATATATATATATATATATATATATGTAGTTTTGTTTTTCATTATTTTTGTTTTTATAGATATTTAAATTCAAATATAATAACTATTAACTAATTATTAACTAAAAAACTTATTAGTAACTAAATATGCCATGTGGCTTTTATTTATGCTTTCAATTGGCTTAAGAAGAGGGCTTTATCCTCTCATTTTAATAATATATAGATATAGATTTAAATTTAAAAAGAATAACCAATAATTAATTATTAATTAAATAACTAATTTAATAATTAACTATGCCACATGGCTTTTCTGAAGCTGCCACGTGGCTTAATGAGAGGGATTATTCTCTCCTTTTAATAATATATAGATATACATATATTTTTATATTTTCATTTTTATATAGTTTTTTATTATAGTTTATTAATATAAGATATCTATATTTATTAATGTAATTAAAGTAACCTATTAATATATATATATATATATATATATATATATATTTTTTAAGATATATTTAAATTTAAAAAGAATAATCAATAATTAATTATTAACTAAATAACTAATTTAATAACTAACTATGCCATGTGGCTTTTCTTATGTTGGGATTTTTATCTCCTTTTAATAATATATAGATATAGATTTTTATAGATTTCTTTTTGCTGTTTTATTTTAAAATAATTTAAAAACTGCAACTTGAAACTACTGCCACCCAATTTGAATGGGTAGTTATTTTTTTCTATGTATTTATATATAATTTTTTATAGTTAATTATATGATAGCTATTTTTATTTTAAAACTCCAACTTGAAACTATTCTCCGGTTTAAATGGGTAGTTTTTTCTTCTCTTTTTTCGTTTATTTTAAAACTCCAACTTGAAACTACTTCCCCAATTTGAATGGGTAGTTTTTCTTCTCTTTTTGTTCGTTTTTTATAGACTTTTTTTTGCCTTTTTATTTTAAAATAATTTTTAAAACTCTAACTTGGAACTACTCTCACCCAATTTGAATGAGTTGTTATTTTTTATATATTTTTTATATTTTTATTTTATATAGTTTTTTTATTATAGTTAATTAATTATAAGATATCTATATTTATTAATGTAATTAAAGTAAACAATATATATATATATATATATATATGGTAGTTTTTTATTTTTGTTTTTAGATATATTCAAATTTAAAAAGAATAACCAATAATTAATTATTAACTAAATAAATAACTTAATAACTAACTATGCCACGTGGTTTTTCTGAAGCTGCCACAAAGCTTAATGAGAGGGATATTTTCTCTCCTTTTAATAATATACAGATATAGATATATTTTTATATTTTCATTATTATATAGTTTTTTATTATAGTTAATTAATATAAGATATCTATATTTATTAATGTAATTAAAGTAATATATATATATATATATATATATATATATATATATATATATATATATATATATATATATATATATGGTAGTTTTTTATTTTTGTTTTTAGATATATTTAAATTTAAAAAGAATAACCAATAATTAATTATTAATTTAATAACTAACTATGCCACATGACCTTTTTTGAAGCTGCCACGTGACTTAATGAGATGGTTTTTTCCTTTACTTTTAATAATATATAGATATAGATATAGATTTAAATTTAAAAAGAATAACCAATAATGAATTATTAACTAAATAACTAATTTAATAATTAACTATGCTACTTGGCTTTTTCTGAAGCTACCACGTAGCTTACTAAGAGGAATTTTTTTCTCCTATTAATAATATATAGATATATAGATAGATTAAAAGGTAGTTTATTGTCCTAACAATGCCACTTGGGTTTTTGTGATTATGTCACTTGTCTTAATAATATTTTTTTAAAATAATTTTAAAATTCTAAATTGAAACCATTCCCCAACTTGAATATGTAGTTTTTTAAATTATTATTTTCATTTTTTAACTGTAACTAATTTATGTTTTTTTTCTATTTTAAAATAACTTTAAAACATGAACTATAAATTACTCCTTAATTTGAATGGGTTGTTATTTTTTTTAATATAGCTAATTATAATATATTTATATTTATTAATTCAAAAAGTGTAACTAATTAATTCAAAATTTAAAAAAATAATTAGTTAAAAGGTAGTTATTTTTGTCTTAACAATGCCACTTAGCTTTTTGTGATTATTCCACTTGTCATAATAATATGCTTTTGTCTTTGGCTTTTAATTATATATAGATATAGACTAGTGTAATGTTTATGAGTTATTAAAAATATTACAGGAAAAAAATATAAAATTATAAAAATAATAAATATTAATCCTATTTAGCAAGTTTAAAAGAATAAATTATGTGCTACATAAATGCTCATATGCATTGTCTTTTTCATTTTTGGATTAATTAGCATATGCTTGATACAAATATGATATATCTCTTTTATCTCCTCTTAAATTAGATTATTTGAATACGAAGTACACTTATCAAATTTTCTTTCAAAAGTTATCTGTCAACTTAAAAATTAAATTTATTATGGTATAGTGTCAGATACAGATAGATAGATTAGATCCGTCTATCGAAAAGTTTTTCGTGCACAGAAATTAATTCTTAAGTCATATTCTATAAATTAATGTGAAATTTAATTAGGTAGACTCAAATATTACATAAAATTTTAAATATTAATATAATTTTTTAATATCGAATTATTTGTTAAAGGAAAAATTTAGTTTTTAAAGCTACAAGAGTGAAGAAGTTGTCCAACTTCAACTCACAACTAACTTCTTATAAATTACTTTACGAATTTTTAAATTGTAGGTACCTTAAATTTGGTTACGTTTATTTTCAGAACTTCATAATTATTTTATAATTTCAGATTATTTATTTTTCAAAATTAACATATAAAAAAAACTATTAGGTATTTTTAAAATCATTCTTAGAAACCACAATAACTAACACTTCCAAAGCAAAAATCCTCGTTACGTTGTCCCAATTCAATAATTTTTTGGCTTTGTTTATGCTTTTAGATTTTACTAGTCTTAGGGTACGCGCTCTGCGCGTGTATCTATATTAATAAATATACAAATTTTAAAAATTATATAGTACATGTTATTAGATAATTGTTTTTAGTTATAAAATATGTCTAAGATTTTTTTTAAAATAATAAATATTATTCCCATTTAGTTAGCGTATCAAATGAATAAAAAAATTTTAGATGCCTTATTGTTATTTTATCGGGACTTATGTCCAAACTTATGAATTGTTAATATTTACAATTGTTTAAAGATTATATCAAATAATAAAAATTAAAAATTAATACTTTTGTCTCTTAAACTTTGCGAATGAAAAAAGTTGGCACTATACCTCTTAAGAATTTGATAGTGAAAATGTAAAGTTTAAAGAATGAGTAATATTGAACTAATATTTTACAAGGGAAAACTTAGTATAAAAATTGTAGCGAGACGTTTTCATTTGTTAGACTCAATGCAAGAAAGAAACAAATGATAACTCATGTATAATCTGGTTGCCTTCTACAATTTTACCTTATTGCTTAAATATTTTTTTTACTGATTTGAATATTTATTTTTACTATAATTAATTTTGCTATATTTTATGATTTCTTTCGCTGTCGATATTCTTCTTAGAAGAATAAAATTTATGTACTTTAATTGTTTTGTCAAGTTAAAAAAAAATCTAACTTTGTAAAATAATTGAATTGGATTCGTTTACTAATTAATTAATTCAACAACTTAATTATTTATTCTCAACATTAAAAGAAATAACTTAATTTTTCTTAATTCGAATTTTGAATATTTGCTCATTCTAATTTTATATATTTGAGAATAATTTCAATTTTTCCAATAAGAATTCAATTTACAAATAGTAAGAAAAATATATGTTTTTAATCTTTATGTTTAGAATTCGTTGCATGCTTGACTCCTACGTAATTTTGCTAATTCAATTTTGCATAATAAAGAATCTTAAAGGAATAGTCCAATACAACTCTAATATTAATGGGCTTTACATAAGAAAACATTAAATAATAAAATTTTAGTTGATTTTAAAGTCCTAAAATTGGAAAAATAATTAAATGACTATTTTATCTAGTATAAAATCTATTTTAAAGGGCAAAATTGACGAATGATATTTCGCTAAAGATTTTTATGTTGATATATAGATAAAGATTTTAATGCTCTAATAAGACGTACAATTGCTCCAACTATACCGAATAGTTAATATTTTGGGACGGTTCTAATTAAATCTATCAATATGTTAACGTAACATTTCAATAAATGGAGAGAGAAGAAACCAAAATTAAAAAAAACAATTTGTTAAAAAACTTATTTTGCCTATTTTTTCGCTTTTGGTTATCAAAATAACCGATAAGTAACAGAAATAGACTAAAAAGCATAAAACTTATTTACGTATAAGTTGGATTTGTCCAAAGATAAAATTTATTATATTTAACTATTTAAGTTCAAGCATAATTTATATTATTCATAATAAAACAAAAAGGGTAAATACTTAAAAAATACATATGCCTGACTGGGATTTGGCTAAAGATAGAATTTTATTATATTTAGCTATCTAAGTTTGATACTAAGTGTGATTAAATTATTTTTTATCAAAATAAAATGGCCAAAGACTTGGAAAAATATTGCCTAATGTACGGTTCTTAACGTGGTTAAGAAGAAAAACTTGGAAACTTGAAGGATTTAAGAAGAGTCCTAATATTTAGGATCTTGTACATAGTTAAAATGAGAAAGTATTTAATAAATAAATTTTTAGTTGATTTCAAAGTCTAAATTTTTAGGAAAATAATTAAATGACTATTTTGTCTAGTATTAACTCTATTTTTAGAGGGTAAAAAAGGCGAACGACATTTCGTTAAGGGCCTTCGTGCTTTTAATATAGTATAGATAGATATAGATATAGATAATGTTTAATTAGGTAAACATACTCATAACTATAATATAATAAATTATATATCTATCTAACGTGAGAGTGTTAATACTTTGGAATTTAGATTAGTTATTTTACCCAATTCAAATAAGGAAGGTAATTATATATACTATAAGTTTAGTTGACTTTAAATTTCTAAATAGGAGTTTCTACACAATTCAAATAAGGAAAGACTTAATAGTTAAAATTTTATTCATTTTAAAATCCTAAAGATTAGATAAATAGTTAAATGACGATTTTATCCAATGTAAAATTAATTTTATAATATAATATATATAGACTAGTTTCTTCACATGTACGTTGCAACTACTTACTTTTTCATCAAATAAGCCATTCACCTAGGATTTCAACTCCTATGATAATGGGCATGACTCCTACCATACTAATAAACTAAAGATACAAGGAGGGGGACATAAAACCTAATCTTCAAAGAAAAGTTACAAAAGAAGACACCAACGGAAAGCAATGAGAATTTCCCATTTCAGTTCATGTTCAGCAAAATGGTTCACTAAACATATGATTATTTCAATTATAAAATCTTCATTTGTTCATTGACCTTAGCAAATCCCTTCTTTTCAGTCCATATCCTATAGTTTTCAAGCGTGCTTTTCGCATTTGTGTGCTCCTCTTACCATTCCGGGGAGTTGTTCAAACTTAAAATAGACTCTTGAGGTGTTTGTGATTTATCCAGCTTTAGCAAATTTGCCAATATATTAGCTTCTCTATAGCAATGAGTGGATATTCACCATGTATAGTAGCTAAATTTCGTTGTATCTTTGAAATCTATTCCAGTAATTTCCATGAGGGAGTCCTATCTTCAGTGAATCAACAATGATCTTGGAGCCATCTCAAAAATCACATTGTTAATAAGAGTTAGCTGCCATGGCTTCTGCTAGATTGTTAGTATAGTAAGGCAGGGAGAGTGAAGACCATAACAAATAGTGTTGTGATCCCTAGAGATGCCATATGCAGTCTTCTCCCTTTCCATTGAGCTACTATTGTATTAAGTTTGAAAGAATATTTCTCTTATTTGAGCAATACATTGGTAACGAAATCAGTTTTATCAATAGTTATCCACTATAGCATGGAATTTTTTCCAGTTAGAAGTTAACTTGGTCTCATCAAACTCATTAGCTATAGCAAACATCATATTAAAGCTGAATCATGTATAACTTTATCATAGAAATATTCAGCTGACATATCTAGAAGCACATAATTATCCAGGTTTTTCCAAATAACAAAGGGAGGAAGAAGTTTGAAAACAAGATCTTGAAGTTGATTCCCTGACCTCCTGCCCCACCAAGACCACAACAGGTTCTTAATATTGTGATCGTTATAATTAATCTCAAAAGACTTGGCAAAAATGTGAACCACTTAATACATAAACCTTGCCAAATCTGGCATCACCACCGGAGGTGAAAGCCTGGGTGAATGGTTTAATTTAAAAGAAAAAAATAATAGTCTTGAGATTTGGAAATACAATATTAAGGATGAAATGGAAAGAACATCACTAACTTACAAAGGTGGATGCTCCTCGTGAAGAGGGGAAAAAATGGCTTTATTCAACCTGAGAAAAGAAATCAATTGAAAAGTTGCAACAAAGAGGATGGTTGTCTAACAAAGTTTGAATGTAAGATGAAATGCTTTAGGAAAATAGATTTTTTTAAGCAATTATCAAAAAATACAATTGTTTTCTCCTATGAGATTAAATAACCGGAAGTGACCCAATTATTCCCTATGATGAACAAGGCTTTCTTCCTTTAATTGGAACTAATAGTTCAAACTTTTGATATACATTTACCGAAATTCAACATGTTCTAAATGACTAAGCAACTTTAAAATCTTTATGGGACATTTAAAATATATCAACTTGGAATTTTGGAAAGTATCTAAGAGGATGAATTTAACAAAGTGCGAAAGAATTCCAACTCAAATAGTCCATTGGTAAATAAAGACAAACTAATGAACCTTCAAGAATTCCAAGAGTTTTTAGGAAAATTCAGCACTCAGGGCATTTTTAAGGATCACCAATCATAATAACCATACAACCATTTTCAAACAAAAGAGGTTTAGGGACCAAAACTACTATTTTTTGAAAGATTTATTTTAATCTATTGGAGAGTGTAATATCATTCACATCAAACTAAAGACAACAGGAGAAAGTAAACACAATCCACAATGTAGAGTTACATGAAAATCGTGAACATACTCCTCAAGAAATAAATTACCGTAAATAATTAATGCTTCAAAATCACACGAGTTATAATATCTCTAGTCGTTTACAAAATAAAGTGCGAATTCAGCTAACCAACAAACTCGAACCCAAATCTTATTATAATTATTCAATCCCCTTCTCTTGTTGTAACCTAGCTCTTACCCAAAAGTTATGTGACAAACAATATGTTATACATTGATATCGTTTCATCTTGTGGGCATTTCATGTCCTGCTAGAAAATCTTTTTTCTTGGATGTTCTAACATATTAAAACCTTGAGCAAAGGAAACTATTTCCAACTATAAATTTACGAGAATTTAAACCAATTTACAAACAAACACATCTGAAACTGATCAGTGTTGTTGCACTTGGATAAATGTGTAATGCAAGAATTGTCTTTTGTCCCACCAAAATCTTATTTTAACCCCGAGTCCTTGTTCTTCTCCATGAAAACACCACACTAACCATTAAAATCATTAATAAAAGAATGGGTTATGAAGATTATGAAGCACATGTACAAGTCATATTGACAAATTGCAGCAATAACCATATTAAAACAAAACAAAAGAGAAACATAGAAAAGTAAGGGCAAAAGCCGAGAAAATTAAACTAAAACCGAATTAGATGCTAGTCATCTAAAAATTCCCAAACAACATATCTCAGTTTAAATTTTGCAGAAAACGATTAAGGTATTCACATAAGAAAATCAGTATAAAAATGACAGGCAACTTACAACTCGACTTTGCAAGGGACAGAGATCGCCTAGGATTTAGCCTGTTGCATTAGCAGAGTGAGGGAAATTGGCATGGGATTTCTGATTTTAAAGACAGGGAAAGGAATCGGTGACACTGCTTGCCGAGGACCGCAAGGAGAAAGGGCGACAGGTTTATTTTATTTTCAAACAAAATATAGAGTGTGTTATAAATATATTATATTATGGATGTTAAATAACCTTCATGAACAAGCTTATTCGTGTGTGACTTCGCCGTAAATATATTTATTTATTTAGTACTTTATTGGAAATAAGCCTCATGAAGAAGCTTATCATTTTGGTACCCGGTTATGTATAAACATTACCCCGGTAGAAGATTATCCATACCGGGTATAATAAGTTTATCCTTTCAGTATCCGGTTATGGATAAACATTACCCTCGGTAGAAGATTATCCATATCGGATATAGTAGCAGCTTACACACCAGTTTGTAGTAGCTTACACAGCAGCTTGGAGTAGCAGCTTACACAGCAGCTTATAGTAGCTTACACATCAGGTTGTAGTAGCAGCTTACACAACAACTTGTAGTAGCTTACACAGCAGCTTGCAGTAGCAGCTTACACAACAACTTCCTTTCTTATATAAATAGAAGAGTTTTCATTTCATTATGTACATCGGTTTGAATTCGAATAATATATTAGCCTCTCTCTATACTTGTCTTTACTTTACAGTCTTTATTTTATAACACGTTATTAGCACGAGACTCTGCCATATCGAGCAAATATTTTGAAAGTATCTGAGGTAAGAACTTTCTTTTATTAAATAATGTCAAATCTTTCTAAACTTGAATTTGTAGCTCTGGATATATCGGGCAAAAGCTATATGTCTTGGGTGCTTGATGTTGAAATTCATCTTGATGCGATGGGTCTGGCAGACACCATCCGTGATAAAAATCAGGCATCAAACCAAGACCGTGCCAAAGCAATGATATTCCTACGCCATCACCTTGATGAAGGCCTCAAAATGGAATATCTTACTGTTAAAGATCCAGTCATACTGTGGAATAATTTAAAAGATAGATATGACCACCTGAAGATGGTCGTTCTTCCACGGGCACGATATGATTGGACTCATCTAAGGCTACAAGATTTTAAATATATTTGTGAATATAATTCTGCTATGTTCAGAATTATTTCCCAACTAAAATTATATGGTGAAAATATTACTGATTATGATATGTTGGAGAAAACTTTCACCACTTTTCATGCCTCGAATATGCTCCTGCAGCAGAAATATCGAGAGATGGGATTTAAAAGGTATTCTGAACTTATCTCACATCTTCTTATAGCCGAACAACATAATGAGTTATTAATGAAAAACCATGAAAGTCGACCTATTGGTTCTTGTCCATTCCCTGAAGTGAATGAGACGAACTTCCACCAATCCAAACGTGGAAGAGGCCGTGGCCCCAGTCGTGGTCACGGTCGTGGTCGGGGAAGAAATCCCAATCATGGTAATAATAATGCACCAAAGAACCCTCCTCGCCACCAGCAGTGGAAAAGGAAGGAACAAAAATATGAAGCGGTGCAAGCACCAAATGCAGAAAGTGCATGTTGTAGATGTGGAGGAAAAGGGCATTGGTCACGTACATGTCGTACGCCAAAGCACCTGGTTGAGCTTTATCAAGCCTCCTTGAAAAAGATTGAGAAAAATGCTGAAGCAAATTTTATCTCTGAAAATAATTTTGACTTCATGAATTTAGATGCAGCTGATTACTTTGCACTCCCAGAAGGAGAAACAAGTCATGTAATCGGCAGTGAATCTGTAGAAATATAATATTTTTATTTTGTTGTTTGAAATAAGTAGTATGGTTATGTAATTGTACATAAATAAAAGTTATGATTTGATAATGATTTTTACTATAATATATCTTATTTATGTCATTTTGAAGAATATGGATATTATTATTAGATCAACTTAAACTCTAGCAGAGTTTGCAAGAAATATACAAATACCACAAGTAGTTATTTTTGTATATCTCATTGTAATTATATTTTATTAACCACCAGAAGTGGTATATGTCTATGATCGCCAGAAGTTATAATTTAGACTTTCTATGGTTACAATTGAAGATAAGATACATAAATATTCTCTACACGCCTCGATTTGCTCCTGAAGTAGTAAATATTTTAAAAGAGGTTGTGGCATCACAATTTATTGTGATTAATGCGCGTTCAGATAATCATGTTCGGTTTTCCTGAAGAATGAGAACTTTTGATAATAATAATCAATTCCATGAAGTGAATGTGGCAATATTAATAAATTTGGTAAATATGAACGCGCTTTTGATGTAAATATATTTACCTCCAGAAGAGGTAATATAATTGAGAGAATGTATATCCAATATTTCGTATTTTAAATCAGCTCCTGAAGAAGTAATACAATTGGAATTGCCTCCTGAAGTAGGAAAATATTATGAAGAGGAGTTTTCTTGTGCTTAAACAATTGTTTACTTGGTTGTGATTTTCTCTTATGGTACCAGAAGTATCATAGCAATATTTGATAGTACAAATGTATCAACAACTCCTGAAGAGCTAATTGTTTGCCTAGAAGACACGTGACACCCGTAGTGTCCGATAAATATTAAATTATGGATAATAATTGAAGGCTCTCGAAGAGATTATTTACAATATGTCATTCATATTATATGATTGTGGTCAAAACATAGGTTGTAGTAAACCCGAAGTTTACTAAAATAAATGGCTATCATATTGAGATTATAAATGATTGAAAGATTGAAAAATCTTCATTTTCCCACAATCATAGGGGGTAAAATAATATGTATATGAGAAGTTACCCGCCTTATTCTTTGATTTGTACTTAATCATGTATCACGATAAACCAGAAGTTTACTAATACAAAAGTAGTCATAGTAAATCAGAAGTTTACTAATGCAAAAGTTTATGTCATAGTAAACCAGAAGTTTACTAAGAGATAGCACATGCCATGATAAACTTGAAGTTTTCATTTGCCATTTTTTAAATGAGCTATTTGAGAATTTAGATAAGCATATACTAAAGAACTAGAAGATTCTTCAAGAATTCTCCTCTATTGCTTGTTCTCATAATAAATTAATTATACCAGCCACCCCTGATTCTGAAATATATAAAAGTTGAATACGGGCCCATTCACCTATCATGTGAACCACTTATAGATGCATATATAAGATGGTTACATGTATGTTTCTTGTCAACCTGCAGTTTGGCATTTGAAATTGTTTTTCTCACTTAAGAGCATAATTTTCATATTATGAAATCAAGACAGTTCATCTTGATAATGTTGGTTTATGTACAAGCTAGTTTAGCAATGAATACCTCCTATTAATGGCTAAACTATTGTTTATGAGAACAAAGCTTCATGTGTTGGTCTAAGATTTTCTAAATTGCATACAACAGCACTTGTATGCATCAGACCAACAAATGATAAGTCCTCCCTTCATAATTGGTTTAGGATCAGAAATCAAATATTTTACTATCTTTTGATGTGTGGTATATGATTAATTTCTCTACCACAATGCATATAGATATATTTCCCAAAGAAGATTGGGGATATATGTTAGTTTTTATAACATCTGGGGAATGGAATAAATAGCTGAAAAATATGCTATATGAATGGAATTATCATTATCCTCACTTAGATGATAATTCAAGTCAAATGCCAGAAGCATTTGCTTATCCAAAATCAAATATCATATTTCAGCTGCAAATGCTCCTACTAAAATTTAAAGTCCTGAAGGATAGTGTTTATTGTACGTATGAAGCGTGGTAGACAAATTGGTTCCAAAGGTAATGATCATTGAAAAATGATAAGGAGCTAATGATCAAAATGATCATAATGAGGAGGAAATAAGCTCTAGAAGAGCCCACGACATAACATTTCATGAAACTCCAGAAGAAGTTGAGGTACCTAAAAATAAAGAAAGTGATGAGATCTTAACAAGTTATGTCGCTTAGGAACCGACACAAAATGATCGTCGACGATATATTTGATACAATATAGTTCACAATACTGTGAAATATTGTGAGGATCGGACCAGTAGTCCAGACACCTGAAGATGTCATGCCATTTAAATGCGAGTCATAACATATATGTCTCATTTGATTAAATCTCTATAAAGATCCCTGAATGATTTAAAATGCCTGAAGCATATAAGTTCAAAGTCTTGGGAAATGTACTCGATCAAATTATAAAGATCTTGTACGGTTTAAATCAATCCGGACGCACGTGATTTAATCGCCTTAGTGAATATTTGCTGAAAGAGAGTTACATAAATAATGTTATTTGTTCATGTAAAGAAAATGTCATCAGAATTTGTTACACTTGTTGTATACGTTGATGACATAAATCTTGTTGGAACTCCAAAAGAGCTCCAAATACAATTGAATATCTTAAGAAAGAATTTTAGATGAAAGATCTTGGAAAAATAAAATTTATCTTGGTCTGCAAATTAAATATTTAGCTGACGAGATCTTTATCCATCAATTTGCCTATACATAAAGGGTCTTTGAACGCTTTTACATGGACAAGCGCACCCATTAAGTACATCAATGGGTGTTCGATCACTTGAAGTGAATAAGGATCTATTCCGACCTCCAGAAGAGGATGAGGAATTCCTTGGTCCTGAAATACTCGATCTCAGTGCAATTGCTATGCACTTATGTATGTTGCTACTGCTAACAAATGTAGTGCAGATCGTATTGGTTATGCAGATACAAGGTTAGAATGCAGAGACTCAAATATTTGAAACAAGGTTTTCATCAGGGGGAGTAAATACGCGATACACTCTTTTTCCTTACTAAGGTTTTTTCCCACAGGGTTTTCCTTATAAGGTTTTTAATGAGGCACCTAGCAATGCGTATTACTAAATATGTGTACTCTTTTTCCTTCACTAGGATTTTTCCCACGTGGTTTTTTCTAGTAAGGTTTTAATGAGGCACATTATCTTTTAATGAACATCCAAGGGGGAGTGTTATAAATATATTATATTATGGATGTTCATACTCCACTGTAAATAAGCTTCCTGAAGAAGCTTATCCCTATGTGACTGTAACGACTCGGACCGTCGTTACGGGAATTTACCACCCCGTCATGTTGCAATTACATGTTTTATGCTTTTATATCAGTGTTAGAGCCAATCGGGTGAGTTAGGAGTGAATTGAATTGAAAATGAATCAAATAGCATGTTTGAAGGAAGTTTGAATATGGAAAGTCAACCTAGAGTTGACTATCGAGTTAGAGTGCTCGGAATCAGATTCTGATGATTCGACTAGTTTCGGGAGATCATTTATGACTTAGGAGAGCAATCGGAATTGAATTTGGAGGTCCGGTGTAGTTTTAGGCTTGAATTGGCTAAGGTTGAATTTTGGCGAAATCCGAACGGTAGGTGAGATTTTGATCCGAGAGTCGAAATGGAATTCCGATAGTTGCAGTAGCTCCATTAGGTGATTTTGGATGTACCTGTAAAATTTCAGGTCGTTCGGACGTCGTTTGATCGGGTTTTGGATTGAATGTTAGTTTTGAAAGTTTTGAAGAAACTTAGGCTTGAATCCGTATGTAATTGGTGATTTTGATGTTTAGGATGGTGTTTTTATGATTGGAACAAGTTCGTATCATGTTTTGGAGTATGTTGGTGGTTTTCGTTGGGGTCCCGGGGCCTCGGGGTGAATCCGGACCATCATCCGGCATTTTGAAGCAAGGAAAAGTCTGCTGTAAATTGCAGATCTCTGGGCGGGATTTTAGCCTTCGCGTTCCCGAGGGCAAGGCCCACGTTCGCGAAGGCCAGGCAGGGCAATGCATCGCGTTCGCATGGGAGAAGGCCGCGTTCGCGAAGGTGAAACAGGCGAAGCCTCGCGTTCGCATGGGGACCTACGCGTTCGCGTAGGAGAAAGATGGAGACCATCGCGATCGCGTGAAAGGGAGACGCGTTCGCGTAGAAGGAAAATCAGACGGCTGGGAGCTAGTGCATCGCAAACGCGTTGGGGAGGTCGCGTTCGCGAAGGTCAATCCGGAGCCGGGCATCGCGAACGCGTGGCAATGAACGCGAACGCGTAGAAGAAAAGTCCCAGGCAGTGAATTAAAACCAGAAACATTTCACATACGGGTTTCATTTCATAAACCCCCATTTTTGAGCCCTAGAGAGAAGAAATCACGGGAAAACGCTGGTAAATCATCGGGTATTCATCGGAGGTAAGTTTCTTGACTCAAAAACATCATTTTATGGTAGAATTAACATCAATCTTCATGAATTTGGGTAGAAATTGTGAAGGATTGTGGCCTAGATATTGAAAACGAAAATTTGGGTTTTGAAATGGCAATCGAACTCCGATTTTGGTAAATTTTATATGTACGGACTCGTGGCAAGACGAGGGTTCTGGAAATATGAGTTTCGAAATTTTTCGAGATGTGGGCCCGGGGCTCGGGTTTTGCCAATTTCGTGATTTTTGATATTTTTCGAGTTCTTTCGATTGGGTTATGTTCCTTTAGCCTATTTTGATATATTTGTGCTGATTTGTGCTAGTTTTGACATGCGTGGATGCCGGTTCGAGGAGCTAAGGCATCGCGGGCATGAGCTTCCGTCGGTTCGAGGTGGGTAATTCTTGTAAATGATGTCCTGAGGGTTAGTAAACCCCGGACTTGCACATCTTAGTGCTGTGTTGAGGTGACTTGCATGCCGAATAACGGGCGTGGGGTAGAGCACCATTGGGGATCGTGACTTGGTCCGTCCCGCGTAATAAATAATAACACCTAATTGTTAAAATGAATTGGACTAATTATCACGTTTGGGCTTCGTGCCAATTATTTGAATCCTTCAAGGCTTGGTATCACTGTTTTGATAACACTGAGCATATTTTATTCTAAATTTAAGGTTTAAAATGGAATTATTGCTATTCAGCATTTTTATAAGGTTATGAAAAACTTGAACAAGGTCTTAATAACATTTTTTTTGCTGTGAGCTAATATGATATTGTTGCCGTAGGGCTTTCTTGATTATTTGTTAGACTGATTGGGGCCGAGGTCCATATGTTAGGGCATGACATTCATGTGAGCATATGCATACACATGCATGGATCGGACTGCACGCCGCAGTGGTATATGGATCGGGCTGCGCGCCGCAACAGGTGTGATATTGATATTGTGCTTGGGCTGTAGGAGCCCCTCCGGAGTCTGGACACCCCCAGTGAGCACGGGTACCCAAAAGGATCGGGCTACACGCCGTAGCGGTCATATGCATTGCATGGCATACATACATTGGTTTACGTGTACTACGTGGCATAACATTTTAGCACTCATACTTTACCGGCACATGTGCATTTGTTGCTTTATTGACCAGATCTCCTGGTATAAATTGTTAAGGAGTGCTGAGCCCGAGAGGCTGATTTGAGTGCTGACTTGCACTGCTTGAGATTCTCCCGGGTATTGGTATGTTATAATGAAAGAAAGTAGCTAAAAATTTAGATTTCTAAATAATCTACTCACATATGCTGAAAAGGAATACAATGATAGTGTTTTGAAGTTTTATGATAGTTCTGTATTGTGTAGCAAGAGATAGTGCCTTGCGTAGTTTTCTTCCCTTCAGCATTATTTACCTTTATTACCGCTGAGTTGGAAGTACTCACACCCGACTCCCGCACCTTGTGTGCAGATCCAGGTACATTACAGCAGAGCTGATTCCATTGCGGCTCGGGAGTGCTTTTGGACGGTCGAGGTAGCTGCCAGCGTTCGCAGGACCTGATTCTCCAGTTTGTCTATATTTTGTTCTGATCACCCCACACTTGTGCACAATTATATTCACTATTTACACTTGTATATTCCGTAGAGGCTCATGACTCTTGACCCTTCGGTCTATGGGAGTTGACACGTGTTGGGACTTGGTTCCCTGTTTTTAATATGTATCTATCACTGTTGAATTATTTCCGTATGCTTAAATTGGATAAAGTGAGCTTATGGCTCCGTGATTGTTGTTAATTGGTCAGGCTGGCCTAGCAGTGTGCTGGGCGCCATCACGACCGGATTTGGGGGCGTAACAGTGACTCCGCCGTAAATATATTTATCTATTTAGTACTTTATTGGAAATAAGCCTCCTGAAGAAGCTTATCATTTCGGTACCCGGTTATGTCTATTTAGTACTCTATTGGAAATAAGTCTCCCGAAGAAGCTTATCATTTCGGTACCCGGTTATAGATAAACATTACCCTCGATAGAAGATTATCCATATCGGATATAGTAGCAGCTTACACAACAGCTTGTAGTAGCTTACACAGCAGCTTGCCGTAGCAGCTTACACAGCAGCTTGTAGTAGCTTACACAACAGCTTACAGTAGCGCTTGCAGTAGCAGCTTACACAGCATCTTCCTTTCTTCTATAAATAGAAGGGTTTTCATTTCATTATGTACATCAGTTTGAATTCGAATAATATATCACTCTCTCTCTCTATACTTGTCTTTACTTTACAGTCTTTATTTTATAACAAAGGGGTAATTTACAATATCTGCGAAACAACAATGTTTTAGTAAGGGATAATTTTGTAATTGACTTTTCACTTAAGAGTTTTTGTTTTGGTAGAATGGCCTAAATGGCACCTATACTTGTGTCACTTTGTCATGCCGGTCCCCAAACTTAACAGTTTGCCAATTGAACCCTTACACTCCTTCAAACTGTATATAATACATGCTTATGACAGGAGGTTGTCCGTGCGTGTAATACAATCTCCTCCATGTTGGCTGCCACATCAGAAAATAATAATTTGTAGATGTCATGTCACATGATGGATTAAAAATAATTAAAATAAAAATAAAAATAAAATTCAAACATAAAAATCATCATGTTTTTCCCGTTTCCTCCGACCACCGGGAATTCTCGCTGGTGAGTTATTTCTCGTCTCCAATTACCGTGTACCTTCTCTCACCTATGTATGCCCTAATCTAGAAATTGATTACAAAGAGAGAAACAAAATAGAATTTTGATTACAATTACTTAGGGAACAAAAACTAGAAATTGGGGTTTGGGGAATTCCAGAAGTGAAATTTAAGGAGTGATTATCCAAATATATGTTATATATATACAGAGAGAAATAAAATCGAATTTTGACCTAATATTACAGAGAAAAGGGACTGGACCATTCCATACCTTCGCCTTTCTCTCACCTTCCCCTCTTTTCTTCATCTTCTGCCATATCTCCTATTCTTCTTCCCTTTTCCTCTTTCTTTGTTTCTTTACATACAAAATTGTTCTTCCTCTTTCTAATTTTCTGCTCATAATTGCTATACGAAAAGCAATACAATAAAAAAAATCAAATGGGCTGAGGTAAGAACTGGGCTTCCTAAGTAGTTTCATGTAAGTTATTTTTAGTGATCAAACTGATATGTTGGTCGTGTTGGATGTTAGTTGTGGGAATTACAGCAATAATTTGCACTAAGGATTTTGATTTAAAATTTGATTAATTCTCAGATCAATGTTAACTCAAATTCACTATTTACACTCGCTTTATACGCGTGTATTTCACATATTTTCTCCAACTCAGCTGATTTAATACCATATAAGCTTGGTCAATGGTCATAAGCATTTATTATATACGGTTTGAAAGAGTATAAGTGTTCAATTGGCAAATTGTTAAGTTTGGGGACGGGCACGACAAAGTGACATAAGTATATGTGCCATTTAGGTCATTCTGCCTTTTGTTTTTAAAAATGTACGTATATAAATAAAAATAAAAAATACACATGCGAATAATAAGGTTTAGATCTGAATATAGTTTATCTTTATTTAGAGGTTATGGCTATAAATAAATTTATATTAAAAAGTATTTAAATATTATGCCAACAAATTTTTTAGAAAATATTAATATAAATTTAGGTACATCAGATAAAAAATTGAATTATCTAAAATCTAAAGAACAAACAGTACACAATGCATATGTTCAAGCAAGATTTAAGTGAAGAGCTCATCAAATGAGTGTATTTCTTGGAGGGCTCTCTCCCTCTCATCCCCTCTAAATTCCATCTAAATTTATCGTGAAACAAGAGAATAAATAGTAACGAATAAGAGTGTTTACCCCAAAATTTGTTGAGGATAAAATGCTCATCAATTCACATATTCAAGATTATTTACGTAAGAGGGATGAAGAAGAAAAAGAAAGATGAAGAAGTCAATGTTCTATAAAAGCAGCCTGGGTTCAATTGAGAGAATGGGACTTCGGACATTACTATGTACTGTCTTCAATTTTATGTTCATTTTAATCCCTACACATGTCAGCATCACACGGCACAAGATGATTGATGAAGAATAAATCTTAGCCGTTTATTTTTTGTTGAGTTGGTAAATATTAGAAGCTTCCTACACATGATGAGCACATGTAGGAGAATAAAATCTGTAGAGATTTTTCATATAATTTTATTTTTACTTATCTTAGATAGAGAAATGCTTGTATAAATAGAGTTGTGTACAGTGAATACAATCAGAGAAATTTTTTCCACAAATCAGTTTATTTTCGTTCATGGTATCAGAGCATCAATAGCTCTATCCATCATTTTCTCTCATAATTCAACCATCATTCTTCTTCTCTCCTTCTCCTCTTTCTTCTTCACACCTGTTTTTCAACCATGACAGGAACAAAAGCTATAGCTACTCCCATTATCACTAGATCCACCAACAGTGGAAGCACTCTTGATTCCAATCACCCATACTATTTACACTCCTTTAATGCTCCAGGAATGTCTTTAGTTGGCTCACCATTTGATGGAAGAGGCTTTCCAGGATGGAGAAGATCTGTGCTAATTGCTATTTCAGCCAAGAACAAGCTTGGTTTTATCAATGGAACTTGTGTTGAACCAACTTTAAATGTTGCAGAGCACTCGCAGTGGAGCAGCTGCAACGACATGGTGACCTCTTGGTTGCTGAATTCCCTCACCAAGGAGATATGAGACAATGTGATTTATTGTAGGACTACAAAGGATCTCTGGGGTAGCCTTGAACACAGGTTTGGCCAATCGAGTGGATCAAAGCTCTATCACCTGCAAAAGGAGATCTCAAAGTTAGCTCAAGGAAGTAGCAGTATGGCAGGTTATTTCACAACTCTAAAAAGGCTTTGGGATGAGTTGGATTCTCCCAACTCACACCTGGGATGCACATGTGATGGAAAGAAGAAGATCAAAAAGTTCATGGAGGATCAAAGAGTTACTCAATTCGGGATTGAATGATGTTTATGCTCAAGCAAGAGGAAACATACTCATGATGAGTCCTCTTCCATGCATTGACCAATCTTGTTCTCTACTATTGCAGGATGAGAGCCAAAGGGAAATATACATGAATCGCTTTTACACCACTGATGCTACATCATTCATGGTGGGAACACAGAATAAAACACCACAGAGAAACAATCAGATCCAAAGAACTTGGAATCCACAACAGAAGCAAGGGAACACACAACAAAAATTTAAGGGAAGGAAGACTAAGTATAACCCAAATGTTACATGTTCTCACTGCATGAGGACAGGACATACCAGGGCAGACTGCTACAGGCTCAATGGGTTTCCAAATAATTTTCAATTTACCAAGACAAACATATCTCAAGGAGCAGTCAAGGTCAATGCACTAGTTCCAACACAGAAATAGATGGACAAACAAATGGATGCACTAAAGGAAATTCAAGCACTCAAAATCATTTTTTTAGCAAGGAACAAGTTTTTGAGCTAGTAAACGTAATCAAGCAGGTGCAGGTAGGAAATGGAGGAAATCCAGGAACATAAATAAATGTTATGCAGTAGCTGGTACCATTCTTAAATACTCTGGAACATGCCTAGCTATTTTTAATACTAACACCTGGATTATTGACTCGGGTGCCTCTGAGCACATGTGGTTTGATTCAAAATCTTTCTTAGAAATTTGTCCTTTACCTCCCCTTCTGCACATAAGTTTTCCTAACTCATTTCATCCAGATATGATTTTGGAAAGGGTTCTATATGTCCTTTCTTTCAAATATAACTTATTATCAGTCCATAAGTTATGTAGACAATTTTGTGGTTCTATTAATCTGACTTCCAACAAATGTCTACTGCAGGTCCCTTTAATGAGGAAGGGACAAGCTTTTGGTTAAGTGAGGGATGGCCTATACTTGCTCCAGCCTAGTAGTTTAGAGTATAGGATATTCTTCAAACAAAATGTAATTTCAATTCCAAAAGGAAGCAATTTTAATCAGTTTTTCCCTAGTATCCTTTTTCAGCACCTGTGTTTGCTAATGCTATATCTTATGTAAGAGAATGGCATGTCATATTAGGGCATTTGCCTTTTACAGCTATGAAAAATCTAAGTTTCATCCATTTTCCTCAAACATTTAGTTATATGTGTGATGTATGTCCTCAAGCCAGGCAAACTAGGTTACCTTTTTCAATTAGTCAAATAAGATCTTCAAGCATATTTGAACTCATTCATATAGAAACTTATGGACCTTTTAAGACTAGTACATACAATGGCTACAAGTATTTCCTAACCATAGTTGATGATTTCAGTGGAGCAACCTGGACCTTCCTCTTGAGTACTAAAAGTAATGCATTTTCAGTTTTGAAGTGTTTTCTTACTATGGTGGAAAGACAATTCAACAAGAAGGTGAAGAAGCTAAGATCTGAAAATGCTTTAAAATTGGGAAAGGGGACACAATAATCTATATATATGCATTCACGGGGGATATAGCATGAAACATTTGTGTAGCTACTCCACAACAAAATGGTGTTGTGGAGAGAAAATATAGGCATCTTTGGAAATTGCAAGGGGATTGTTATTTCAATCAAGAGTTCCAATTCAATATCAGGGAGAATGTATATTGACTGCCACATACCTAATAAATAGATTTCCTTCAAGAGTTCTAAAAGGGAAGACACCATATTAAGTATTGTTTAAGAAGCCACCCAAGTATGATTGTCTAAAATCCTTTGGATACGTATGCTATGTCTCAACTCTAGCTCACAATAGAGGGAAGTTTGAACCAAGAGCTAAGAGGTGTGTGTTTCTAGGTTACCCTCACAATCATAAAGGGTACAAGGTTTTGGATATGGACCGCATGATGGTTTTTGTCTCCATAGATGTCAAGTTCTATGAGCATTATTTTCCTTTTATCACATCAGTTTCACCATGTGATTTTCCTTTCTATCCTACCTAGAGCCCAAGCAGAATCAGTAGACAATGTGTGTATTGATTCCACAACAGATCTAGTTACTACTTTCACTAAGCCATCTAACACCAATCAACAGAGCCAGTTACTACTTTCACTAAGCCATTTAGTACCAATCATTCAGTCTCTCCTGCTGAACCTAGCACTATGCCTAGAACCAATTCACACTCTATTCCACCCTCTATTGATACACAGTCTCCCCTTCATTATCTAGTTCCAATTATGTCTAATAGTCCCATTCCCATTCCACCTCCTCCAATCAGAAAGTCGGAAATGATCACTCAAAAGCCAGCATATTTGAATGACTATGTGTGTAATACTATTATTCTTTATGATCTTACCTCTTCCTGTTTCATTCAACCCTCCAAGCCTAGTGTGTTTTCCTTTTGTGCTCTTTCACTCAACAACCAAAAGGTACTTCAAACACTGTCTACTACTTCAGAACCAAATAGTTTTGCTCAAGCTTCTGCACATCCAGGTTAGAGGAAGGCTATGGAAGCATAAATTGAGGCACTTGATTTTAACCACACTTGGGACACTGTGGACTTGCCACATGGAAAGAGAGCCTTGCCTTACAAGTGGGCATATAAAGTAAAGCACAATTCTGATGGAACAGTAGAGAGGTTGAAAGTAAGGCTAGTAGTACGGGGGGACATTCAAAGGGAAGGCATAGACTACTTTGAGACCTTTTCACCAGTGGTGAAAATGACTACCATTCGATGTCTTTTAATAGTGGTAGTAAAGAAATGATGGAAAGTTTCTCAACTGGATGTTAATAATGTTTTCCTACATGGGGACTTACAGGAAGAAGTGTACATGAGATTTCCTGCAGGACTTGTTCCCCCTAAACCAAATCAAGTCAGTTTATTGAGGAAGTCTCTCTATGGCTTGAAGCAAGGCTCACAACAATGGTATTTTAGTCTCGCAGGAGCTCTCAGTTTCAAAGGACACTCTAATTCTCTTAATGACTATTCCTATTTTTAAGCAGAAAGATGGCCTAATTTCTATTTTAGTTATTTATGTAGATGATATATTACTTACAGGCAATGACACAAAGGAAATCGATCACATTTGCATATTCCTCAACACAGAATTCAAAGTCAAGCATTTAGGTGATATACACTATTTTTTTGGGATGGAAATTTTAAGGAAAAAACAATGCTTCATCATCAATCAAACACATTTTACCTCAGAATTGTTGCAAGAGTTTGATTGTTCAGGAGTAGCAGTCTCTTCTCCTTTGGATCCATACTGCAAACTTTAGGCAGACCAAGGCACACCATTAGAGGATCCTATTGTTTATCGACATTTAGTAGGTAAATTGAATTATCTCACAAACACAAGACCTGGCCTTTGTTTTGTTGTCTTGAGTTTAAGCCAATATATGTAAAAGCCCTGTTCTTCATACTTTTCAGCGACTTTGCATGTCTTAAGATATCTGAGAGCAGATCCTTCCCAAGGAATTTTCTTGTCTGCTGATCCTTCCTTTGGCTTGATTGTTTTTTTGTGATGCGGATTGGGCGGCGTGTAGAGATTCTCGTCGTTCAATAAGCGGATTTTTATCACTCTTGGTGGTGCTCCAATCTCTTGGAAATCGAAGAAACAAATATCCATTTCCTTATCCTCAGCAGAAGCGGAATACATGTCTATGGGGATGGTGACCACAGAAATCACTTGGTTGGTCCATTTGCTTACTGATCTCTCAACACCACCCACTCTACCAGTGCTCGTTCACTCGGATATCTAAGCTGCCATTCACATCGCTTACAACCATATCTTCCATGAGTGGACTAAGCACATCAAATTGGACTGCCATTTTGTCCGTCAATAGTTCCTTTTTGGGCAATCTCGCTTTCTTTTCTTCTATCGGAGCATCAGCTAGCAGACCTCTTCACCAAAATCTTGTCTGGGGCTTCCCACCACCACATTTTGACCAAGTTGGGGGTCCATTCTCTCCTCTCCAACTTGAGGGGGATGTGGAGGATAAAATACTCATCAATTCACATATTCAAGATTATTTATAGAAGAAAGATGAAAAAGTCAATGTTCTATGGAAGAAGACTGGGTTCGATTGAGAGATTGGGACTTTGGACATTACTATGTAATGTCTTCAATTTATGTTCATTTTAATCCCTACACGTGTCAACATCACACAACACAAGATGATTGATGAAGAATAATGCTCAGCCGTCTATTTTTGCTGAGTTGGTAAATATTAGAAGCTTCCTACACATGATGAGCATATGTAGGAGAATAAATCTGTTAGGATGTTGTATATACAAGTAATAAGAATAGTACAAGTGTATAGGAATATTCTTTCATATATTTTCATTTTTATTTATCTTAGATAGAGAAATACTTGTATAAATAGAGTTGTGTACAGTGAATACAATCAGACAAAATTTTCCACAAATCAATCCATTTTTCTTTCAAAATTTGATAACAATTAAATTTAAAGGAACATGGTTTAATTCAATATGAATAGTTAAGAATAACAGATAAATGAATTAAAGACAAAACAAATAATCAACACAATCGTAATGTTATGTCCAAGCCTGATCTTAGATTGAATAGTGACTTCGTCCTCGACAAGAACCTCAACTCAAGCCCAGCAATGACTGAAGAACAGAACAAGTGAGCGATGTCTTTAAAAGTATATAGAAGGAAAAAATAAATTTTTATTGCTTTGAACTGCGTGTTATAATGTGTTAGATAAAAAAAACTTTCTCTTTATATAGTAGGAGAATTTCAATCATAGAACACATCTAAAAAAGTAAAAGTCTTATTTTCCCGGTAATTGTTGATCCATAATTAGTTCTGGACAAGATTCGCACCGTAATATACAGTTGATGGAGATTATTACGGCCCCTATCTATCATTTATAACCGTTTATCGCGTCTCCTGAGGTCTAAAAGGTTTACTTAATCTGGGGTGCATCGCTTTACCATGTCCGATGTCGGATATATCGTTTACTCTTCCTAAGTCTCGATGCAAACAGTCTTTGGCCTCGATTAAAATCTCGCGGACTTGTGCTCCCCCTTCGTTCTCTCATCGGAGATCGGGGTAGACAGTGCCCCCGATTTTACTCATACACAGATATTCCCCTTGTTTTCTAGAGGTTGAATTTATCGGAATAACAAGAAGCGACAAATGAACCCCGGTTCCTTGCTTCATACGTTACAATCGATATGATGGATTATTGAAATGTCCCATCAGTTGTGATGTTCTAACTTCAGACATGTGTTAGTCGCTGGTTGACTGTCCTCGAATATGAAATGCCACATATTGATCGCCTTCCTCTATAAAAGCTCCGGCCCTTTTCAATTCTCCACTTTTCGATTCCAAAGTTCTTTGATTTACCCTCTAATTCTCTACTTACTTTTAACTTCTTCAAATCTTCATACATTTTTCATTCTCAACTCTTCATACTTTCTCTTTGAAACTTCAACCCATACCTTCATATCTTCATCGCGTTTTCAAATGTTGAGGTGGAAATTCCCGAGGTGGCCCTAGAGCCTCTCTTGAAGAGCTTCATCTTTGGGGGATGCTCTATTGAGAACAACTTCAACATTGAAAATGCCTCCAATCAACAGAATCAATGCGATGGAGCATGGAGGTACATATGCTCCATCACTGAGGAGACACTCCCCATAGTACGGGTAGACTGTAATAGGGAGGGCAAGGAGGTGGTCATTCCTGGGTCCAATTAATACATCACCACTCACATAGAGGGGTACCTAAGTATTTACACTTACCCCTTCACGTTTGCCCTAAGGACCCTGCAGTTCTTGTCTCCTACAAAAGGTACGAGGTCTGCCTTGGGCAGATTTACCCGTCTTTTTGAAGGATTGTAACCCTCCTCCATCACTTTATAAACAACACCGAAGCACCTCAGTTTACCCTCAACCATCTATTTCATCTATACCATCCCCGAATATTCCAAAGTAGGGTTGATCAAGCTCATTTTCCAAGCAAGCAAAGCTCCATTCTCGAGCATCGACGAGGACTAAGATAGGGAATGGTAGAGGAGATTCATCGAGTGAAAATCGAAGACCTCATTCCCTTCAAATTTCTACAGCTCCCAGAAAAGTGGAATATATTTCGTAAGTCTGTTTCCTCTCGAGTATTTGGTACTCCTTTTTATTATTTCCCTAATTACATGTGTTTATCATTATGTAGCGGTTGCCCAAGTTCCTAATATATTCCCACGCTTCAAGGAGTAGGTTGAGGGGATCTGCAAACAGATGTCCTACTTCAAGCGTGCATGGCCCAAGCTCTCGAAAGGCAGGTGGGAGGCCCATACCCATGGTGAGGATCTCTCCTGAATGATTACACTTATACAATTAGCTTTTATTTGGCTAAGCCTTCTTCCCTCCCGCAAGTTTTCCCAAGACCACCAAGCTCAGGCCATTGGATGAGGGCGAGGATCTATCCTCACTCATAAAACCCTATGCTTCGGTACATCCGGGGGTTGCTGCAAAGGAGGAGAAAAAGAAGAAAAAGAGGAAGCCCTATGGCTCTCCAGATGCCAAGGTGAAGAAGAAGAGTGTGATCATCCAGACCCGAAAAAGTAACAAAAGGAGCACCAAGTCCAGGGGACCAGACACCAATTTCCTCTAACGGATCAAGGATTATCCCGAAGATGACGACCTTGAGTTTATTTCTCATGAGTCGACCACCAACGTGAAAATTTCAAACTTAAACACTTACAATTCACTAGCACATGAGATCTTCTATCATTCACATAAAGGGTCACTCGACCATAAAACTCTTCACAGGAGATGACTCAATCGATTTACCATCAGTTAACATTGTTATATACCTTCCACCATCCTAAATTTTACGCAGTCGCTTAATCTTCCTGAGTCTGAACTTATATCATAGCATAAACTTTTTACTTCACTCTCAACTGGAAACATGAAAAGATTTTTCATGCACCCATAGGTCGGGCTAAACCTCGAATCACAATGGAATTCAAGCACCTAATTGTTATTCTATCATCCAGTAGACCGTCCTCATCACTTTCAAGTCACATAGATACATCTTGCAGTGCTAACATACTCATCACATGGCTATCCAGCCATCACTTCCACTAATAGGGACAATACCGAACATATAAGTTCAAATCACTTACTCACACAATCAGCACCTCGGTGCTCAAGCCATTGGCAAAGATCCAGCCTCAAGTCCTACAGACTGGCCCAATATATTCTCACGGAGATTACATCTCGCCCCTCGATCGGGGAAATACAAGCCATAAAGGCACATCTGATACTGAGCGCTCATACGCGCATACAAATGCGTGGAAGGAATTTCAAGAGTTTCCCTTCAAGCTGAATCAAGGACGCATGATAAGAATTCAAGAATGTGAAGTTTTCCTAAAGGTTCTGCAGCCTCTCGAGGATAAATACAAACGTCTCTATACCGATCTGCGAGACTCTACAAAACCTGCTCATGACTCGTGAGACCTAGTAACCTAGGCTCTAATACCAACTTGTCACGACCCAAACCCCGCACTGGTCATGATGGCGCCTCTTGTGAAGACAAGGCCAGCCAACTAACCTAACTCATCTCTTTAAAAAATATTTAAGCAAAAATGAATAGTAAAAATATGACTTAATAATATTAATTAAGGATATTACAACCAAATACAATCCTAATCGGGGTGTCACAAGTCACGAGCATCTATAAGGATGTAATTTCACTTTACAAGTCTATAAATACACTAGACAAGAATAATGAATAACATAGAAAGATAGTAAAGTTGCGAACGCTGGCAGTCACCTCACTAAACCTCTACAATCCTGCCTCCATGCTGCCAATACCCGCTACCGGGTGAATAAAATACATGTAACTACACACGAGATGCATGGAGTAAAGTACTCCAACTCAGTGAGTAATAAAGGTAAATAACAGTTGAGTAGTAAGAAATCACGTAAAGCAACCAACATGTTGTATAGAAGCCAGGTACAATTCTCTGAGAAAACTGTGAAAACTGTGAAATCTTTAGAAATATCTTGGCACAATTTAAATATCTTTTGAAAATGATCCTTTCAACAGTTGCGGAATGATTTCAAAATAGTTAGTACTAGTAAGCACCGAAAAATCCACCCCTCGGGCACAAATACCACAGTAAAACTGGTAAAAGGGCAAATAAATATGCAAGATGTGCACATAAAAGTTCACCCCTCGGGCAACATCTCAAAAAAAGTACCAGCCCCTCAGGCTCATTCTTAGAATAATATCATATAGTAATTACTGCGGCGTGCATCCCGATCCACATCTCACTGCAGCGTGCAACCCGCTCCATTTATTTATCGTCGACGACGCTCATTGGGGTGTGCAAACTCTGGAGGGGCCCCTTACGGTCCAAGCGCAATATCAATCCACCTCGTGGCATATAAAACAAGGCCTGAAGGCATTCTCACATCACGCTCGAGGCCTGAAAGCCTCCTCACATAACACTCGAGGCCTGAAAGCCTCCTCACAATACACTTGAGGCCTAAAAGCCTCCTCATATCACTCAACATATCCTCACATATGGCCCTCGACCTCACTCAGTCCAGAAAACATCATAAGCCCCTCGGGCATTAATAAAATAGTAGTTCTCAACCCAAATAATAGTGGGAATATCATTTAAGTCTCAAAATTCAATTATAGCGGTTGAGTTTGTAAAACAGTATAATCAATAGGACTAAGTTCAAGTAGTATGTCAAATAAGTGAGGAAACAATGATAAAATCTTCGAAGGGTTCAAATAATTGGCACGAAGCCCAAATATGGAAAGCAACCCAAATCATGATAATAACAAATAAGTTTCGGTCAAATACGTGATAAAATCATCAATCGGGATGGACCAAGTTACAATCCCCAATGGTGCTCTACCCAACGTTCGCTATTTGCCATGCAAGTCACCTCAATATAGTACTACGATGTGCAATTCGGGGTTTCAAACCCTCAGGATATCATTTACAATCATTACTCACCTAAAGCCGGCCAAAAGTCTAGCTCGCTATGCTCTTGCCTCTCGAATCGACCTCCTCGCGCATCGAATCTGACCAAAACCACAACGAATCCATCACAATATGCCAAGGGAACAAAACCTAATAAAACATAATCTAAAATTAATAAGAATTCTCGAATTTAGCAAAATCCAAACCCCCGGCCCACTTCTCGAAACTCAGAAACTTTCACACTAACGGGTTCCTTATCTCTCTACGTGTCTATACATATCAAAATCCCAAGAATCGGGGTCCATTTGACCCCTCAAATCACTAGTTTAAACTCTTTTACGTTCAAGCCCTAAACCACAATTTTTTACCTTTAATTTCTTAATTTTTCAGCTCTAATCCATGTATATACACCATAGAATCATGTTTTTATGTTCAAGAGTCCATACCTGATCAAAGCCCTTGAAACCCTCTTCAAATCGCCCAAAAACTCTCCAAGTCTGAAGTGAAATATGTTACTCTTTCAAAATTTTGCAAAAATGATTTAAATATTTCTGTCCAGCAGAAACCGCTTTTGCGGTCAAAAATGTCGCTTCTGCGGAAATTCCTATAATCCAAAAACCCGATTCTGCGACTTAAATCCCGCATATGCGGCTTCCCCAAGCGCTTCTGCAGAAACAACGCCCAGGTCCCATCATCGCTTCTGCGGTCTAATCTTCGCACAAGCGAGACCGCTTCTGCGGTCCAAGCTTCGCTGAAGCGAAAATACTAGTTGCAGCAGACTTTAGCAACATGTAAAATTCCAAAACTCTCCGTTTAAACTCACCCCAAGGCACCCGGGACCTCAACCAAAAATACCAATGCATCCTACAACGTTATTCAAACTTGTTCTAGTCATAAAAACTCATCCAACAACACTAAAATCATCAATTCTCATCGAATTCAAGCCTAAGTTCTTCTAAAACATCCGAAACACGCATTCGATCAAAACCCAACCAAATTACCTCCGAATCACCTAAAATTTTACGCACACATCCCAAATCACCTAACGAAGCTAGTATAACTCTTGGAATTCCATTCCGACCCTCGGATCAAAATCTCACCTATCAACCGGAAATCGCCAAAATACTAACTACGCCAATTCAAGCCTAATTCTATACCGGCCCTCTAAAATCACTTATAATCACACTCCTAAGTCACAAATCACTCCACGAAGCTAACTGAATCACCAAAAATCACATATGAGCCTTCTAACTCACAAGTCAACATACGGTTAACTTTCCAATCCAAACTTTCCTTAAGGAGACTAAGTGTCTCATTTTCTACCAAAACCAATCGAAATCAACTCTAACACACCAAATACTGATAATGAAACATGAATAAACATAAAATGGAAAAAACAGGATGGTAACTCATAAGACGATGGGTCGGGTCGTCATATAAGGCAACCTCAAGGCACCACATATATATCTCGTCCCAAGGTATCGCCATTCCTTTTGTTTTATTTTGGATTAGAAATTAACCCTCATGCAGGCATTCAACCTAAGATACCAAGACGCTGACCTATAAGGAGACCTCGAGACCCCCAAAAGTGCATCTGTTGCACTCTTTTCCTTCGACTGAGTTTTTATCCTAAAAAAGAAGGGTTTTTACCAGCAAGGTTTTTAATGAGGCAATGTCTGCGAAACTGCTTACAGGGGAAACTCCACAAATTGCTCGGAGCTACCCTTACGACCAATTTTCAAAGAAGCGAGGGGCATTCCCCCTAAAAACCACCCGATTCAAAGGAGGTAGGAAAGTACCAAGTAAAGGTTCCTATAGGGAGACGAGGTATCGGGCCAAACAGTCAATATAGTAAGACCCCGCCAAAGCGGAAACATGTACTATTATGTCGGCGATCAAAAAATACCCCCCCCCCCTTTATGAAAAAAGAGAAAGGCTCCTCGTTAGAGTAAGGCAACATGAAAATCATCGAAGCAACCATACTCGATCTAAAATAGGTTGATTCAACACAACAACACATATATTACACCAATGGACCAAGGAATATCTTCCAACATCTCATTCTCCAAAAGGGAAAGTCACAGCATACTCTGGACAAAAGCCTCTTCGTCGAATACATCCCGAGATACTCGGAGATTTAAAACGATTCGGCACCCACACGACCCCAGGGTTGGAACCCCGGGCTTACAAAACCATCACAATACAACTCTGAGCTCATGAGAAGTTGTCTTCAAGCTTAAACAAAAACTCGATGACTCAAAAAGTATCTCCAATCGCTATGCACTGAAAAATCCAAAACTGTAAGACCTTAGCGGGCAACCTCAGCGTAACCAAATCTATTCTACAAACTGTAAGACCTGAATAGGCATGACAAATTGTAAGACCTGAATAGGCATGAAAAACTATAAGACCTCAACATGCATGAAAATCCTGAAGTTTAGGCTACACATCACATTTGTAAGAATCCCTAAAGGGCCTAACCTCGATGTAGACGCCTTAACTGTCACTTGGGATAAAAAATAGCTACAGTAAAACACACATGAGTACGGTCAAAACGACTGATACAACCAAAATAATGCGACTCGAAGATGCCCGACAGCTGCTAAAAATACTCTGAATATGCTTTAGAAAGAACCGATTAAAACAGGTTTCCCTCAACAGGAAAAAAATGAGCTTCGACTATGTTGGATCCAAATTGAAAGAGCACCAATCTACTCCACCTACGAGCTATGAACCTTATGAGGTGCTCAAAACATCACCGACAATGACTTGAAATTGAGGTTCTTCTAGAACCGATGACGGGTGAGGCAAAAATATTCTAAAAGACCTTAATAAGCGGAAACAAAGCCTACAAACAAGCCCATATGCAAAAATGGTGTAAGAGCCATTATCGCTAGCTAAGTAAGCCTACGAGCCTCATATTAAAAAGTCTCTACGATCAAACAACATAAGAGCCATTGTCGCGAACTTGAAAATTGACAATTTGAGGATTAAAGTGAGCTCGAATCGTAACCCATATCGGAGACTGGATCCAAAATAGTTAACTATGCAAGCCTCTAAGCCACATACTAAAAAGTCTTAACGACCAAATAGCATAAAAGCCTCTATCACCAGTAAGAATCTCAAGGAAATTCAATGGTCGAGTACAGCTCGAATCGCAACGCAACTCGGGGACTAACCCAAAAAATTGCAATATGCCTAAGGCCATGACATAAATGCCATTATCGCCAGCCAACGAATCATGGAAACTTAAAGGTCGATTATAGCTCGAATCACGACGCGACTCGGAGACTGGACCAAAAGATAGTTAAACTACAAAATGCCTAAGGGCACGACTCAAACGATACTATCATCAACCAATTACATCTCTAGGCCATGTGTACGTAAGGTCACTTCGACCCAAAGCACAAAGAGCCATCATCATCCACCCATACAGGCAGGAAATAACTTGAGTACAGCTCAAGTTGCAACGTAACTCGGAGACTGGACCCAAAATAGTTAAAACAGCGAATGTCCAAAGTAACAGGACAAAAAACTGCTACCATCCGATCGTGGAGAAAAGCGGAAATCAGTAAAGCTCGAGACAAATCTAACTCGGAGACTCAATGCAAAATAATTGAGCAAAGGCACAAGACCCCCCACAGCAATTCACATTAGAGGTCGTATCAACTAGCCTAAACAAGCCATAAAGCTACACAGCGGGTTCAAAGTTCTCTCACCAATAAGGGGAACGAATTCACAAGATTTCTCTTTATACATATGCAAAAATAAAAGCACCATATACGGACAGGGAGATCAACGGGAAAAAATAACATAGCCTAAGCCTATTGCCAAATTGGTGATCTCAAAGATTGCATCCAAGCTGTTACAAATCCCCTGACAGTCCCTTCTCGACGGCATCCCCTATATGCGGAGATTCGCCCACATTTCTAACATTGCTCAAGCTGCCTTCCAATGCACCCTTGGTGGTTAAACTTCAAAGGTCCGGCCAAGTGCGATCCACGACTCGAGGTAAAGCTGGGTATGCCCCCTCAAAGGCCCTTTCAACATAAGAATCTTCAGCGATTGATCCTTTCCCATGTAAATATACAAGCACATCAGCCTCGGATCTGATCCAAAGCAGTGCGGCCACCAGCCCGGAACGAGGACTCTTGTACTTGCCATTATCCTCTGTCACACCCTGAAGCTGACGCTCAATCGAGGTAACTCTCCTCCTAAGTCTATCCCTTTTACAAACAACCTCAACCACATGGAAACTAAGCTCGAGGATTTCAGCATCCTTGGCCCGAAGCTCCCCTCTCAGTAAAAGTTTCTCCTTCTCAAACTACACGAATTAGGGTCCAAGGGGTTAAAACAATAGAGTCCCACAAAAAGCTCAAATAATGGTGAGAATAGGGGATGAATAACCTGTTCGGTTAAACGGGATTTCTCATGTTCGCGACGACTCACCTCGTCCAGATACTAGGCAAGGACATGGTTATAAAGCGCTTCGGCCTAAAAATCATATAAAAAAGTTAAGGGAATAAAGATCGGAGCAGCCCGAAGCAAAAATGAGGATGGATGAAGTTACCCACTCATAAAACCTGCCCATCTCACCTAAAATAAAGGAAGCATTGATCCCAGAGCAATCCTCAAGAGCGATCGCTAGCCTCCCAAGTGCGTCTCTACCTTCGATCTATGCTCCCGCCTAGAAAATATCCTTACGAAGCTCGTCTCGCACTCCAAAAGATGGAAGTGTTCCCCCTTTTGAGGAATCAACAATAACTAACGGGCCAACACGGTCGCCCTGAATGTCCGCCCCCCGTCCATCCTAGTCCCCGATCGAGGCTTCTTCAGATTGCATACTAAGGGCATCTCAGCTCGAGAAGGACTCTAGCCGCCTGGAAAGTCAAAACCAGTACTCAATATCACATCTTTTGTCTCGCCATCATAAGAACGGGCCGTGCCAAGATCAGACTCCTGTTTGGAGGCATTTATCCCATCAGCCCGAGGAGCAATCAATCCCAAATGATCTTCGAAGGGTGCCGAAAAGTTGCTTTCTCCCTAACCTTCAGTACGAGGATTTCCTATCGTGCTAGAAGTTGGAACTTGTAAATTAACCTTGAACTTCTCCATTTTGGTCCTTTTAAGCTCTGATGGATCAGTCGAGGCGCCCTTTGCCTTTTTTTCTCTTCATCGAGCACCTGGATGTCCCTTCCAGCGGGCGGCACCTCCCTTATCATTAGGACTCCTCCTAGACCTACATAGATACAGGGATCAAATGCATAGAAAGGAAAGAGACACTAGCAGCAAGTTGTGCTAAAATGCGCGAATACATGAAAAACTCGGAACTTACTATGATCTTTTGCTTCCCACCGAGCTCGGGATACATCCCGCCACGCACGATTATTATATGGGCAGATCGAGTATAAACGATCGACCCAACCTATGGATCCGGCACCACTCCAAGATAGACCAACGCGGCTAAAAAGACAAAGAGGAAACAACAAAGTCAGGGACGTAAGGAGAAATTATCATAGGGAAGCAGAGGCTCCACATCCACTTACATGTGGCGTTCCACTTTTCTGGGAACGACATCCCTTCTATTGTGATCATATTAGATGTCCTCACTCGGACAAACTGACTCAACCACCTATCGTCCCCAAATTCCTCGGTACAAGTGAAAAGGGATCTCAAGACTTGACATTGAAGCTTGACTAAGCCCTCGCGAAGGAGGCGAGGGATATACATCCGAACCAAATGATTTAAAGTGAAGGGCATTCCCTCTATCATGCTCGAATAATGCCTGATCATATAAAACACGCGCCAGAATGAAGGATGGATCTGACCTAGAGTCACCTGGTAACTCTGGTAGAAATCGAGAACCACAGGGTCGATCGGGGGCGAACGACGATCCTGTTGGTACTAAAGTAAATGGGTAGGTATACACGCTCAAAAAGCCGGACCTATGAGTCGTACTATCTTAATCTTGATCACGGATCTCCACAAGCATGACGTCCCCTCATTAATAACCGACCCTCACTCTCCCAATATCTGTTATAGAACTAATATATTGAGTTACTGGTTCTCGACATCCTGACTTCGATGAGGGTCTCTTGACTTGAAATCTGAAGTCATGGCAAAGGGTCCTAGGATGCACTATTCGACATGGGTTGGAGCTTCCACTTTTCCTTGAGAGAAGAATGAAGAAGACAAGCCTGCAACCTCTTGAGAAGCAGTAGTAGAAATATTTGCCATCCTTGAGAAAGTCCAAGTAAAGCAGAACATGGGGGAGGGTCACACTCCTAAGAAGAAAGCGAGAAACAAAGGAAAAACAGACTTCACTAAAAGGTTCTGAATAGGATCCTAAATGGAAGAAGCAAATATCTATAAGAGCATCATGGGTACATTAAAAGGAGCCAACCACCGCAGTCAATATTGGAATAAGCAGTAACGGTGCACATAGCACTCCTTGACATCCCACAACCATTCTCAGGGACGCCGGAGGAAATATGAATTCAAGATCGTTTCTCATTGCTTCTCATCGCCTTCACTCTAAGAAACATGGAGACTATCTGTATGCAGCGAATCCTGAGGCCCGAATTCCCCATTATAAGATCATCTCGCGGTCATGCCCCTCAAAGTTTGGAGCAAAGGTCGAGGCTAATCCCTGAGGTTCATCTAAGAGCTAATCCGAATGGTATATTATTCCGACTAATGTAGTAGGCCGCGGCGAGCAAATAGGGAGGTTTCCAAGACACAGGACTCATTCTGACAAGGTCGGCCTATCCGAGGCCTATTTTCGAGGTGCCACATCTAGCCATCCTATCTCTGTACTTTCACTGTTAACACATTTTTAGAAATTCCTCTCCTATATAAAGGGGATCCCCACCTCTTTATAAATGGACGAATGTTGTTCCATTTCTCCACAAGTGTAATAATCTCTCTCTCTCTCTCTCTCTCTCTCTCTCTCTCTCTCTCTCTCTCTCTCTCTCTCTCTCTCTTTCTTCTTCTTCTTCTAAATTGTTCATTCTCACTGGCCCGAGGCCGCCTTAGCGTTTATCGTTTTCTTATTTTTTCTTCACTACTTTGCTCAATATTGGTAACATAAAAGTTTGCTTAATCATATCTTTGCTTGTTATCCCATTCCTGATTGCCCTCAGTAGCTCAAGCTCGGCTCGAACCTCGGCCCCGAGGTCCCCGTTGATTGACTTTGTATCCGGGAAACTGACCCATTTGGTTTGGTTACTGCCTCATTTTAACTCATTTTTTCTTCATTATACTTCAGCATTAACTGCTTTAAAAACTAGCTCGGGAATAGATCATGTATTTTTAGAGTCTCATTTACAATTTAATTGTTGTTACCCTTTTATGGTAAACATATGAGTTTTGGCTCAAATTTCCAACCCTTAACTTGGTTTCATTAGCATTTGAATTAACTCTCTCTTCTTTTTCTTTTTTTTCCAAATTGGGTATCAAAATTTTTAAGCTTTTGGCACATTGAATTCATTTTGATAGTGTTATAAACATTATATATGAAAACTAAAACTAATCATTAAATTGACGCAAATTAAAAGATCAACAAAAGCAAAACAAATAAATTTGTAGTACTATATGTGATTTATTTGATTTAAATGTTTAAGAAAACCAAGTTATAGCCTGTTTAGCCAAGCTTCTTTTTGGCCAAAAGTATTTTTTTTTGTTGCTAAAAGCAGTTTTGGCAAAAAAATTGAGGTGTTTGACCACGCCTTTGGAAGAAAAAAGTGCTTTTGAGGAGAAACAGAAGCGGTTTTGGAGAAGCAGAAAAAAGTAGCTTCTCTCCGAAAGCACTTTTTTTATAAGCACTTTTGAGAAAAATACACTTAGAAGAAATTTTTTAAAGCTTGGCCAAATAGCAATTGCTGCTCAGAAGTGCTTTTCAAACTAATTAGCCAAACATAAACTGCTTCTCTTAGCCACGTTAGTACCCCGTTCTACTTTACAGCTAAAAGTGTCCCTACCGTTAACAAAGTATGTAAAATTATCCCTACCATTACTAAATAGATAAATTTGTACCTAAATCTAACGAATTTTCTACGTGGCAACCGGGACCCCCAAAATAATGTTCCAATTAGGCTTTTTTTTTTACTCGCCCACCCTTTTAATAACCCGCCCCACTTTATAATAACCCGTCCTAAAAAGTCATCATCCTCATCCTTTCTCTGTAAATAAATTTCTACATAACCCATCAAAAACTTCCATTGTAAATTTCTTGTTTTCCCCATTTTTTTTCAATTTTCCATATATCTGTATATTATTTCTATTTGTATCTCGTGCCGGATAATGCCAGATAATTTTGTTATTTAAAAATCTCCGGCGGTCGATTTTCTCATCAGAAACTTTATGCCGGGAAGAAGAGAGTGGTGGAGCAGTGCGGTGGTTGTCATGGCAGAAGCCGCCGACAACTGTATCTCCATGTGTGATTGAGAAACACAATATTCTTCTATTTAAAATCAAAGGGAATCACCTAAAAATTACAGCCATCAGATTAATTTTCAAAAAACTACACTGATAAAACAAGATATATTTACTCTTCAACAAGTGAACTTTCCCACATATGATTCTATATAATCTATTTTATGTCATAAATTAGTGAAATAAGGTGGTGGACTGGTGAAGCGGTTATTGTTTATTCATATTTCTGATCGTCAACTCTTTACAAAAAGATGGTAAACGGGAAGGGAAGGGTCTAAGAAATGGGCATGAGTCAAAAAAAATAGACATGGATAAAAAAAATGAGCATGAGTCTCTTCAATTCGGATTGGTATTTGCTTAGTTGACACATTAAATGAGAGGTCCTAGTGCCACATAGGAAATTTGTTAGATTTAGGTACAAATGTATCTACTTTAGTAACGATAGAGATAATTTTGCATACTTTATTAATAGTATGGATAATTTTGTATACTTTATTAATGATAGGGATAATTTTAGCCGTAAAGTAGAACGAGGTAGTAAGGTGACTAATTTTTTATAGTAGGGGGTATAATTTTGCCTTTTCCCCTTAAGCAAAAACCGCATCAAACCATGAACACACCCCAAACCCGAATTTATCACCGGTAATGAAATTCGGGCACTACCCGACATTTCTATTCACAGATTAAACACTAGGGTTTTAGTAGAATCTCCTAACTAGGTTTTTGCTTCATCCCATGAGATCAGAGAGGAAGAGTGACTCGTGAGAGAAACAGGAGTAGCAGCCATGGCTAGCACCAAAGTACAGAGGATTATGACCCAACCTATTGTAAGTTTCTTCCTTCTTCCCCATTTTTATTTTATTTACATAACCTGATCTTCAAGTTTCTTCAGAGTGTAAGTTTGCTCTCATACGCCTCTTACTTATGCTTAATTTATTTTTCTCAGTTCAACTATTACGTTATGGATTAATTTCCAGTTACTATTTGAATTATAATTGATGTAGAAATTATTTTGCAGAAAGCTCGTATTCAGATATGGCTATTTGAGCAGAAGGATCTGAGGATTGAAGGACGTATTATTGTATGTTATTTATTTATTTATTTATTTATTTATTTATTTGTATAGAAGAATGAAGATTTATGTTTTTTTTTTCTTATGAATTATTAACTCTTACCACTTTTTATGCCCATTACTTTATGGTTCAGTCTCTTAGTTGCTGAGTAGTAATGTTTTTTTTTTCTTGGCATAAATTTTAGTGAATGCTTTTAATAGTAGTAGGTTATTTCTCAGATAAAATTCAGCTTAGAGGGCAATGCCTCCTTTTTTTGGGTATGGATTTATGGAACTGCAATTTCGTTTCCTTTTTGATAATGAGTGAAGAACCTTAGATTTTAGTATTTGGTTTTGTAGGAGCGACCTAAGTTAAAAATTTATGACTGAGGATTTATCATTGAAAAATAATTTTGAGATAATAAAGATGCATAATTTGGACATACTAAAGATAAATTCCCAACTATGATGGATATATCACCTGAAGTTCTTTGGGCAAGGCAAGGTAAAGCATCCAGCTGTTCAGAAAGGCAAAAATCAGTTTAAGCTCATATTCCTTTAACAATCAACTAATTGTGTTTTATACATCAGCGCTTAGTTTTGGTGAACTGCATTATAAATAGTACAAAGCATCCTGCGTAATTGTTGTCAGAATATCTTTCGTTCCTGCAGCAAGCTTGTAATTGACATCTAGGTAATTGACAAGCAACTTCAGTTTTTTCTATTTATTGTGGCAATGCTAGCTTATACTAGAATCTGGGATAGACTGGAGTCTTCGTAGTTTAAAAGAGCAAAAAAAAATTCTCTGAAGCAACGTTACAAAGACATATCCACACTGTATAGCCTCGTGTTAAAAGAGCTGTAACCTTGTCGATTGAATTCAATTTCATGGTAGTGTAGCCCAAAGGGTGGAGAAAAGCATGTTTTGTCTTAAATCCTCTTAGAATTAGTATTTGATTATTTCCTAGGTCATTGCGTGTATTAGTTTTGATGAAAGTTGCTTGCACATGTTCTCTGCCAGTAGATTAAAAAATGAGTTTTGCTGGATGCCCCTGAATTATTGCTTTTGCATGAGACACCTGCACTGTGTGCTTTTGGCTAGGGAGAATTTAGAAGTACTATTGTTGCCGCAAACTTTGCTTATGCCTCAAGATCTTTTCTTGGCCTTGAATTTGTAGACAGAGACATAATTTGTTTTTTGTTGTTTAGGACTTTGATGAGTACATGAATTTGGTTCTAGATGATGTTGAGGAAGTCAATGTGAAGAAGAAAAGCAGAAAGCAGTTGGGTGGGTAACAAAAAAATTTCACCCTAAGGCCTAGCCTTATTTCCCCCAAGAATAATAAGGAAAAACATACTTGTCTGTGCCTTTCGTCTCTAAATGTCTTTGTTCCCTGTGCAGGGCGGATTCTTCTGAAAGGAGATAATATCACATTAATGATGAACACGTATGCTATTGATTCATTTCTATACCTATTTGCTGATGCATAGTTAATTAACAAATACTAGTAGTAGCTTTTAGTACTGCTGCCACGAAACCTCTTATTCCATCCGTCTTCCTCCCTGGTAGGACAATCCTGCTATTTTTCTCACTTCATTTATTTTTTTCTCTATTTAGGGGGAAATGATTTCTTGTCAGCTGGATTGTGGAAGAAGTTTGATTTTTTTGGTAAGATCAACTGTTGAAATTCAACAGTTGTGTCTTTGTGGACAAGGAGCACGATGTTGGACGCGCGAGCTTGATTTTGGACTTTCATTTACTTTTTGCTATTTGTAAATTCAGCATGGTTTCCTTGAGTCTAAATGTCCAATACTCCATGGATGTCATGGCTCTGACCTCTTTATATAGTGAGGTCAATTTTCGAGTAATTGAATGAAAAGAAGTTGCTTGATGCCCCTAGCTATTGGCTCCAAAGTCAGAAGTGCCTTCTGATGCGCTGTTGTGGTAGCAAATTCCTGTGGCTCTTTAAAGTGACTCAAGCAACTTATAAAAGAAAATACTCTTTTAACCTCTTATCTGTTATTGATAGCAGGGTAATTATAAGTGTGTTGTGCAAGTAGCTTTATAACCGTTTCTCTATTTTGGTTAGTATGGTAATCAGAAGTATATTACAAGAAAAGAAGTGTGATAGCTTAAGAGTTTAGGTATTAGTATGGATGTTGGGAATTTGCTTTAGGATGTAGGTGTTGTCACCAAGATGTTCATTGAGCGCATGTTGTTGCAGAGGTGAGCTGGAAAAGTTGCACGGGCGTCCTATTCGCTCTGAGCTGGAAAAGTTGCACCGCCTTATTTGCCCCAATTTAACTTGCACTCAATTTTTTAAAAAAGTTTTAACTTGTACCCGCTTTTTAAAAACATTTCGTGCTCTTTTCTCCTCTTTCTTCTCCGAGTGGCTTCTTCTTCGGGTGATAGTAATTTTATATGGTGTTTGTGAACATATTTTAAGGGAGTTTATGATGTTTTACAGTAGTGAGCTATTGTGGCGCTTTATTTTTTAATATTGCTTAGTTTTCTTCTTCTTTTTTCTTAATTGCAAAATGGGTTCGTTAGATTTATTGTTGTTTGACAAATTGACGATTGAGGTTGGCTATTGATGATATTTGTAGGTTATGTTCCAATTTTGAGTTCATTTGAACTAGATTTAGGTATTAAATCGTATATTGAATTATTAGAATTCAAAGAACATATTACTATTTTTGGGCAATTTGCACTTTAGGCCTATTTGGCCTTAAGTTCATAAAAACGTTGGTTGCACTTGCAGACGTTTTGGTCTTAAGTGCACTTTATATTTTTTGGCCTTAAGTGCATCTGAAGTGTACCTTTTTATTTTAAACTTATTGTCCTGAAGTGCAGGAAAATATTTGTTACACTTCAGACCTTTTGGCCTAAAGTGCATCTGAAGTGCAATTTTTCACTTCAGACTTATTGGTCTTAAGTGAAGGAAAACGTTTGTTGCACTTTAGACTTTTTGTCCTAAGTGTATCTGAATTATAATTTATTTTTACTTCAAACTTATTGGCCTTAAGTAAAAGAAAATGTTTGTTGCACTTCAGACTTTTTGTCAAGTCTATTGAAGTGTAATTTTTCACTTCAGATACATTGGCCTTAAGTGCATGAAACCATCTGGTTTCACTTTAGACTTATTTGGCCTTTAAGTGTATTTGAAGTGCAATTTTTTCTATTTGGCCTTACGTGCATTTGAAGTGAATTTTTTTTACTTATGACTCAATAAATTTGAAGTTGATCGTAAAGTGGATATGCTTGCATTTTTTTTTCCTACAAAGTGAGTTTAAGTTGAATTATGATTCCAGGTATAGATACAAAAGCTCCAGATGAGTTGTGGCACCGACAGGTATATGACTAACTTCCTTTTATTTGATTCCTTTAAAAACATGCTCCTTATAAGTTCCTCAGAAAATCTCCTTAGACAAAATTACACAAATCGTTTAAACATTTGATTGTTTCTACTTTTTTGTCTTTCCTCATAACAAATATAAATTGAATAGAAACCCAATATGAAGGAAGTAGATGTTATCTGGAGCTATGAGACAAAATTGATCCCCTCTCAGAATTGATGGAAAGCAGGTATAAATAACGGAAGCAAATAATCAGGATTACATGCATGTAATATAGATAACATATAATCACAGATTTCAATCGAACGTAAAATCGAAAATTATCTCTTGAAGCATGACTGCCATCGCAAGAAACCTTCAAGAAAGAATGAAACCGTCCACGAGATCATCCTCCAGTTCCACAGTCTTTTGCTGTGTGACTTGAATAATGCATGAAATTAGCGGAATTCGTGTGGGCAAACTTCTCCTAGGAAAAGCATGTAGTCAAAACCTTGCCTCCTTATAGAATAAGACCTTTTTATATAGCCACAGGTTTTAAGGTTTAAAACCCTTTTCCTAAACCTGTTGGGTCTTCTTTTTCCACCAAGAAATAAAATTTTATTTAATTCTTAATTTTTCGGGCACAACAGGGACCACATCATTTAATTAATGAAGCTTCCTATTATGGAATTAATTCGAAATATCTGAATTAATACTACTATAATAAGCTATGAATTATTCCACTAAAAATTCGTAACTGCACTCCTCAGTTTAATTTCAAAATTCTTCCGTTAAATCTTATTTAACTCCCCATGTTAAGATTCAAATAAATTAAATTACTGACAATTTAATTCATTGATTATTTCCTTTAGGTTTTCGCTTAACTCTTTTCAGGTGACGGATGCAAAATTCACCCGCAGGGTTTACACATGAAATTTATAAGCTTTCATAAAGGTGTATCATCATTCTCTAGACCGAGACATGGATTTCATCAACTAACTATTACTTTGCCAATGTCTATTATTATTGTCCAATTTACCAGGCATATTGACCTACGAAAGAATCTCGCCTTTTAATAAATTAAAATAATAATAATATACACATCTAATAATAATTATATCAAGATTAAGAGTATAAGTACATTTAATGGCTAGAGAGTTTATTTTATTAAGTCAGTAAAAATACTTATCTCTACTTAGTCCGTTCAATGCATACAAAATGTACTAGCACAAGAAGGTAGAATTAAACCATTATCATTCCTGATGGTTTGTCCAATTCCATCATTAGATTGTGAACTTGATCTTTATACTTATAAGAACCGATGATTTAATCTTTCATGTATAAGCTAAACTCTATACATTAAATCATCCACTATATAAGTAAAGGACACGGACGAATATATGATCTATTTAAAACTTTATTAAAATTAAATAAGCAATTGTTCCATAATAAATACTATATCCAAACCAAAATTCATGGTTAATAGTATATATCCCAACAATCTACCACTTACACTTTTAACCATGACAATTATTAGAATATACTATGTCTAAATGCATAGTTAATAGTATATACCCTAACAATCTCCCACTTAGACTCATAATCATGCATATAACTTTCACAGTTATCCTCTTGCACGACTATTAAAAGTATATGCCAATAAGTTTTGGCTAAAAGGAACTTGCCAAGTTATTTTCAAATGCAATCTTTGTCTAGTAGTGCTTTCTCGTAATTAACTTATTTGGTATTAAGCTCTTCAGGGATCTTGTTATGAAACTCTCACAAGAGTACATACTAAACTATGATTTTTCTTACTATTCTCCCACTACGACGAAGTACTACTAATATTATCTTCAATATCTTGCGGTATTGAAATATTAACGACTTCTTCTTGTAATGTTCTCTGCTCAATATCACTCCCACTACTTGGAGGTAGTAAATTCTTTTTATCTATTAACGTTTCTCCCCACTACTTAAATGCTATGGAACGTCAATTCCGATAAATAAAGTTGTATGTTCTTGAGCGTTTGATTTTTTCAGATTATTCATTTGTTATTTCTTTGCTCAAATCCTGTAAGACTGGTTTACTTCTAGGAATATAGTTTGTTAAATAATCCTATTATAGAGAACCGGTATTTGTGCTAACAATTTCCTTCTTTTCTTTAGGAAAAAAAAATAAAACTCCTTTCGCTCCCTTGGATATCCAATAAATGCGCAAATATTCATCCTTGATTTTAGCTTATCTATTTTCCCCTTCAGTATATATATTAGACAATTCCATATTCGAACTCTCCGCAGACCAGACTTACGTTAAGTTCACAATTGTCACGACCCCGAATCCGGTCGTGATGGCGCCCAGTACATTGCTAAGCCAGCCCGACCAATCAATATTAACAACGGAGCTAGAAGCTCTCTTTAACCCATTTAAGCATATTAATTCACGAAGCAACAATGATACATATAATGAAAACGGGGAAACCAAGTCCCATAATACATCGACTCCCATAGACCGAAGGGTCAAGAGTCATGAGCCTCTACTGAACATGAGTGTATAAAGGTTTACAAGATACCAAGTGCGGAAAGAAAAGTCAATTCAAAATCAAGAGACAGTAAGAAGGAATATCGGGTCCTGCGGACTCTGCACCTACCTCGAATATCCACAAATGTCGCCTCGCACAGCTACTGGATCACTGCTGAGAGGTACCTGGATCTGCACACAAGGTGCAGGGAGTAAAATGAGTACTGCCGGACTCAGTGGTAATAAACAAGGGTAAGACAGCGCAGATAAGAAATCCGCAATAAAGCACTATGTAAAGCTATAATCAGCTACCCTGTCATAGAATCAATCTTCACTGTACCTGTTCCAACAAATACCAATAAATAGCAGTATAACAGCTAGCAGATGTAGCTAAATACAATGCAATGCATGATATGACCGCTACGGCGCGTAGCCCGATCCAATTTGGGTACCCGTGCTCACTGTGGGGGTTCAGACTCCGGAGGGGCTCCTACAGCCCAAGCACAATATCACTGCGGCGTGCAATCCGATCCAACATATATATCGCTGCGGCGTGCAGCCCGATCCACTACCAGTCAGCTAATATGCAAATACGGCCTCGCAGGCTCAAAAGTAGTTTTGAAAACATCTTTTATCATTTTTCAGTTGAAAACAGTAATATCAAGTTCCAGAGATTGGAAATAGCATGATAACAGAAATAGCTACGGACTGGTAGTAACTAACATGTCAATATGATAAGACAATGATAACGATCCTCGCGGGATCCAATAACTGGCTCATGGCCCACAAGTATACTCAACCACCCAAGAAGGGGGTTCAACGGCTCAAGAGTAGCCAATATCACAGTATAGTATGCAACCATCCGAGAAGGAGGTTCGACGGCTCATGAATAGCCTAATATCATAACACAGTATCAGCAAGTCGGACTAAGCCATAGTCCCCAATCACAATCGACCCCGCACTCACATGAGAGTGTGTGTGTCTCGCCGCTATACAGCGTCACAAAGTGGTATACCGGGGTTTCGAACCCGCCGGTCATCACCCACATCTATTACTCACCTCAATACGGCGCGACGACTACTCCGCAATGCCCTTGCCACGAGAATCAAGCTCCGCACGCGTAGAATCTGATCAAATACAGGTAGAAACACAACAATTTAGGCCAATGGGACGACACCCAATCAATACAACTCAATTTACATCAAAATTCCCAAAGTTGTCAAAACCCGACTTTCGGTACGCTTGTCCAAAAATTACAAAAGTCACATATTCGGAACCCTCATCTCGATACGAGTCTAGGCATATAAAATTTACCAAAATCGGACTCCATTTGCCCACTCAAATCGGTGTTTTTCTTCAATTTAGGCCTAGGGCTCAAACCCACCTTTAATCTTCCATTTACAGAAATTTAACCAATGATTTCATGTTAAAATGATGTAATTAAGCCACAAAACTTACCTCCAACGAAACCCCGATGATTTCCCGCAATCTCCCGTCAATTTCTTCTCTTGGAACTCAAAAATGGAGGTTTTGGGTATTAAACCCGCGACTGGTTCTGTTCTGAACTTAAACTCACTGCCAGTCAAATCTCTTCATCGCGTTCGCGACGCCTCTCACGCGAATGCGATGCCTTATTCCAGTCCTTCATCGCGAATGCGACACACCGCCACGCGTCCGCGAAGACCATTCTCCCAGCCCGGACTTTTCCTCTACGCGAACGCGACATACCTCACGCGTTCGTGATGCCTTGCGAATTCCTTATACGCGAACGCGACCCAGACCATCGCGAACGCGATGCTTCCCAGCTTCCTCTTACGCGAACGCGACACCAACCCTCGCGAATGCGATAGACACCTGATCCCAGCCTACGCGAAGGCTAAAAGTTTGCCCAGTGATCTGCAGATTTCAGCAAACCTTTTCTTGCTTCAAAGTGCCGGATAATGGTCCGGATTCACCCCGAGGCCCCCGGGACCCCAACGAAAACCACAAACATACCCCAAAACACGATACGAACTTGTTCCAATCATAAAAACACCATCCTAAACATCAAAATCACTAATTACACACGGATTCAAGCCTAAATTTCTTAAAACTTTCCGAATTACACATTCGATCAAAAACCCGATCAAACGACGCCCGAATGACCTGAAATTTTGCAGGCACATCCAAAATCACATAATGAAGCTACTGCAACTGTCGGAATTCCATTCCGACCCCCCGGATCAAAATCTCACCTACCGTTCGGATTTTGCCAAAATTCAACCTTAGCCAATTCAAGCCTATTTCTACACCGGGCCTCCAAATTCAATTTCGATCGTTCCCCTAAGTCACAAATCACCTCCCGGAACTAACCAAATCATCAGAACCCGATTCCGAGCCCTCTAACCAAATAGTCAACTCCGGGTTGACTTTCCTTATTCAAGTTTCCTTCAAAAAGGCTATATGCCTCATTTTCAATCCAAATCACTCATAAATCACCCGATAGACTCTAACACTGATATAAAAGCATGAAACGTGAAATTACAACATAACGGGGTGGTAATTCCCGTGACGACGGGCCGGATCGTCACATTCTCCCCCTCTTAAGCAAACGCTCGTCCTCGAGCGGGTCAAGAAACATACTTGAAGTCTCAAACAAGTGAGGATATCTGTTCCGCATCTCCCGCTCGATCTCCCAAGTGGCCTCCTCCACGGGTCGACCTCTCCACTGAACCTTAACTGATGCAATCTCCTTAGACCTCAATTTTCTCACCCGACGTCCCAAAATGGCAATAGGCTCCACATCATAGGATAGATCACCATCAAGCTGAATGGTACTGAAGTCTAATACATGAGACGGATCTCCAATGTACTTCCGGAGCATAGATACATGGAATACTGGATGAACGCTGGATAAGCTGGGCGGCAAGGCTAACTCATATGCCACCTCTCCAACCCTCCCGAGTATCTCAAAAGGACCAATGTACCTAGGACTCAACTTTCCTTTCTTCCCAAACCTCATGACACCCTTCATAGGTGAAACCTTCAACAATACTCTGCTGTCACCAACCATGAAAGACAACTCTCGAACTCTACGGTCCGCATAACTCTTCTAACGAGACCGTGCTGTACGAAGCCTCTCCTGGATCAACTTTGCTCTATCCAGAGCATCCTGGACTAACTCAGTCCCTATCAATCTAACCTCACCAGGCTCATACCATCCCACGGGGGATCTACACCGCCTGCCATACAATGCCTCATACGGGGCCACCTGAATACTCGACTGATAACTGTTGTTGTAGGCAAACTCAGCAAGTGGTAGGAACTCATTCCACGAACCACTAAAGTCAATCACACATGCTCGCAACATATCCTCCAGAATCTGAATAGTACGCTCAGACTGCCCATCTGTCTGGGGGTGAAATGCAGTACTCAACTCAACCCGTGTACCCATCTCTCGCTGAAATGCTCTCCAAAACTGAGAAGTGAACTGAGTACCCCTGTCGGATATGATAGACACTGGGACCCCATGCAATCGAACAATCTCTCGAATAAAGATCGCTGCCAACCGCTCCGATGAGTAGGTAGTACTAACTGGAATGAAGTGAGCTGACTTGGTCAGTCTATCCACAATCACCCATACAGAATCAAACTTCCTCGTCGTCCGAGGGAGTCCACTAACAAAGTCCATAGTGATCATCTCCCATTTCCACTCAGGAATATCAATGCGCTGAAATACACCACCAGGCCTCTGATGCTCGTACTTAACCTGCTGACAGTTGAGGCACCGTGCTACATGTCCGACAATGTCCATTTTCATCTTTCTCCACCAATAGTGTTGTTTCAAATCTTGATACATCTTCGCGGCTCCTGGATGGATAGAATACCGCGAGCTATGGGCCTCTTCCAGAATCAACTCACGAAGGCCATCAACATTGGGCACACATATCCGGCCCCGCATCCTCAATACGCCGTCACTATCAATGGTGACATCTCTAGCATCATCATGCTGAACTCTGTCCCTAAGGACAGCCAAATGTGGATCATCATATTGGCGCTCACGAATACGATCATATAGAGATGACCGAGATACAACACAAGCCAATACCCGACTGGGCTCCGAAATATCTAACCTCACTAGCCGATTGGCTAGCACCTGAACATCATAAGCAAATGGCCTCTCCTCAGCTGGAATATATGCCAAGCTCTCCATACTGACCGCCTTCCGGCTCAAAGCATCGGCCACCACATTGGCCTTCCCCGGATGATATAATATAGTAATGTCATAATCCTTCAGCAACTCAAGCCATCTCCGCTGTCTCAAATTAAGGTCTTTCTGTTTGAACAAGTGTTGGAGACTACGATGGTCGGTATACACCTCACAAGACACACCATACAAATAGTGCCTCCAAATCTTCAATGCATGAACAATGGCGGCTAGCTCCAAATCATGAACAGGATAGTTCTTCTCATGTGGCTTCAACTGCCGAGAAGCATAAGCAATTACCTTTCCTTCCTGCATCAACACACAACCTATCCCCACTCTCGAGGCATCACAATAAACGGTATATGAACCCGAAGCTGATGGCAATACTAACACTGGAGCTGTGGTCAAAGCTGTCTTGAGCTTCTGAAAGCTCTCTTCGCACTCATCCGACCACACGAATGGTGCACCCTTCCGGGTCAATTTAGTCAATGAAGAAGCAATGGATGAAAATTCCTGAACAAACCGACGATAATATCCCACCAAACCAAGAAAACTCCTAATCTCTGTAGCTGTGGACGGTCTAGGCCAACTCTGCACCGCCTCTATCTTCTTCGGATCAACCTGAATACCATCACGAGACACCACATGTCCCCGAAATGCTACGGACTCGAGCCAAAACTCGCACTTGGAGAATTTAGCATATAGCTTCTCCTCCCTCAATCTTTGTAACACAATACTCAAATGCTGAGCATGCTCCTCCTGACTACGGGAGTAGACTAGAATGTCATCAATGAACACAATCACAAATGAATCCAAATAGGGCCTGAACACACTGTTCATCAGATGCATAAATGCTGCCGGGGCGTTGGTCAGCCCAAACGACATCACAAGAAACTCATAATGACCATATCGGGTCCCGAATGCAGTCTTCATAATATCCGAGTCCCTGATCTTCAGCTGATGATAGCCTGAACGAAGATCGATCTTAGAAAACACCCTCGCACCCTGTAACTGATCAAACAAATCATCTATGCGCGGTAGAGGGTACTTGTTCTTCACCGTCACTTTGTTCAATTGCCTATAATCAATACACATTCGCATGGAACCATCTTTCTTTTTAACAAATAATACCGGTGCACCCCACGGAGACACACTAGGGCGAATGAAACCCTTATCCAGAAGCTCCTGAAGCTGCTCTTTCAGTTCTTTCAACTCGGCTGGTGCCATCCGATAAGGAGGAATGGATATAGGCTGAGTGCCCGGCACCAAGTCAATGCCAAAATCAATATCCCTGTCCGGCGGCATGCCCGGCAGGTCTGAGGGGAATACATCTGGGAAGTCCCTCACAACAGGTACGGAATCAATGCTAGGAGACTCGGCTCCCACATCTCTCACAAAAGCTAAGTACGATAGACACCCTTTTTCAACCATCTTCTGAGCTTTTAAGAACGAAATAACACGGCTAGGGACGAAATCGGTCGAACCCCGCCACTCAATCCGAGAAATACCAGGAATGGCCAACGTAACTGTCTTAGCATGACAGTCCAATATAGCATGGTACGGAGACAACCAGTCCATACCCAATATAACATCAAAGTCCAACATCCCCAACAATAACAAATCTGCCTGGGTCTCCAGACCCCCAATAGATACAACACAGGATCTATAGACATGATCCACAACAATCGTATCACCCACGGGAGTGGATACATGAACAGGTAAATCAAGACTACCACGAGTCACACCCAAATGATGTGCAAAATAAGTGGACACGTAAGATTTCAGCAGACCTTTTCTTGCTTCAAAGTGCCGGATAATGGTCCGGATTCACCCCGAGGCCCCCGGGACCCCAACAAAAACCACAAACATACCCCAAAATACGATACGAACTTGTTCCAATCATAAAAACACCATCCTAAACATCAAAATCACCAATTACACACGGATTCAAGCCTAAATTTCTTAAAACTTTTCGAATTACACATTCGATCAAAAACCCGATCAAACGACGCCCGAATGACCTGAAATTTTGCAGGCACATCCAAAATCACATAATGGAGCTACTGCAACTGTCGGAACTCCATTCCGACTCCCGGATCAAAATCTCACCTACCGTTCGGATTTCGCCAAAATTCAACCTTAGCCAATTCAAGCCTATTTCTACACCGGCCTCCAAATTCAATTCCGATCGCTCCCCTAAGTCACAAATCACCTCCCGGAACTAACCGAATCATCAGAACCTAATTCCGAGCCCTCTAACCAAATAGTCAACTCCGGGTTGACTTTCCTTATTCAAGTTTCCTTCAAAAAGGCTATATGCCTCATTTTCAATCCAAATCACTCATAAATCACCCGATAGACTCTAACACTAATATAAAAGCATGAAACGTGAAACTACAACATAATGGGGTGGTAATTCCCATGACGACGGGTCGGGTCGTCACAACAATTCTATGGGGTCCAAGATACTAATTTAGAAAGAACTAAAATTAGAATGTAATTGTAGTTTCTATGGCATATCCATAACGAAAATTTTGCACATAGGTCGTATTCGACAATACGGACCTGATCCAACTCTCAAAATCGGATTTCGACCCCAATATCAAAAATTTCACTCCCGGTTTAAATCCCCAAAAATTTGTTTTTTGCCATTTTAAGCCTAAATGAGTTACGGACCTCCAAAACACAATTCAGACACTCCTTCAAGCCCAAAATCGCCCAACGGAGCTAACGGAATCGACGTAACTCTATTCCGGAGTCGTCTTCATACAGTTCCTACTACGGTTCAAATTTCAAGGCTTAAGCCTTCGTTTAGGGACTAAGTGTCCCAAAACATTCCAGAAACCAAAACAAAACCTCCCGACAATTCACATAAGTAGAAAAAAGATACGGGGAAAGCAATTAATAAGGGATCGAGACTATAACTCTCAAAACAACCGGATGGGTCGTTACATAATACCATGTAGTAGGAAAGAACGTCCCATGTAGTGCAACCATATCAATTATACGATATGAATAGTTCTATAAATTAGGTAAATTCCTAATTAATGTTTCTACACAAAAACCCTTTTGGACAATTAGAGCAGAAATATGAGGAATTCTAACTCCCTTCTAATTGGGTGACGGCTCAAAGACTAATTTAAAAAACATTAGTAATGAACAAGTATTTTCCCATCGCAAAACAAAGCGATCAATACACGTCGTTAGCTGGCACTGCAAGAATTATAACAAGGAAAATTGAAAGCAAAACACAATTGCTCTGTTATCAGCCAAATTCTCACTCTGGCTGCCAATTTTACCTTACCAAACACAAAAACCCCACATCTCAAACAAGGTTTTAACTAAGAGAGGTTTTGGACTCAATTTCTGCCGCCGCCAGCCATCAATGACGTTCTAGGTTTTTAAGGAAAATCCAAAATTTTGTTATTATCATATATCAAGCATCGTTAAAACAATATTCACCAGATTTAACAAACTTAAGCCGATATCAATGAATCAAGAATAAACAATCATACTTCAATCGTATTTCTCATAAGAAACCAATTTAAGAAAAAGTATCCATTCATATTGTAGCACTTTCATATCCATATGAATATACTTTATTATATACTTATACTTAGATGCAAGCAGACTCTGATATTACTTGCCGGAAAACATGTATAAACAGTGGAAGCAAATAACCATAATCACTTACATGTAACATAGATAATACATAACGCAGATTTTAATCAAACATAAAATCGATACATATCTCTTGAAGCGTGACCGCGATCATGAAAAGAGCCTTTAAGTAAGAGCTAAAACCGTCCACGAGATCATCCTCCAGTTCCACGGTCTTCTGTTGAATGACCCGAATAAGCGAATTTCTCCTTGTAAAACCATATAATAAAATCATAGCTTCCTTATGAAATAAGACCTCTTTATATAGCCACATGTTTTAAGATTTAAAACATTTTTCTAAACATGTTGGGTCTTCATTTTCCACCATGAAATATGATTCCATTTAATTCCTATTTATTCGGGCACAGTAGGGAGCGCAATATTTAATTAACGATGCTTCCTATTATGGACTTAATTCAAAATATCCGAATTAATACTACCATAATAAATTGTGAATTATTCCACTAAAAATTCGTATTGCACTCTCCATTTCAATTTCGAAATTTTCATTAAACCTTACTTAACTCCCCATATTAAGATTCAGTTACTAATCGAATAATTTAAATTATTGACAATTTAATTCATTGATTATTTCTTTTAGACATTCTCTTAAGTTATTCATGTGAAGGATACAAAATCTACCTGCAGGGTTTACGCATGAAAACTCATAAGCTTTCATAAAGGTGTATCATCAATCTCTACATCGAGACGTGGATTCCTTCAACTAACCATTACTTCGCCAATATATGTCATCATTGTCCAATTTACCAGGTATATTGACCCATAAAAGAATCTCGCCTTTTAATAAATTAAAATAAAAAATAATATACACAACTAATAATAAGTATATCAAGATTAAGACTGTAAGTACATTTAGTGGTTAGAGAAGTTATTTTATTAAGTCAGTATAAAATACTTATCTCTACTTGGTCCGTTTATTACATACAAAATGTACTAGCACAAGAAATCAGAATTAAATTATTCCCATAATCAAGATAAATTATATTTAATCTTGTACTACAATCACTCTTGATGGTTTATCCAATTCCGTCATTAGATTGTGAACATAATCTTAGATGTATAAGAACCGATGATTTAATCTTTCGTGTATAAGATAAACTTTATACACTAAATCGTCTATTATATAAGTAAAAGACACAAACGAATATATAATCTATTTAAAACTTTACAAAAGTTGAATACACAATCATTCCATAATAAATACTTTATCCAAATAAAAATCCATGGTTAATAATATATATCCCAACACTGGCTATATAATAGAAGGTGTTTATGAAGGGGTACCAATTTGTTGCAGATGGGCAGATGGAACCCTGATTGTTGCGAGGCCTCCCTCCAAGATGGCCTCGTGAGACCATAGCCATTGGCAAATTAATGGCTTTTATTATGGAATTTTGTTTAATAAAACAAGTGGATCTTTCAGTTGTATGAATAAAGATTTATATTACTTTTTGCTATTTATTTCTCTTGTACACATGTAATATACTCAATGTAATGAATATAGAAACAAGCAAATGCGGAATCAATGAAGTTCTTATTATATCAATTGAAATTTACAATTTGTGGGAAATATTTCTACAGTGTATCTAATCCTCCATTGATACCTGTAGAAGAAGGAAGAAGTGGGTTAGAAATAGAAGAGAAAGATAGAGAGAGAAAGGGGGAGAAGCAGTTATAGAGAGAGAAATAGTTCAGTGAATACCAGTTTGCATAACCGTTCCGGCTGTATCTCCTCTTATTTATAGGAATTATAGAATATTCCTTATATATTTCCCTTCTTTGATTATTAGTAAAACTTCTAATCTGACCGTTCAAATGTCATTTATGATAGACGCTCTTGATGCTGCCACGTCACCTTATCATTTATGCATACCCTAATTTGTATCATTTCCTTCTCTTCTCATTTCATCCGCCGACAATACCTAAGTTCATTACAATACCCCTCCGATGAAGAAAGACCATGTCCTCAAGGTCTGAGTGAATCCACAAATACAGGAAATCGCCCTTTAATGTAGCCCCGATCTTTCCATGTCGCTTCTTCTTCCCCCAAATTTGTCCATTGTACGAATACTTTCACCTTTACTGCATTATCGACCTTAATCATTCGCCTCTGTAAAATAGCTAATGGTTGAACCACCACTTGTCCTTCTTCATCATATATTGGAGTTTGCTGATGTGGAGAAATCGTTGGTCCAACACGTTTCTTAAGTTGGGACACATGAAAGACCGGATGGATCTGAGATCCTTGTGGAAGCTCGAGTCGGTAAGCCACTGCTCCTATTTTCTCAGTAATTTTGTGTGGTCCATAGTACTTAGCACTCAATTTCAAATGTTTTCTTACCGCTATCGATGTTTGTCTGTATGGTTGAAGTTTAAGGTAAACTAAATCCCCCACTTCTAGCTGCCTGTCTAACCTGTGTCTATCAGCATAAAATTTCATACGAGCCTGAGCTTGATTCGGATTCTCTTTCAAATTCTGTAACACTTGTTGTCTCTGGGCTATAAGTGACCCTGCTTCTGTGTTTGCAGAATAGGGTAAGGACCCCAATGGAACTTGCATATGTGGAAAACCATACAAAGCTTGAAAAGGAGTTGATTTGAGTGAGTTTGATAATTTGTGTTATACCACCACTCCGCTAGAGGTAGCCATTTCACCAACTGTTTAGGATTTGTGAATGCCATAGATCTCAAATAGGCCTCCAAACATCTATTTAGCCTCTCCGTTTGGCCATCGGATTGAGGATGATAGGAAGTGGTCATATTTAGCTTAGTTCCCATAGTTTTGAAAAGTTGTTGCCAAAATTGACTAGTGAAAATAGCATCCCTGTCTGTCACAATAGTTTTTGGTAACCCATGCAATTTGTATACCTCCTTCAAGAAAGTTTCAGCTATATCTTGAGCTGTGTAAGGATGTTTGAGGGCTACAAAATGACCACATTTGGTTAATCTATCTAATACCACTAATATAACTTCCATACTACCAGATTTAGGAAGGCCTTCAATGAAGTCCATGGCTATGTCCTGCCATGGTATTTCTGGAATAGGTTATGGTTGTAAAAGACCTGGAGAAAGCACATTTCAGTTTTCATCCTCTGACTGACATGACATTCTGAGACCTTCCTTATTATCCCAGCCTTCATATTGGGCCAATAGAAGACTCCTTTAATCCCCCTGTAAGTGCCCAGTTGACCTGCATGGCCACCTAAGGGTGACTGATGTAACACCTCAAAAATCTTATTTTTGAGATATCCTCCCTTTCCTATGTATATTCTCTACTTATACCTTATAATTCCTTGCTGTAAGGTATAGTGTGGCTTATTGCTAGGAGATGTTGTTAACTCAATAGACAATTGTGCCACTATAGGATCATCCTCATAACTTTGGATAATTTCCTGCATCCAAGTAGGCTCAGTAACAGTGATGGCAGATATGCTGGAATCTTCTACCTCCCTTCTAGATAAAGCATCATCTACTCTGTGCTCTATTCCTTTTTTATATTGTACTTCATAATCCAATCCTAGCAACTTAGTTAAGCCTTTTTGTTGAAGGGCCGTAGTTACCTTCTGCTCCAATAAATATTTCAAACTGTGATGATCATTTCTAATGATAAAATGTCCCCCTTGTAAGTAGTGCCTCCATCTGTCTATTGCTGCTAAAGCTGCCATATATTCATTCTCATAAGTAGATAGCCCCCAATGTCTAGAGGCTAAAGCCTTACTGAAAAATGTTAAGGGTCTTCCTTCTTGCATTAATACAGCCCACATACCCTTTGAACATGCATCAGTTTCTACCACAAATATTTTTGTAAAGTTTGCCAAAGCTAAAACAGGTGCAGTGGTCATGGCTCTTTTGAGGTTGTTGAAGGTTGTTTCTGCTTCTTGCCCCCACTAGAAAGAATTCTTTTTGAGGAGATTAGTTAAGTGTTTGCTAATAACTCCATATGATTGCACAAATCTTTTGTAGTACCCTGTTAAGCCCAAGAATCCCCTTAATGCCTTAATTGACTTAGGAACAGGCCAGTTTACCATGGACTCTATCTTGGAAGGTTCAGTAGTGACTCCTTTTCCAGTTATAATATGGACAAGATACTCCACCTTATTCTGTCCAAAAGAACATTTAGATCTTTTGGCATACAACTACTCCCTTCTTAAGACCTCTAACACCTTAGTTAGGTGTTCTTTATGTTTCTGAAGAGTAGAACTATATACTAGAATATCGTCAAAGAAAACTAGTACAAACTATCTCAAATACTCCTTGAACACATGATTCATAAGGCTTTAAAAGGTGGCAGGAGCATTAGTTAACCCAAATGGCATTACCTTGAATTCATAGTGTCCCAAATGTGTTCTTACAGCTGTTTTGTGTATGTCTTCATCATTCATCCTAATTTGATGATAACCTGCTCTCAGGTCTATCTTAGAAAACACAAAGGAACCACTTAATTCATCCAGTAAATCATCTACCAATGGAATTGGAAACTTATCTTTCACAGTCATCTTATTAAGTTCCCTATAATCAATACAGAATCTCCAACTTCCATCTTTCTTGTTAACCAACAATACAGGTGATGAGAATGGGGAATGGCTAGGTTGTATAATGCCATTAGATAACATGTCTTTAACTTGTTTCTCTATCTCATTCTTCTGGAAATAATTGTACATGTAGGGTCTGATACTGACTGGTGTTGATGCTGGTTTCAGGGGTATAAAATGATCATGCTGTCTTTTTGGAGGTAAGGAGGTTGGCTCTTCAAACACATTATTGTATAGCTGCAGCACCCTTGAGAGTTTTGAAGGTAATTCTTCCTGTTTCTCCACTTCTGTTGTTGATACTGTAAACAAATGCCCCCAAAATACCTTCCCTTTTTTGAACAAATGTTTGATGCTTCCACTAGAAATACCCTGTAGAAGTGTTTGGTTGTACATACCCTTCAGTTCCGCCCTTTTTCCCTTATTAGACACCACAGCTTTATATGCCACAAAATTCAATAGAACAGGATTATGAGCCTTCATCCAGTCACCCTCTAATATCACATCACAACCCCCTAACTGAATCAATCTTACTGTGTCCTCAAATTCTATTCCTTGTATCTTCCATTTGAACATAGGACAAGAATAAAGACTCATCAATTGATTTCCATTAGCCACTGTAACCCTCATAGGTCTAGCTTCCTTCATTATGCATCCAATCTGTTTTGCAGTCTCCATATCTAAGAAACTATGGGTACTTCCTGAATCTAATAGTATAGTCAGTATCTTCTTTTTAGCTGTTCCATTCAAAGTAATGGTATTGGGAACTTCTGTTCCTGATAGAGCATTAAGACTAACAGCCTCCTCCATTAGTTCCAACTCCTGTGAGTTCTCAATGAACTCCAATTCTTGAGGTAAGTCAATTGTTTGATCTGCCTCTCTTATTTCCTCTTCAAATGTCATTGCATTGAGTTGCTTATTCTTACATTGATGGCCAGGAATCCATTTTTCTCCACATTTGTAGCACAAATTATGATTTCTTTTCACTCCAGCACTTGATGCATTGCTCTGCCCTTCTCTAAGCCAATTCCTTTGTGGTTTAGTCACTACAGTATTAGAATTCTGCACTAGTGCTTTGCCCCAATTTGCCCTGCTCTTCCTCGCTTGTACCTCAATAACCTTCTCTTGAAACCTAGCTTTCTCCATAGCTTAACTCAGTGTATAAGGGTTGAGCATTTTAACAGTGTTCCTAATTTTTTCTTTAAGTCTTTCCACAAAGAATTCTAAGAAAAATTCTTCTGGGATAGCAGGTCTCCTAATTAACACCCAAGCTTTAAGCTCTTCAAACTTTTCTAAGTATTCATTAACTGTTCCTTTTTGTTCTAATATTTTGAATTCACCAATTAAATTGAACTTACTATTATCTCCTTCAACAAATTTTCTACAGATCTCTTCACAGAAATCCTTCCAAGAGATATTGCCATGACTCACCTGATATGAGAAGAACCAAGCTTCAGCTTTGCCCACCAGATGAAGCACTACAGCTTCCAACTTTTGTTGAGGATCCAACACTTGATTGTATTGAAAATATCTTTCACATCTTCTCA